>OY744477.1:154982002-155582002 GCA_963556175.1 Tipula confusa
AATCCGTAATAGTGGTCCGATTGTGGTCGATGATACCTCTAGGAATAGGTCTTGTTATCCATATAAACTGTACCAAAGTTCATTTAAATCGCTCAATTATTTCTTAGCTGCTGAGGCCAAATTTTTTCCGTTCTTTACTTTAATTCAAGCTTTTTCAAAATCGAAAAACTCAAAATCCGTAATAGTGGTCCGATTGTGGTCGATGATACCTCTAAGAATAGGTCTTGTTATCCATATAAACTGTACCAAAGTTCATTTAAATCGCTCAATTATTTCTTAGCTGCTGAGGCCAAATTGTTTCCGTTCTTTACTTTAATTCAAGCTTTTTCAAAATCGAAAAACTCAAAATCCGTAATAGTGGTCCGATTGTGGTCGATGATACCTCTAAGAATAGGTCTTGTTATCCATATAAACGGTACCAAAGTTCATTTAAATAGCTCAATTATTTCTTAGCTGCTGAGGCCAAATTGTTTTCGTTCTTTACTTAAATTCAAGCTTTTTCAAAATCTAAAAACTCAAAATCCGTAATAGTGGTCTGATTGTGGTCAATGATACCTCTAAGAATAGGTCTTGTTATCCATATAAACTGTACCAAAGTTCATTTAAATCGCTCAATTATTTCTTAGCTGCTGAGGCCAATTTTTTTCCGTTCTTTACTTTAATTCAAGCTTTTTCAAAATCGAAAAACTCAAAATCCGTAATAGTGGTCCGATTGTGGTCGATGATACCTCTAAGAATAGGTCTTGTTATCCATATAAACTGTACCAAAGTTCATTTAAATCGCTCAATTATTTCTTAGCTGCTGAGGCCAAATTGCTTTCGTTCTTTACTTAAATTCAAGCTTTTTCAAAATCGAAAAACTCAAAATCCGTAATAGTGGTCCGATTGTGGTCGATGATACCTCTAAGAATAGGTCTTGTTATCCATATAAACTGTACCAAAGTTCATTTAAATCGCTCAATTATTTCTTAGCTGCTGAGGCCAAATTGTTTTCGTTCTTTACTTAAATTCAAGCTTTTTCAAAATCGAAAAACTCAAAATCCGTAATAGTGGTCTGATTGTGGTCGATGATACCTCTAAGAATAGGTCTTGTTATCCATATAAACTGTACCAAAGTTCATTTAAATCGCTCAATTATTTCTTAGCTGCTGAGGCCAAATTGTTTTCGTTCTTTACTTAAATTCAAGCTTTTTCAAAATCTAAAAACTCAAAATCCGTAATAGTGGTCTGATTGTGGTCAATGATACCTCTAAGAATAGGTCTTGTTATCCATATAAACTGTACCAAAGTTCATTTAAATCGCTCAATTATTTCTTAGCTGCTGAGGCCAAATTGTTTCCGTTCTTTACTTAAATTCAAGCTTTTTCAAAATCGAAAAACTCAAAATCCGTAATAGTGGTCTGATTGTGGTCGATGATACCTCTAAGAATAGGTCTTGTTATCCATATAAACTGTACCAAAGTTAATTTAAATCGCTCAAATATTTCTTAGCTGCTGAGGCCAAATTGTTTCCGTTCTTTACTTAAATTGAAGCTTTTTCAAAATCGAAAAACTCAAAATCCGTAATAGTGGTCCGATTGTGGTCGATGATACCTCTAAGAATAGGTCTTGTTATCCATATAAACTTGTACCAAAGTTAATTTAAATCGCTCAATTATTTCTTAGCTGCTGAGGCCAAATTGTTTCCGTTCTTTACTTAAATTCAAGCTTTTTCAAAATCGATACCTCTAAGAATAGGTCTTGTTATCCATATAAACTATACCAAAGTTCATTTAAATCGCTCAATTATTTCTTAGCTGCTGAGGCCAAATTGTTTCCGTTCTTTACTTAAATTCAAGCTTTTTCAAAATCGAAAAACTCAAAATCCGTAATAGTGGTCCGATTGTGGTCGATTATACCTCTAAGAATAGGTCTTGTTATCCATATAAACTGTACCAAAGTTCATTTAAATCGCTCAATTATTTCTTAGCTGCTGAGGCCAAATTGTTTCCGTTCTTTACTTAAATTCAAGCTTTTTCAAAATCGAAAAACTCAAAATCCGTAATAGTGGTCCGATTGTGGTCAATGATACCTCTAAGAATAGGTCTTGTTATCCATATAAACTGTACCAAAGTTCATTTAAATCGCTCAATTATTTCTTAGCTGCTGAGGCCAAATTGTTTCCGTTCTTTACTTAAATTCAAGCTTTTTCAAAATCGAAAAACTCAAAATCCGTAATAGTGGTCCGATTGTGGTCGATGATACCTCTAAGAATAGGTCTTGTTATCCATATAAACTGTACCAAAGTTCATTTAAATCGCTCAATTATTTCTTAGCTGCTGAGGCCAAATTGTTTTCGTTCTTTACTTAAATTCAAGCTTTTTCAAAATCGAAAAACTCAAAATCCGTAATAGTGGTCCGATTGTGGTCGATGATACCTCTAAGAATAGGTCTTGTTATCCATATAAACTGTACCATAGTTCATTTAAATCGCTCAAATATTTCTTAGCTGCTGAGGCCAAATTGTTTTCGTTCTTTACTTAAATCCAAGCTTTTTAAAAATCGAAAAACTCAAAATCCGTAATAGTGGTCCGATTGTGGTCAATGATACTCCTAAGAATAGGTCTTGTTATCCATATAAACTGTACCAAAGTTAATTTAAATCGCTCAATTATTTCTTAGCTGCTGAGGCCAAATTGTTTTCGTTCTTTACTTAAATTCAAGCTTTTTCAAAATCGAAAAACTCAAAATCCGTAATAGTGGTTCGATTGTGGTCGATGATACCTCTAAGAATAGGTCTTGTTATCCATATAAACTGTACCAAAGTTCATTTAAATCGCTCAATTATTTCTTAGCTGCTGAGGCCAAATTGTTTTCGTTCTTTACTTATTAAATTCAAGCTTTTTCAAAATCGAAAAACTCAAAATCCGTAACAGTGGTCTGATTGTTGTCGATGATACCTCTAAGAATAGGTCTTTTTATCCATATAAACTGTACCAAAGTTCATTTAAATCGTTCAATTATTTCTTAGCTGCTGAGGCCAAATTGTTTTCGTTCTTTACTTAAATTCAAGCTTTTTCAAAATCAAAAACTCAAAATCCGTAATAGTGGTCCGATTGTGGTCGATGATACCTCTAAGAATAGGTCTTGTTATCCATATAAACTGTACCAAAGTTCATTTAAATCGCTCAATTATTTCTTAGCTGCTGAGGCCAAATTGTTTCCGTTCTTTACTTAAATGCAAGCTTTTTCAAAATCGAAAAACTCAAAATCCGTAATAGTGGTCCGATTGTGGTCGATGATACCTCTAAGAATAGGTCTTGTTATCCATATAAACTGTACCAAAGTTCATTTAAATCGCTCAATTATTTCTTAGCTGCTGAGGCCAAATTGTTTCCGTTCTTTACTTAAATTCAAGCTTTTTCAAAATCGAAAAACTCAAAATCCGTAATAGTGGTTCGATTGTGTTCGATGATACCTCTAAGAATAGTTCTTGTTATCCATATAAACTGCACCAAAGTTCATTTAAATCGCTCAATTATTTCTTAGCTGCTGAGGCCAAATTGTTTTCGTTCTTTACTTAAATTCAAGCTTTTTCAAAATCGAAAAACTAAAAATCCGTAATAGTGGTCCGATTGTGGTCGATGATACCTCTAAGAATAGGTCTTGTTATCCATATAAACTGTACCAAAGTTCATTTAAATCGCTCAATTATTTCTTAGCTGCTGAGGCCAAATTGTTTTCGTTCTTTACTTAAATTCAAGCTTTTTCAAAATCGAAAAACTCAAAATCCGTAATAGTGGTCCGATTGTGGTCGATGATACCTCTAAGAATAGGTCTTGTTATCCATATAAACTGTACCAAAGTTCATTTAAATCGCTCAATTATTTCTTAGCTACTGAGGCCAAATTTTTTCCGTTCTTTACTTAAATTCAAGCTTTTTCAAAATCGAAAAACTCAAAATCCGTAATAGTGGTCCGATTGTGGTCGATGATACCTCTAAGAATAGGTCTTGTTATCCATATAAACTGTACCAAAGTTCATTTAAATCGCTCAATTATTTCTTAGCTGCTGAGGCCAAATTGTTTTCGTTCTTTACTTAAATTCAAGCTTTTTCAAAATCGAAAAACTCAAAATCCGTAATAGTGGTCCGATTGTGGTCGATGATACCTCTAAGAATAGGTCTTGTTATCCATATAAACTGTACCAAAGTTCATTTAAATCGTTCAATTATTTCTTAGCTGCTGAGGCCAAATTGTTTTCGTTCTTTACTTAAATTCAAGCTTTTTCAAAATCGAAAAACTCAAAATCCGTAATAGTGGTCCGATTGTGGTCGATGATACCTCTAAGAATAGGTCTTGTTATCCATATAAACTTTACCAAAGTTCATTTATATCGCTCAATTATTTCTTAGCTGCTGAGGCCAAATTGTTTCCGTTCTTTACTTAAATTCAAGCTTTTTCAAAATCGAAAAACTCAAAAACCGTAATAGTGGTCCGATTGTGGTCGATGATACCTCTAAGAATAGGTCTTGTTATCCATATAAACTGTACCAAAGTTCATTTAAATCGCTCAAATATTTCTTAGCTGCTGAGGCCAAATTGTTTCCGTTCTTTACTTAAATTCAAGCTTTTTCAAAATCGAAAAACTCAAAATCCGTAATAGTGGTCTGATTGTGGTCGATGAAACCTCTAAGAATAGGTCTCGTTATCCATATAAACTGTACAAAAGTTCATTTAAATCGCTCAATTATTTCTTAGCTGCTGAGGCCAAATTGTTTTCGTTCTTTATATTCAAGCTTTTTCAAGCTTTTTCAAAATCGAAAAACTCAAAATCCGTAATAGTGGTTCGATTGTGGTCGATGATACCTCTAAGAATAGATCTTGTTATCCATATAAACTGTACCAAAGTTCATTTAAATCGCTCAATTATTTCTTAGCTGCTGAGGCCAAATTGTTTTCGTTCTTTACTTAAATTCAAGCTTTTTCAAAATCGAAAAACTCAGAATCCGTAATAGTGGTCCGATTGTGGTCGATGATACCTCTAGGAATAGGTCTTGTTATCCATATAAACTGTACCAAAGTTCATTTAAATCGCTCAATTATTTCTTAGCTGCTGAGGCCAAATTGTTTCCGTTCTTTACTTTAATTCAAGCTTTTTCAAAATCGAAAAACTCAAAATCCGTAATAGTGGTCCGATTGTGGTCGATGATACCTCTAAGAATAGGTCTTGTTATCCATATAAACTGTACCAAAGTTCATTTAAATAGCTCAATTATTTCTTAGCTGCTGAGGCCAAATTGTTTTCGTTCTTTACTTAAATTCAAGCTTTTTCAAAATCTAAAAACTCAAAATCCGTAATAGTGGTCTGATTGTGGTCAATGATACCTCTAAGAATAGGTCTTGTTATCCATATAAACTGTACCAAAGTTCATTTAAATAGCTCAATTATTTCTTAGCTGCTGAGGCCAAATTGTTTTCGTTCTTTACTTAAATTCAAGCTTTTTCAAAATCTAAAAACTCAGAATCCGTAATAGTGGTCCGATTGTGGTCAATGATACCTCTAAGAATAGGTCTTGTTATCCATATAAACTGTACCAAAGTTCATTTAAATCGCTCAATTATTTCTTAGCTGCTGAGGCCAAATTGTTTCCGTTCTTTACTTAAATTCAAGCTTTTTCAAAATCGAAAAACTCAGAATCCGTAATAGTGGTCCGATTGTGGTCGATGATACCTCTAGGAATAGGTCTTGTTATCCATATAAACTGTACCAAAGTTCATTTAAATCGCTCAATTATTTCTTAGCTGCTGAGGCCAAATTGTTTCCGTTCTTTACTTTAATTCAAGCTTTTTCAAAATCGAAAAACTCAAAATCCGTAATAGTGGTCCGATTGTGGTCGATGATACCTCTAAGAATAGGTCTTGTTATCCATATAAACTGTACCAAAGTTCATTTAAATAGCTCAATTATTTCTTAGCTGCTGAGGCCAAATTGTTTTCGTTCTTTACTTAAATTCAAGCTTTTTCAAAATCTAAAAACTCAAAATCCGTAATAGTGGTCTGATTGTGGTCAATGATACCTCTAAGAATAGGTCTTGTTATCCATATAAACTGTACCAAAGTTCATTTAAATCGCTCAATTATTTCTTAGCTGCTGAGGCCAAATTGTTTTCGTTCTTTACTTAAATTCAAGCTTTTTCAAAATCTAAAAACTCAAAATCCGTAATAGTGGTCTGATTGTGGTCAATGATACCTCTAAGAATAGGTCTTGTTATCCATATAAACTGTACCAAAGTTCATTTAAATCGCTCAATTATTTCTTAGCTGCTGAGGCCAAATTGTTTCCGTTCTTTACTTAAATTCAAGCTTTTTCAAAATCGAAAAACTCAGAATCCGTAATAGTGGTCCGATTGTGGTCGATGATACCTCTAGGAATAGGTCTTGTTATCCATATAAACTGTACCAAAGTTCATTTAAATCGCTCAATTATTTCTTAGCTGCTGAGGCCAAATTTTTTCCGTTCTTTACTTTAATTCAAGCTTTTTCAAAATCGAAAAACTCAAAATCCGTAATAGTGGTCCGATTGTGGTCGATGATACCTCTAAGAATAGGTCTTGTTATCCATATAAACTGTACCAAAGTTCATTTAAATCGCTCAATTATTTCTTAGCTGCTGAGGCCAAATTGTTTCCGTTCTTTACTTTAATTCAAGCTTTTTCAAAATCGAAAAACTCAAAATCCGTAATAGTGGTCCGATTGTGGTCGATGATACCTCTAAGAATAGGTCTTGTTATCCATATAAACGGTACCAAAGTTCATTTAAATAGCTCAATTATTTCTTAGCTGCTGAGGCCAAATTGTTTTCGTTCTTTACTTAAATTCAAGCTTTTTCAAAATCTAAAAACTCAAAATCCGTAATAGTGGTCTGATTGTGGTCAATGATACCTCTAAGAATAGGTCTTGTTATCCATATAAACTGTACCAAAGTTCATTTAAATCGCTCAATTATTTCTTAGCTGCTGAGGCCAAATTGTTTTCGTTCTTTACTTAAATTCAAGCTTTTTCAAAATCGAAAAACTCAAAATCCGTAATAGTGGTCTGATTGTGGTCAATGATACCTCTAAGAATAGGTCTTGTTATCCATATAAACTGTACCAAAGTTCATTTAAATCGCTCAATTATTTCTTAGCTGCTGAGGCCAAATTGTTTCCGTTCTTTACTTAAATTCAAGCTTTTTCAAAATCGAAAAACTCAAAATCCGTAATAGTGGTCCGATTGTGGTTGATGATACCTCTAGGAATAGGTCTTGTTATCCATATAAACTGTACCAAAGTTCATTTAAATCGCTCAATTATTTCTTAGCTGCTGAGGCCAAATTTTTTCCGTTCTTTACTTTAATTCAAGCTTTTTCAAAATCGAAAAACTCAAAATCCGTAATAGTGGTCCGATTGTGGTCGATGATACCTCTAAGAATAGGTCTTGTTATCCATATAAACTGTACCGAAGTTCATTTAAATCGCTCAATTATTTCTTAGCTGTTGAGGCCAAATTGCTTTCGTTCTTTACTTAAATTCAAGCTTTTTCAAAATCGAAAAACTCAAAATCCGTAATAGTGGTCCGATTGTGGTCGATGATACCTCTAAGAATAGGTCTTGTTATCCATATAAACTGTACCAAAGTTCATTTAAATCGCTCAATTATTTCTTAGCTGCTGAGGCCAAATTGTTTCCGTTCTTTACTTAAATTCAAGCTTTTTCAAAATCGAAAAACTCAAAATCCGTAATAGTGGTCCGATTGTGGTCGATGATACCTCTAAGAATAGGTCTTGTTATCCATATAAACTGTACCAAAGTTCATTTAAATCGCTCAATTATTTCTAAGCTGCTGAGGCCAAATTGTTTCCGTTCTTTACTTAAATTCAAGCTTTTTCAAAATCGAAAAACTCAAAATCCGTAATAGTGGTCCGATTGTGGTCGATGATACCTCTAAGAATAGGTCTTGTTATCCATATAAACTGTACCAAAGTTCATTTAAATCGCTCAATTATTTCTTAGCTGCTGAGGCCAAATTGTTTTCGTTCTTTACTTAAATTCAAGCTTTTTAAAAATCGAAAAACTCAAAATCCGTAATAGTGGTCCGATTGTGGTCGATGATACCTCTAAGAATAGGTCTTGTTATCCATATAAACTGTACCGAAGTTCATTTAAATCGCTCAATTATTTCTTAGCTGCTGAGGCCAAATTGTTTCCGTTCTTTACTTAAATTCAAGCTTTTTCAAAATCGAAAAACTCAAAATCTGTAATAGTGGTCCGATTGTGGTCGATGATACCTCTAGGAATAGGTCTTGTTATCCATACAAACTGTACCAAAGTTCATTTAAATCGCTCAATTATTTCTTAGCTGCTGAGGCCAAATTGTTTCTGTTCTTTACTTAAATTCAAGCTTTTTCAAAATCGAAAAACTCAAAATCCGTAATAGTGGTCCGATTGTGGTCAATGATACCTCTAAAAATAGGTCTTGTTATCCATATAAACTGTAACAAAGTTCATTTAAATCGCTCAATTGTTTTCGTTCTTTACTTAAATTCAAGCTTTTTCAAAATCGAAAAACTCAAAATCCGTAATAGTGGTCCGATTGTGGTCGATGATACCTCTAAGAATAGGTCTTGTTATCCATATAAACTGTACCAAATTTCTTTTAAATCGCTCAATTATTTCTTAGCTGCTGAGGCCAAATTGTTTCCGTTCTTTACTTAAATTCAAGCTTTTTCAAAATCGAAAAACTCAAAATCCGTAATAGTGGTCCGATTGTGGTCGATGATACCTCTAAGAATAGGTCTTGTTATCCATATAAACTGTACCAAAGTTCATTTAAATCGCTCAATTATTTCTTAGCTGCTGAGGCCAAATTGTTTCCATTCTTTACTTAAATTCAAGCTTTTTCAAAATCAAAAAATCTCAAAATCCGTAATAGTGGTCCGATTGTGGCCGATGATACCTCTAAGAATAGGTCTTGTTATCCATATAAACTGTACCAAAGTTTATTAAAATCGCTCAATTATTTCTTAGCTGCTGAGGCCAAATTGTTTCCGTTCTTTACTTAAATTCAAGCTTTTTCAAAATCGAAAAACTCAAAATCCGTAATAGTGGTCCGATTGTGGTCGATGATACCTCTAAGAATAGGTCTTGTTATCCATATAAACTGTACCAAAGTTCATTTAAATCGATCAATTATTTCTTAGCTGCTGAGGCCAAATTGTTTTCGTTCTTTACTTAAATTCAAGCTTTTTCAAAATCGAAAAACTCTAAATCCGTAATAGTGGTCCGATTGTGGTCGATGATACCTCTAAGAATAGGTCTTGTTATCCATATAAACTGTACCAAAGCTCATTTAAATCGCTCAAATATTTCTTAGCTGCTGAGGCCGGCCAAATTGTTTTCGTTCTTTACTTAAATTCAAGCTTTTTCAAAATCGAAAAACTCAAAATCCGTAATATTGGTCCGATTGTGGTCGATGATACCTCTAAGAATAGGTCTTGTTATCCATATAAACTGTACGCAAGTTCATTTAAATCGCTCAAATATTTCTTAGCTGCTGAGGCCAAATTGTTTCCGTTCTTTACTTAAATTCAAGCTTTTTCAAAATCAAAAAATCTCAAAATCCGTAATAGTGGTCCGATTGTGGTCGATGATACCTCTAAGAATAGGTCTTGTTATCCATATAAACTGTACCAAAGTTCATTTAAATCGCTCAATTATTTCTTAGCTGCTGAGGCCAAATTGTTTCCGTTCTTTACTTAAATTCAAGCTTTTTCAAAATCGAAAAACTCAAAATCCGTAATAGTGGTCTGATTGTGGTCGATGAAACCTCTAAGAATAGGTCTTGTTATCCATATAAACTGTACCAAAGTTCATTTAAATCGCTCAATTATTTCTTAGCTGCTGAGGCCAAATTGTTTCCGTTCTTTACTTAAATTCAAGCTTTTTCAAAATCGAAAAACTCAAATCCGTAATAGTGGTCCGATTGTGGTCGATGATACCTCTAAGAATAGGTCTTGTTATCCATATAAACTGTACAAAAGTTCATTTAAATCGCTCAATTATTTCTTAGCTGCTGAGGCCAAATTGTTTTCGTTCTTTATATTCAAGCTTTTTCAAGCTTTTTCAAAATCGAAAAACTCAAAATCCGTAATAGTGGTTCGATTGTGGTCGATGATACCTCTAAGAATAGGTCTTGTTATCCATATAAACTGTACCAAAGTTCATTTAAATCGCTCAATTATTTCTTAGCTGCTGAGGCCAAATTGTTTTCGTTCTTTACTTAAATTCAAGCTTTTTCAAAATCGAAAAACTCAAAATCCGTAATAGTGGTCCGATTGTGGTCGATGATACCTCTAAGAATAGGTCTTGTTATCCATATAAACTGTACCAAAGTTCATTTAAATCGCTCAATTATTTCTTAGCTGCTGAGGCCAAATTGTTTTCGTTCTTTACTTAAATTCAAGCTTTTTCAAAATCTAAAAACTCAAAATCCGTAATAGTGGTCTGATTGTGGTCAATGACACCTCTAAGAATAGGTCTTGTTATCCATATAAACTGTACCAAAGTTCATTTAAATAGCTCAATTATTTCTTAGCTGCTGAGGCCAAATTGTTTTCGTTCTTTACTTAAATTCAAGCTTTTTCAAAATCTAAAAACTCAAAATCCGTAATAGTGGTCTGATTGTGGTCAATGATACCTCTAAGAATAGGTCTTGTTATCCATATAAACTGTACCAAAGTTCATTTAAATCGCTCAATTATTTCTTAGCTGCTGAGGCCAAATTGTTTCCGTTCTTTACTTAAATTCAAGCTTTTTCAAAATCGAAAAACTCAGAATCCGTAATAGTGGTCCGATTGTGGTCGATGATACCTCTAGGAATAGGTCTTGTTATCCATATAAACTGTACCAAAGTTCATTTAAATCGCTCAATTATTTCTTAGCTGCTGAGGCCAAATTGTTTCCGTTCTTTACTTTAATTCAAGCTTTTTCAAAATCGAAAAACTCAAAATCCGTAATAGTGGTCCGATTGTGGTCGATGATACCTCTAAGAATAGGTCTTGTTATCCATATAAACTGTACCGAAGTTCATTTAAATCGCTCAATTATTTCTTAGCTGTTGAGGCCAAATTGCTTTCGTTCTTTACTTAAATTCAAGCTTTTTCAAAATCGAAAAACTCAAAATCCGTAATAGTGGTCCGATTGTGGTCGATGATACCTCTAAGAATAGGTCTTGTTATCTATATAAACTGTACCAAAGTTCATTTAAATCGCTCAATTATTTCTTAGCTGCTGAGGCCAAATTGTTTCCGTTCTTTACTTAAATTCAAGCTTTTTCAAAATCGAAAAACTCAAAATCCGTAATAGTGGTCCGATTGTGGTCGATGATACCTCTAAGAATAGGTCTTGTTATCCATATAAACTGTACCAAAGTTCATTTAAATCGCTCAATTATTTCTTAGCTGCTGAGGCCAAATTGTTTCCGTTCTTTACTTAAATTCAAGCTTTTTCAAAATCGAAAAACTCAAAATCCGTAATAGTGGTCCGATTGTGGTCGATGATACCTCTAAGAATAGGTCTTGTTATCCATATAAACTGTACCAAAGTTCATTTAAATCGCTCAATTATTTCTTAGCTGCTGAGGCCAAATTGTTTTCGTTCTTTACTTAAATTCAAGCTTTTTAAAAATCGAAAAACTCAAAATCCGTAATAGTGGTCCGATTGTGGTCGATGATACCTCTAAGAATAGGTCTTGTTATCCATATAAACTGTCCCGAAGTTCATTTAAATCGCTCAATTATTTCTTAGCTGCTGAGGCCAAATTGTTTCCGTTCTTTACTTAAATTCAAGCTTTTTCAAAATCGAAAAACTCAAAATCCGTAATAGTGGTCCGATTGTGGTCGATGATACCTCTAGGAATAGGTCTTGTTATCCATACAAACTGTACCAAAGTTCATTTAAATCGCTCAATTATTTCTTAGCTGCTGAGGCCAAATTGTTTCTGTTCTTTACTTAAATTCAAGCTTTTTCAAAATCGAAAAACTCAAAATCCGTAATATTTATTTATTTATTTATTTATTTATTTATTTATTCATTCTTATACTGAGATAAGTAAGGCCAAAGGCCTTTTCAAAGTATATCTCAGCATTAATATAATTTTTTACATATACATAGTTTATTACAATACGATAAAAAAAAAAAAAAAATTAATATTAAAATTAAAATAAAATTAAAATTAACACCATTATAGGTGTGTTCCACTACAGTTAAATAAATAAAAATAAAAGTTCAAAATAATAAAGTTCAAAACACACATAAATTCAAATTATCGAAACAAGTATGAACAAGTTCTATAAACAAGTTAAGTTGAAATGACATCATCTTGAATTATGCTTAAAAAAGTCTGTGCATGCTTTTTTGAACCGATCAACGGATTTACTTCTTTTAATACATTCGGGCAATTCGTTAAATTTAATGATTCCATCAACAAATATTGAAGACGTAAACTGACTAGTAGCAAATCTAGATGAGAATGATGTGATTCGAAGAACTCTGGGTGAAGAACTAAAAGTTACTAAAGAATACAAATAAGATGGATGTTTAAGATGTAATATTTTGAAAATAAAACAAAGAACTCTTATTTTGAGATATGTAACAAAAGATATGCCAAGTATTTTGTCTTGAAAATCAGATACATGATCAAACTTACGCAGCCCATATATATATCTCAAGCACTTATTAAAAGTTAATTTCAACCGGTTCTTAGACTTGGAGTCAGCATTATAAATAAATATGTCTCCATATGTGAGAATAGGCAAAATTAAAGTCTTGACAAATAGTAGCCTAATTGGTACTGGAGTAATGTTACCTAATTTGTTGAGTGAAAATAGTGCAAAGTTGACTTTATTGCAAACCTGATTAACATGTGCACTCCAAGTTAATGTACTATTAAATAATACTCCAAGATTTCGAGCAACATCAGATACAAATAATTTCACACCTTCAATTTCAATATTAACTAGATCTTTATCAATCTTATGTTTATAGATTGGTAAAACTTGTGATTTATTTGCATTCAAAAGCAAGCCATTTGATTTGGCCCAAGAAGAAATCATAAGCAAGTCATGGTTCAAACTTCGGCATGTAACATCGATATTGCGCAATGGTCCAGAATTGTAGAGTTGAAAATCATCCGCATACATATGATACTTCGAGTACTTAAGTCTCTCCGGTAAGTCATTAATATAAAGCGAAAATAAAAGAGGACCAAGGACAGAACCTTGTGGTACTCCAGACAAAACTGATACCGGCGACGAAAATACATTACAAGATTTCACTACTTGCTTGCGATTGGTTAAGTATGAAACGATAAGTCGAGTTGAGTAATCAGAAAACTTAAAATAAAATTTCAGTTTTTGTGCAAGTAGAACATGGTTAATACAATCAAACGCCTTGGAAAAATCAAGTAATACAAGCACAGAAATATTTGACTGGTTCAAACTTTTCAATAAATCAAAATACACTTTAGACAAAGCTGTAGATGTGGAATGATGCCTCCTAAACCCAGATTGAAACCGATCCAGCAAATTAAATTGATTCAAATATTCCTTAATGTTGTTACATAATAACAGTTCAAATACTTTGGACAAATATGGTAAAATGCTTATCGGTCGAAAATCAGATAGCAAGGAAGGTGATGTAATTTTTGGTACCGGTGTAATAATCGCAGTTTTCCACACGTCAGGAAAAGTGCAGCTTGCTACTATATAATTAAAAATGTGAGTACAATAAGGAATAATGACAGGAAGCAACATTTTTACCAACTTAGGTATCATATTGTCATGGCCAACAGCATTTGACTTAATATGCAATATAGCCAAAGCCACTTCAGTTTCAGTAAACGATGTAAAGTTTAATTCATAATTGAAATCTTTAACTTTATGAGCGAACGGCAAAACAACTGGATTTTGTGGAATATCCGAAAACTGTTTATTGAAATCATCAGCTGTGAAATTGTTGACAGTGTTTTTATTCGTTGTTTGCATTCCTAGACTTTTTATTACACTCCAGACGTTTCTCCCCTTGCGACCAGCATCCAACCTATCAAAAAAGTATTTTCTTTTACAATCACGGATCAGACATGATGTTCTATTCCGTATTCTACAGTAGGACAACCTATCGGCGGTACATTTACTTTTTCGCCACCTAAATAAAGCTTGATCACGTTTATTAATAGATTCTTCAACCATCTGATTGAACCATGGCATTGACCCATTATTGCACAATTTACGTTTTGTCGGGACATGATTATTAAGAATATTTGTAAATAAATCATTAAAATATTTCACTTTGCTGTTAACATCTGGACATTGATAAATCCCACACCAATTCAGTAGCAAACTATCATTAAGAAGCTTGTGCACATTTACTTTACGAAAATCACGCACATACTGGTAGTTGACTGCTGTATGGGAGTTTCGGTATTTATAGCTGACAAAAATTAAGTCATGATCAGAGATACCTGGGATAGCAGTTTGCCCAAAGCTGATTATTTGGTCAGCATTTAAGTCTGGAACAACAATAAGGTCCAAAGTAGCTATCAGCCTGGTATTATAAAATGGTAGAATCGTAAGAGAAAGTGAGGTCATGAGATCTAGAAAATGTTTAGTGACTGTTGATGGATTTTCCACGTTTAAATTGAAATCACCCATAATTATGACATGATGGTAATCTGAAACCAAAGCGGATATAGCTTCTACTATTTGGTTCACTTGCGACACCGTGCAGCTTGGAGGATTGTAGACAACACCAACTAAAAGTTTACCACCACATAGCACAACCTCAACAAAAAGCGCATCAAAGAATGTCAAATGAGATTTATGTATTACATTAACTTTCAGGTTGTCTCTAACATATAATCCAACTCCACCTCCTCTACTTGCTCTATCATTTCTAATTAAAACATATCCAGGAATTTGGAACAGACATTCTGGGATACCATCTCGAAGCCAGGTCTCAGAAACACCAACAATATGGAATGAAGTCGACACAACTAGATTTGAGATTTCATCAATATGAGCAGAAATACTACGTGCATTCAAATGACATACATTCAAACAACCAAAGCTATACTTTATATTGTCTTTTATGAAATTCACAACTGGCACTTTGCCATCATTCTGTTTGGTTTTAATCCCTAGTACCATCATTAAGTAAGAATAAAAGCAATATATGCAAATCAGTAAAATCACTGAGACTAAATTGGAATTGGAAAATTGGTGTCATTTCAACATACCAAGTTGTAAGCCAACTGTACAAATTTTGTAAAAATGTAATGATCAATAATGTAAAATTAAGATACAATAAAGTGCAAATATATAATAAAGTCAAAAAGTTAAAAAAGTTACTCAAAAATTTGATATATAAAAGTAATAAAAAATAAAAAATATAATAAAATAAAAAATTAAAATAATTGATCGTGTTAGACCGAAAATTTCTATATACAAGAAAAATACTGTAGTGTAATGTGTACTTTAATTGCTTAATTGGTATTAAGCGTATACTGCCAACATGCAAAAATAACAAAAAATAAAATACAAACAACGCAGTGGCAAAAGTTTTGACAACAAGTGTCAAAATAAAAAACAAAACAAAAATTAACTTAGCAAATGTAAACAAAAACAATGGTAAATATAAGTTTATAACCTTAGCTAAGCCTACAAAAAATTTAAATAAAAATATACTTAATGGTTCATTTTCACTTCTTCCTTCAGGAATCATCAACATTTGGAGATTCAATTGGCTGCAGGCGAAATAAATCATTCAATGACTGGACACGTACAACATTCGAGTCAGCTGATTTTCGTAAGTAAATTTGTCCCATCTTACACCATAGATATTTATAATTATTTTTCATTTTGATATTTTTAGCTTCATTATACAGGAATGATTGAAATTTTGTGAAGTGCTGCATGATGTAGATGCGCTGCTCAGGATGATCACCCGGACAGATACTACCCAAGTCGGTGGTAAGAAGTATTTTCTTCTTACGCATTAGAGCGAGAATATTATTTTGTAGTTCATTTGATTTTAATGTGACAATAAAAACGTCATCTGACATATTTTTGTTAGTTTTATTAGATGGAAGTTTGTTGCCACCTCGCTTAGTTTGCCGAATTGAAATAATGTCACCGGCTATTACAGAATGATCCACATTCTTAATAGTAGCTAAAATTAATCCATTCACGTCAGGATGCTGGTTAGGTAGCCCAACGATAGTAATTTTTGATGAGTTACCAATTTGATTAGGCTTATCCAGTAGAGACTCCATTACGTTGAGGCGTTCTTCATGTTTCCGACACGTCTCTTGTAACCCCAAACAAGTTTTTGTTAATCGTTTATTATCGACAACTAAATTCATTATTTCTTTTTTGAATCCCTCGAACTCAGCACAGATGAACTCCTGAGATACTTTAATTTCAGCAATAAGAGTTTGTATAATTTCAAATTGGCCATCAAACCGCTTCGTTAGACCATTTATGGCAGCAGCACATGTTGACTCTGCACTACAAGGAGATGTCTTTGAAGATACATTCGGTGAAACTGGTAAGCTTGGTAGCACATGACACGAAGCAGGAGCATTCAAACACTCTGGTGAGCAAAACCAATTAGACTCAGCTGCTTTTTTTGTTTTGGCTGCTCCAATAATCCCTTTGCAGGATGGATGGTAAAGCTTACGACAAAAACTACACATAAAAACTGCCTGCCTTTGAGTGATCCCCTTTTGACATGATACTGCAGGACAAATCATGTTAGGGTGGAAGTTGGGAGCATCAACAGCAACCTCAAAAAAAGGCATTTTATTTGAGCACAAAGATAAATAATCAAGGTAACGTCAAAACCCGCCAAAAATATATTGAAAATGTCACTTTTGTATAGTACAAGACACAAAAATAAATTTTAATTTTTTTTTTTTTCTTATTTCGTCTTTCCGAAAATCAAATATTTGCTTGCACTCCACTTTTATTAGATTTTATAATTGATCTTATAATTGATTTTATAATCAATAAGATTTTGCAAAACTAAATTGCAGAAAGTTTTATCACAATAAAATACTATTAATATTAAAACTTTATATCACTTGAACTTGAACTTTAATTTTTTTTTTATTTTTTATTTTATTTATTTTGGTTAAATTCTATTGATTGACATATGTATACTCGAATATGGTTGTGAATCGAATGATAGTGTAATAGTGGTCCGATTGTGGTCAATGATACCTCTAAGAATAGGTCTTGTTATCCATATAAACTGTAACAAAGTTCATTTAAATCGCTCAATTGTTTTCGTTCTTTACTTAAATTCAAGCTTTTTCAAAATCGAAAAACTCAAAATCCGTAATAGTGGTCCGATTGTGGTCGATGATACCTCTAAGAATAGGTCTTGTTATCCATATAAACTGTACCAAAGTTCTTTTAAATCGCTCAATTATTTCTTAGCTGCTGAGGCCAAATTGTTTCCGTTCTTTACTTAAATTCAAGCTTTTTCAAAATCGAAAAACTCAAAATCCGTAATAGTGGTCCGATTGTGGTCGATGATACCTCTAAGAATAGGTCTTGTTATCCATATAAACTGTACCAAAGTTCATTTAAATCGCTCAATTATTTCTTAGCTGCTGAGGCCAAATTGTTTTCGTTCTTTACTTAAATTCAAGCTTTTTCAAAATCGAAAAACTCAAAATCCGTAATAGTGGTCCGATTGTGGTCGATGATACCTCTAAGAATAGGTCTTGTTATCCATATAAACTGTACCGAAGTTCATTTAAATCGCTCAATTATTTCTTAGCTGCTGAGGCCAAATTGTTTCCGTTCTTTACTTAAATTCAAGCTTTTTCAAAATCGAAAAACTCAAAATCCGTAATAGTGGTCCGATTGTGGTCGATGATACCTCTAAGAATAGGTCTTGTTATCCATATAAACTGTACCAAAGTTCTTTTAAATCGCTCAATTATTTCTTAGCTGCTGAGGCCAAATTGTTTCCGTTCTTTACTTAAATTCAAGCTTTTTCAAAATCGAAAAACTCAAAATCCGTAATAGTGGTCCGATTGTGGTCGATGATACCTCTAAGAATAGGTCTTGTTATCCATATAAACTGTACCAAAGTTCATTTAAATCGCTCAATTATTTCTTAGCTGCTGAGGCCAAATTGTTTCCGTTCTTTACTTAAATTCAAGCTTTTTCAAAATCAAAAAATCTCAAAATCCGTAATAGTGGTCCGATTGTGGCCGATGATATCTCTAAGAATAGGTCTTGTTATCCATATAAACTGTACCAAAGTTCATTTAAATCGCTCAATTATTTCTTAGCTGCTGAGGCCAAATTGTTTCCGTTCTTTACTTAAATTCAAGCTTTTTCAAAATCGAAAAACTCAAAATCCGTAATAGTGGTCCGATTGTGGTCGATGATACCTCTAAGAATAGGTCTTGTTATCCATATAAACTGTATCAAAGTTCATTTAAATCGATCAATTATTTCTTAGCTGCTGAGGCCAAATTGTTTTCGTTCTTTACTTAAATTCAAGCTTTTTCAAAATCGAAAAACTCAAAATCCGTAATAGTGGTCCGATTGTGGTCGATGATACCTCTAAGAATAGGTCTTGTTATCCATATAAACTGTACCAAAGTTCATTTAAATCGCTCAATTATTTCTTAGCTGCTGAGGCCAAATTGTTTCCGTTCTTTACTTAAATTCAAGCTTTTTCAAAATCGAAAAACTCAAAATCCGTAATAGTGGTCCGATTGTGGTCGATGATACCTCTAAGAATAGGTCTTGTTATCCATATAAACTGTACCAAAGTTCATTTAAATCGCTCAATTATTTCTTAGCTGCTGAGGCCAAATTGTTTCCGTTCTTTACTTAAATTCAAGCTTTTTCAAAATCGAAAAACTCAAAATCCGTAATAGTGGTCCGATTGTGGTCGATGATACCTCTAAGAATAGGTCTTGTTATCCATATAAACTGTACCAAAGTTCATTTAAATCGCTCAATTATTTCTTAGCTGCTGAGGCCAAATTGTTTTCGTTCTTTATATTCAAGCTTTTTCAAGCTTTTTCAAAATCGAAAAACTCAAAATCCGTAATAGTGGTCCGATTGTGGTCGATGATACCTCTAAGAATAGGTCTTGTTATCCATATAAAGAGGCCAAATTGTTTTCGTTCTTTACTTAAATTCAAGCTTTTTCAAAATCGAAAAACTCAAAATCCGTAATAGTGGTCCGATTGTGGTCGATGATACCTCTAAGAAGAGGTCTTGTTATCCATATAAACTGTACCGAAGTTCATTTAAATCGCTCAATTATTTCTTAGCTGCTGAGGCCAAATTGTTTCCGTTCTTTACTTAAATTCAAGCCTTTTCAAAATCGAAAAACTCAAAATCCGTAATAGTGGTCCGATTGTGGTCAATGATACCTCTAAGAATAGGTCTTGTTATCCATACAAACTGTAACAAAGTTCATTTAAATCGCTCAATTGTTTTCGTTCTTTACTTAAATTCAAGCTTTTTCAAAATCGAAAAACTCAAAATCCGTAATAGTGGTCCGATTGTGGTCGATGATACCTCTAAGAATAGGTCTTGTTATCCATATAAACTGTACCAAAGTTCTTTTAAATCGCTCAATTATTTCTTAGCTGCTGAGGCCAAATTGTTTCCGTTCTTTACTTAAATTCAAGCTTTTTCAAAATCGAAAAACTCAAAATCCGTAATAGTGGTCCGATTGTGGTCGATGATACCTCTAAGAATAGGTCTTGTTATCCATATAAACTGTACCGAAGTTCATTTAAATCGCTCAATTATTTCTTAGCTGCTGAGGCCAAATTGTTTCCGTTCTTTACTTAAATTCAAGCTTTTTCAAAATCGAAAAACTCAAAATCCGTAATAGTGGTCCGATTGTGGTCGATGATACCTCTAAGAATAGGTCTTGTTATCCATATAAACTGTACCGAAGTTCATTTAAATCGCTCAATTATTTCTTAGCTGCTGAGGCCAAATTGTTTTCGTTCTTTACTTAAATTCAAGCTTTTTCAAAATCGAAAAACTCAAAATCCGTAATAGTGGTCCGATTGTGGTCGATGATACCTCTAAGAATAGGTCTTGTTATCCATATAAACTGTACCGAAGTTCATTTAAATCGCTCAATTATTTCTTAGCTGCTGAGGCCAAATTGTTTCCGTTCTTTACTTAAATTCAAGCTTTTTCAAAATCGAAAAACTCAAAATCCGTAATAGTGGTCCGATTGTGGTCAATGATACCTCTAAGAATAGGTCTTGTTATCCATATAAACTGTAACAAAATTCATTTAAATCGCGCAGTTGTTTTCGTTCTTTACTTAAATTCAAGCTTTTTCAAAATCGAAAAACTCAAAATCCGTAATAGTGGTCCGATTGTGGTCGATGATACCTCTAAGAATAGGTCTTGTTATCCATATAAACTGTACCAAAGTTCTTTTAAATCGCTCAATTATTTCTTAGCTGCTGAGGCCAAATTGTTTCCGTTCTTTACTTAAATTCAAGCTTTTTCAAAATCGAAAAACTCAAAATCCGTAATAGTGGTCCGATTGTGGTCGATGATACCTCTAAGAATAGGTCTTGTTATCCATATAAACTGTACCAAAGTTCATTTAAATCGCTCAATTATTTCTTAGCTGCTGAGGCCAAATTGTTTCCGTTCTTTACTTAAATTCAAGCTTTTTCAAAATCAAAAAATCTCAAAATCCGTAATAGTGGTCCGATTGTGGCCGATGATATCTCTAAGAATAGGTCTTGTTATCCATATAAACTGTACCAAAGTTCATTTAAATCGCTCAATTATTTCTTAGCTGCTGAGGCCAAATTGTTTCCGTTCTTTACTTAAATTCAAGCTTTTTCAAAATCGAAAAACTCAAAATCCGTAATAGTGGTCCGATTGTGGTCGATGATACCTCTAAGAATAGGTCTCGTTATCCATATAAACTGTATCAAAGTTCATTTAAATCGATCAATTATTTCTTAGCTGCTGAGGCCAAATTGTTTTCGTTCTTTACTTAAATTCAAGCTTTTTCAAAATCGAAAAACTCAAAATCCGTAATAGTGGTCCGATTGTGGTCGATGATACCTCTAAGAATAGGTCTTGTTATCCATATAAACTGTACCAAAGTTCATTTAAATCGCTCAAATATTTCTTAGCTGCTGAGGCCGGCCAAATTGTTTTCGTTCTTTACTTAAATTCAAGCTTTTTCAAAATCGAAAAACTCAAAATCCGTAATAGTGGTCCGATTGTGGTCGATGATACCTCTTAGAATAGGTCTTGTTATCCATATAAACTGTACCAAAGTTCATTTAAATCGCTCAATTATTTCTTAGCTGCTGAGGCCAAATTGTTTCCGTTCTTTACTTAAATTCAAGCTTTTTCAAAATCGAAAAACTCAAAATCCGTAATAGTGGTCCGATTGTGGTCGATGATACCTCTAAGAATAGGTCTTGTTATCCATATAAACTGTACCAAAGTTCATTTAAATCGCTCAATTATTTCTTAGCTGCTGAGGCCAAATTGTTTCCGTTCTTTACTTAAATTCAAGCTTTTTCAAAATCGAAAAACTCAAAATCCGTAATAGTGGTCCGATTGTGGTCGATGATACCTCTAAGAATAGGTCTTGTTATCCATATAAACTGTACCAAAGTTCATTTAAATCGCTCAATTATTTCTTAGCTGCTGAGGCCAAATTGTTTTCGTTCTTTATATTCAAGCTTTTTCAAGCTTTTTCAAAATCGAAAAACTCAAAATCCGTAATAGTGGTCCGATTGTGGTCGATGATACCTCTAAGAATAGGTCTTGTTATCCATATAAAGAGGCCAAATTGTTTTCGTTCTTTACTTAAATTCAAGCTTTTTCAAAATCGAAAAACTCAAAATCCGTAATAGTGGTCCGATTGTGGTCGATGATACCTCTAAGAAGAGGTCTTGTTATCCATATAAACTGTACCGAAGTTCATTTAAATCGCTCAATTATTTCTTAGCTGCTGAGGCCAAATTGTTTCCGTTCTTTACTTAAATTCAAGCCTTTTCAAAATCGAAAAACTCAAAATCCGTAATAGTGGTCCGATTGTGGTCAATGATACCTCTAAGAATAGGTCTTGTTATCCATACAAACTGTAACAAAGTTCATTTAAATCGCTCAATTGTTTTCGTTCTTTACTTAAATTCAAGCTTTTTCAAAATCGAAAAACTCAAAATCCGTAATAGTGGTCCGATTGTGGTCGATGATACCTCTAAGAATAGGTCTTGTTATCCATATAAACTGTACCAAAGTTCATTTAAATCGCTCAATTATTTCTTAGCTGCTGAGGCCAAATTGTTTTCGTTCTTTACTTAAATTCAAGCTTTTTCAAAATCGAAAAACTCAGAATCCGTAATAGTGGTCCGATTGTGGTCGATGATACCTCTAGGAATAGGTCTTGTTATCCATATAAACTGTACCAAAGTTCATTTAAATCGCTCAATTATTTCTTAGCTGCTGAGGCCAAATTGTTTCCGTTCTTTACTTAAATTCAAGCTTTTTCAAAATCGAAAAACTCAAAATCCGTAATAGTGGTCCGATTGTGGTCGATGATACCTCTAAGAATAGGTCTTGTTATCCATATAAACTGTACCAAAGTTCATTTAAATAGCTCAATTATTTCTTAGCTGCTGAGGCCAAATTGTTTTCGTTCTTTACTTAAATTCAAGCTTTTTCAAAATCGAAAAACTCAAAATCCGTAATAGTGGTCCGATTGTGATCGATGATACCTCTAAGAATAGGTCTTGTTATCCATATAAACTGTACCAAAGTTCATTTAAATCGCTCAATTATTTCTTAGCTGCTGAGGCCAAATTGTTTCCGTTCTTTACTTAAATTCAAGCTTTTTCAAAATCGAAAAACTCAAAATCCGTAATAGTGGTCCGATTGTGGTCGATGATACCTCTAAGAATAGGTCTTGTTATCCATATAAACTGTACCAAAGTTCATTTAAATCGATCAATTATTTCTTAGCTGCTGAGGCCAAATTGTTTTCGTTCTTTACTTAAATTCAAGCTTTTTCAAAATCGAAAAACTCAAAATCCGTAATAGTGGTCCGATTGTGGTCGATGATACCTCTAAGAATAGGTCTTGTTATCCATATAAACTGTACCAAAGTTCATTTAAATCGCTCAAATATTTCTTAGCTGCTGAGGCCGGCCAAATTGTTTTCGTTCTTTACTTAAATTCAAGCTTTTTCAAAATCGAAAAACTCAAAATCCGTAATAGTGGTCCGATTGTGGTCGATGATACCTCTAAGAATAGGTCTTGTTATCCATATAAACTGTACCAAAGTTCATTTAAATCGCTCAATTATTTCTTAGCTGCTGAGGCCAAATTGTTTCCGTTCTTTACTTAAATTCAAGCTTTTTCAAAATCGAAAAACTCAAAATCCGTAATAGTGGTCCGATTGTGGTCGATGATACCTCTAAGAATAGGTCTTGTTATCCATATAAACTGTACCAAAGTTCATTTAAATCGCTCAAATATTTCTTAGCTGCTGAGGCCAAATTGTTTCCGTTCTTTACTTAAATTCAAGCTTTTTCAAAATCAAAAAATCTCAAAATCCGTAATAGTGGTCCGATTGTGGTCGATGATACCTCTAAGAATAGGTCTTGTTATCCATATAAACTGTACCAAAGTTCATTTAAATCGCTCAATTATTTCTTAGCTGCTGAGGCCAAATTGTTTTCGTTCTTTATATTCAAGCTTTTTCAAGCTTTTTCAAAATCGAAAAACTCAAAATCCGTAATAGTGGTTCGATTGTGGTCGATGATACCTCTAAGAATAGGTCTTGTTATCCATATAAACTGTACCAAAGTTCATTTAAATCGCTCAATTATTTCTTAGCTGCTGAGGCCAAATTGTTTTCGTTTTTTACTTAAATTCAAGCTTTTTCAAAATCGAAAAACTCAAAATCCGTAATAGTGGTCCGATTGTGGTCGATGATACCTCTAAGAATAGGTCTTGTTATCCATATAAACTGTACCAGAGTTCATTTAAATCGCTCAATTATTTCTTAGCTGCTGAGGCCAAATTGTTTCCGTTCTTTACTTAAATTCAAGCTTTTTCAAAATCGAAAAACTCAGAATCCGTAATAGTGGTCCGATTGTGGTCGATGATACCTCTAGGAATAGGTCTTGTTATCCATATAAACTGTACCAAAGTTCATTTAAATCGCTCAATTATTTCTTAGCTGCTGAGGCCAAATTGTTTCCGTTCTTTACTTAAATTCAAGCTTTTTCAAAATCGAAAAACTCAAAATCCGTAATAGTGGTCCGATTGTGGTCGATGATACCTCTAAGAATAGGTCTTGTTATCCATATAAACTGTACCAAAGTTCATTTAAATAGCTCAATTATTTCTTAGCTGCTGAGGCCAAATTGTTTTCGTTCTTTACTTAAATTCAAGCTTTTTCAAAATCGAAAAACTCAAAATCCGTAATAGTGGTCCGATTGTGATCGATGATACCTCTAAGAATAGGTCTTGTTATCCATATAAACTGTACCGAAGTTCATTTAAATCGCTCAATTATTTCTTAGCTGTTGAGGCCAAATTGCTTTCGTTCTTTACTTAAATTCAAGCTTTTTCAAAATCGAAAAACTCAAAATCCGTAATAGTGGTCCGATTGTGGTCGATGATACCTCTAAGAATAGGTCTTGTTATCCATATAAACTGTACCAAAGTTTCATTTAAATCGCTCAATTATTTCTTAGCTGCTGAGGCAAATTGTTTCCGTTCTTTACTTAAATTCAAGCTTTTTCAAAATCGAAAAACTCAAAATCCGTAATAGTGGTCCGATTGTGGTCGATGATACCTCTAAGAATAGGTCTTGTTATCCATATAAACTGTACCAAAGTTCATTTAAATCGCTCAATTATTTCTTAGCTGCTGAGGCCAAATTGTTTTCGTTCTTTATATTCAAGCTTTTCAAGCTTTTTCAAAATCGAAAAACTCAAAATCCGTAATAGTGGTCCGATTGTGGTCGATGATACCTCTAAGAATAGGTCTTGTTATCCATATAAACTGTACCAAAGTTCATTTAAATCGCTCAATTATTTCTTAGCTGCTGAGGCCAAATTGTTTTCGTTCTTTACTTAAATTCAAGCTTTTTCAAAATCGAAAACTCAAAATCCGTAATAGTGGTCCGATTGTGATCGATGATACCTCTAAGAATAGGTCTTGTTATCCATATAAACTGTACCGAAGTTCATTTAAATCGCTCAATTATTTCTTAGCTGTGAGGCCAAATTGCTTTCGTTCTTTACTTAAATTCAAGCTTTTTCAAAATCGAAAACTTAAATCCGTAATAGTGGTCCGATTGTGTCGATGATACCTCTAGGAATAGGTCTTGTTATCCATATAAACTGTAACAAAGTTCATTTAAATCGCTCAATTGTTTTCGTTCTTTACTTAAATTCAAGCTTTTTCAAAATCGAAAACTCAAAATCCGTAATAGTGGTCCGATTGTGGTCGATGATACCTCTAAGAATAGGTCTTGTTATCCATATAAACTGTACCAAAGTTCATTTAAATCGCTCAATTATTTCTTAGCTGCTGAGGCCAAATTGTTTCTGTTCTTTACTTAATTCAAGCTTTTCAAATCGAAAAACTCAAAATCCGTAATAGTGGTCCGATTGTGGTCAATGATACCTCTAAGAATAGGTCTTGTTATCCATATAAACTGTAACAAAGTTCATTTAAATCGCTCAATTGTTTTCGTTCTTTACTTAAATTCAAGCTTTTTCAAAATCGAAAAACTCAAAATCCGTAATAGTGGTCCGATTGTGGTCGATGATACCTCTAAGAATAGGTCTTGTTATCCATATAAACTGTACCGAAGTTCATTTAAATCGCTCAATTATTTCTTAGCTGTTGAGGCCAAATTGCTTTCGTTCTTTACTTAAATTCAAGCTTTTTCAAAATCGAAAAACTCAAAATCCGTAATAGTGGTCCGATTGTGGTCGATGATACCTCTAGGAATAGGTCTTGTTATCCATATAAACTGTAACAAAGTTCATTTAAATCGCTCAATTGTTTTCGTTCTTTACTTAAATTCAAGCTTTTTCAAAATCGAAAAACTCAAAATCCGTAATAGTGGTCCGATTGTGGTCGATGATACCTCTAAGAATAGGTCTTGTTATCCATATAAACTGTACCAAAGTTCATTTAAATCGCTCAATTATTTCTTAGCTGCTGAGGCCAAATTGTTTCCGTTCTTTACTTAAATTCAAGCTTTTTCAAAATCGAAAAACTCAAAATCCGTAATAGTGGTCCGATTGTGGTCGATGATACCTCTAAGAATAGGTCTTGTTATCCATATAAACTGTACCAAAGTTCATTTAAATCGCTCAATTATTTCTTAGCTGCTGAGGCCAAATTGTTTCCGTTCTTTACTTAAATTCAAGCTTTTTCAAAATCAAAAAATCTCAAAATCCGTAATAGTGGTCCGATTGTGGCCGATGATACCTCTAAGAATAGGTCTTGTTATCCATATAAACTGTACCAAAGTTCATTTAAATCGCTCAATTATTTCTTAGCTGCTGAGGCCAAATTGTTTCCGTTCTTTACTTAAATTCAAGCTTTTTCAAAATCGAAAAACTCAAAATCCGTAATAGTGGTCCGATTGTGGTCGATGATACTTCTAAGAATAGGTCTTGTTATCCATATAAACTGTATTAAAGTTCATTTAAATCGCTCAATTATTTCTTAGCTGCTGAGGCCAAATTGTTTTCGTTCTTTACTTAAATTCAACCTTTTTCAAAATCGAAAAACTCAAAATCCGTAATAGTGGTCCGATTGTGGTCGATGATACCTCTAAGAATAGGTCTTGTTATCCATATAAACTGTACCGAAGTTCATTTAAATCGCTCAATTATTTCTTAGCTGCTGAGGCCAAATATTTTCCGTTCTTTACTTAAATTCAAGCTTTTTCAAAATCGAAAAACTCAAAATCCGTAATAGTGGTCCGATTGTGGTCGATGATACCTCTAAGAATAGGTCTTGTTATCCATATAAACTGTACCAAAGTTCATTTAAATCGCTCAATTATTTCTTAGCTGCTGAGGCCAAATTGTTTTCGTTCTTTACTTAAATTCAAGCTTTTTCAAAATCGAAAAACTCAAAATCCGTAATAGTGGTCCGATTGTGGTCGATGATACTTCTAAGAATAGGTCTTGTTATCCATATAAACTGTACCAAAGTTCATTTAAATCGCTCAATTATTTCTTAGCTGCTGAGGCCAAATTGTTTCCGTTCTTTACTTAAATTCAAGCTATTTCAAAATCGAAAAACTCAAAATCCGTAATAGTGGTCCGATTGTGGTCGATGATACCTCTAAGAATAGGTCTTGTTATCCATATAAACTGTACCGAAGTTCATTTAAATCGCTCAATTATTTCTTAGCTGCTGAGGCCAAATTGTTTCCGTTCTTTACTTAAATTCAAGCTTTTTCAAAATCGAAAAACTCAAAATCCGTAATAGTGGTCCGATTGTGGTCGATGATACCTCTAAGAATAGGTCTTGTTATCTATATAAACTGTACCAAAGTTCATTTAAATAGCTCAATTATTTCTTAGCTGCTGAGGCCAAATTGTTTTCGTTCTTTACTTAAATTCAAGCTTTTTCAAAATCGAAAAACTCAAAATCCGTAATAGTGGTCCGATTGTGGTCGATGATACCTCTAAGAATAGGTCTTGTTATCCATATAAACTGTACCAAAGTTCATTTAAATAGCTCAATTATTTCTTAGCTGCTGAGGCCAAATTGTTTTCGTTCTTTACTTAAATTCAAGCTTTTTCAAAATCGAAAAACTCAAAATCCGTAATAGTGGTCCGATTGTGGTCGATGATACTTCTAAAAATAGGTCTTATTATCCATATAAACTGTACCAAAGTTCATTTAAATCGCTCAATTATTTCTTAGCTGCTGAGGCCAAATTGTTTCCATTCTTTACTTAAATTCAAGCTTTTTCAAAATCGAAAAACTCAAAATCCGTAATAGTGGTCCGATTGTGGTCGATGATACCTCTAAGAATAGGTCTTGTTATCCATATAAACTGTACCAAAGTTCATTTAAATCGCTCAATTATTTCTTAGCTGCTGAGGCCAAATTGTTTCCGTTCTTTACTTAAATTCAAGCCTTTTCAAAATCGAAAAACTCAAAATCCGTAATAGTGGTCCGATTGAGGTCGATGATACCTCTAAGAATAGGTCTTGTTATCCATATAAACTGTACCAAAGTTCATTTATATCGCTCATTTATTTCTTAGCTGCTGAGGCCAAATTGTTTCCGTTCTTTACTTAAATTCAAGCTTTTTCAAAATCGAAAAACTCAAAATCCGTAATAGTGGTCCGATTGTGGTCGATGATACCTCTAAGAATAGGTCTTGTTATCCATATAAACTGTACCGAAGTTCATTTAAATCGCTCAATTATTTCTTAGCTGCTGAGGCCAAATTGTTTTCGTTCTTTACTTAAATTCAAGCTTTTTCAAAATCGAAAAACTCAAAATTCGTAATAGTGGTCCGATTGTGGTCGATGATACCTCTAAGAATAGGTCTTGTTATCCATATAAACTGTACCAAAGTTCATTTAAATCGCTCAATTATTTCTTAGCTGCTGAGGCCAAATTGTTTCCGTTCTTTACTTAAATTCAAGCTTTTTCAAAATCAAAAAATCTCAAAATCCGTAATAGTGATCCGATTGTGGTCGATGATACCTCTAAGAATAGGTCTTGTTATCCATATAAACTGTATTAAAGTTCATTTAAATCGCTAAATTATTTCTTAGCTGCTGAGGCCAAATTGTTTCCGTTCTTTACTTAAATTCAAGCTTTTTCAAAATCGAAAAACTCAAAATCCGTAATAGTGGTCCGATTGTGGTCGATGATACCTCTAAGAATAGGTCTTGTTATCCATATAAACTGTACCAAAGTTCATTTAAATCGCTTAATTATTTCTTAGCTGCTGAGGCCAAATTGTTTTCGTTCTTTACTTAAATTCAAGCTTTTTCAAAATCGAAAAACTCAAAATCCGTAATAGTGGTCCGATTGTGGTCGATGATACCTCTAAGAATAGGTCTTGTTATCCATATAAACTGTATAGAAGTTCATTTAAATCGCTCAATTATTTCTTAGCTGCTGAGGCCAAATTGTTTCCGTTCTTTACTTAAATTCAAGCTTTTTCAAAATCGAAAAACTCAAAATCCGTAATAGTGGTCCGATTGTAGTCGATGATACCTCTAAGAATAGGTCTTGTTATCCATATAAACTGTACCAAAGTTCATTTAAATCGCTCAAATATTTCTTAGCTGCTGAGGCCAAATTGTTTTCGTTCTTTACTTAAATTCAAGCTTTTTCAAAATCGAAAAACTCAAAATCCGTAATAGTGGTCCGATTGTGGTCGATTATACCTCTAAGAATAGGTCTTGTTATCCATATAAACTGTACTAAAGTTCATTTAAATAGCTCAATTATTTCTTAGCTGCTGAGGCCAAATTGTTTTCGTTCTTTACTTAAATTCAAGCTTTTTCAAAATCGAAAAACTCAAAATCCGTAATAGTGGTCCGATTGTGGTCGATGATACCTCTAAGAATAGGTCTTGTTATCCATATAAACTGTACCAAAGTTCATTTAAATCGCTCAATTATTTCTTAGCTGCTGAGGCCAAATTGTTTCCGTTCTTTACTTAAATTCAAGCTTTTTCAAAATCGAAAAACTTAAAAATTCGTAATAGTGGTCTGATTGTGGTCGATGAAACCTCTAAGAATAGGTCTTGTTATCCATATAAACTGTACAAAAGTTCATTTAAATCGCTCAATTATTTCTTAGCTGCTGAGGCCAAATTGTTTTCGTTCTTTATATTCAAGCTTTTTCAAGCTTTTTCAAAATCGAAAAACTCAAAATCCGTAATAGTGGTTCGATTGTGGTCGATGATACCTCTAAGAATAGGTCTTGTTATCCATATAAACTGTACCAAAGTTCATTTAAATCGCTCAATTATTTCTTAGCTGCTGAGGCCAAATTGTTTTCGTTCTTTACTTAAATTCAAGCTTTTTCAAAATCGAAAATCTCAAAATCCGTAATAGTGGTCCGATTGTGGTCGATTATACCTCTAAGAATAGGTCATGTAATCCATATAAACTGTACCAAAGTTCATTTAAATAGCTCAATTATTTCTTAGCAGCTGAGGCCAAATTGTTTTCGTTCTTTACTTAAATTCAAGCTTTTTCAAAATCGAAAAACTCAAAATCCGTAATAGTGGTCCGATTGTGGTCGATGATACCTTTTAGAATAGGTCTTGTTATCCATATAAACTGTACCGAAGTTCATTTAAATCGCTCAATTATTTCTTAGCTGCTGAGGCCAAATTGTTTCCGTTCTTTACTTAAATTCAAGCTTTTTCAAAATCGAAAAACTCAAAATCCGTAATAGTGGTCCGATTGTGGTCGATGATACCTCTAAGAATAGGTCTTGTTATCCATATAAACTGTACCAAACTTCATTTAAATCACTCAATTATTTCTTAGCTGCTGAGGCCAAATTGTTTCCGTTCTTTACTTAAATTCAAGCTTTTTCAAAATCGAAAAACTCAAAATCCGTAATAGTGGTCCGATTGAGGTCGATGATACCTCTAAGAATAGGTCTTGTTATCTATATAAACTGTACCAAAGTTCATTTAAATCGCTCAATTATTTCTTAGCTGCTGAGGCCAAATTGTTTCCGTTCTTTACTTAAATTCAAGCTATTTCAAAATTGAAAAACTCAAAATCCGTAATAGTGGTCCAATTGTGGTCGATGATACCTCTAAGAATAGGTCCTGTTATCCATATAAACTGTACCAAAGTTCATTTAAATCGCTCAATTATTTCTTAGCTGCTGAGGCCAAATTGTTTTCGTTCTTTTCTTAAATTCAAGCTTTTTCAAAATCGAAAAACTCAAAATCCGTAATAGTGGTCCGATTGCGGTCGATGATTCCTCTAAGAATAGGTCTTGTTATCCATATAAACTGTACCAAAGTTCATTTAAATCGCTCAATTATTTCTTAGCTGCTGAGGCCAAATTGTTTTCGTTCTTTTCTTAAATTCAAGCTTTTTCAAAATCGAAAAACTCAAAATCCGTAATAGTGGTCCGATTGCGGTCGATGATTCCTCTAAGAATAGGTCTTGTTATCCATATAAACTGTACCAAAGTTCATTTAAATAGCTCAATTATTTCTTAGCTGCTGATGCCAAATTGTTTCCGTTATTTACTTAAAATCAAGCTTTTTCAAAATCGAAAAACTCAAAATCCGTAATAGTGGTCCGATTGCGGTCGATGATTCCTCTAAGAATAGGTCTTGTTATCCATATAAACTGTACCAAAGTTCATTTAAATAGCTCAATTATTTCTTAGCTGCTGAGGCCAAATTGTTTTCGTTCTTTACTTAAATTCAAGCTTTTTCAAAATCGAAAATCTCAAAATCCGTAATAGTGGTCCGATTGTGGTCGATTATACCTCTAAGAATAGGTCATGTTATCCATATAAACTGTACCAAAGTTCATTTAAATAGCTCAATTATTTCTTAGCAGCTGAGGCCAAATTGTTTTCGTTCTTTACTTAAATTCAAGCTTTTTCAAAATCGAAAAACTCAAAATCCGTAATAGTGGTCCGATTGTGGTCGATGATACCTCTAAGAATAGGTCTTGTTATCCATATAAACTGTACCGAAGTTCATTTAAATCGCTCAATTATTTCTTAGCTGCTGAGGCCAAATTGTTTCCGTTCTTTACTTAAATTCAAGCTTTTTCAAAATCGAAAAACTCAAAATCCGTAATAGTGGTCCGATTGTGGTCGATGATACCTCTAAGAATAGGTCTTGTTATCCATATAAACTGTACCAAACTTCATTCAAATCACTCAATTATTTCTTAGCTGCTGAGGCCAAATTGTTTCCGTTCTTTACTTAAATTCAAGCTTTTTCAAAATCGAAAAACTCAAAATCCGTAATAGTGGTCCGATTGAGGTCGATGATACCTCTAAGAATAGGTCTTGTTATCTATATAAACTGTACCAAAGTTCATTTAAATCGCTCAATTATTTCTTAGCTGCTGAGGCCAAATTGTTTCCGTTCTTTACTTAAATTCAAGCTATTTCAAAATTGAAAAACTCAAAATCCGTAATAGTGGTCCAATTGTGGTCGATGATACCTCTAAGAATAGGTCCTGTTATCCATATAAACTGTACCAAAGTTCATTTAAATCGCTCAATTATTTCTTAGCTGCTGAGGCCAAATTGTTTTCGTTCTTTTCTTAAATTCAAGCTTTTTCAAAATCGAAAAACTCAAAATCCGTAATAGTGGTCCGATTGTGGTCGATGATACCTCTAAGAATAGGTCTTGTTATCCATATAAACTGTACCAAAGTTCATTTAAATCGCTCAATTATTTCTTAGCTGCTGAGGCCAAATTTTTTTCGTTCTTTACTTAAATTCAAGCTTTTTCAAAATCGAAAAACTCAAAATCCGTAATAGTGGTCCGATTGTGGTAGATGATACCTCTAAGAATAGGTCTTGTTATCCATATAAACTGTACCAAAGTTCATTAAAATCGCTCAGTTATTTCTTAGCTGCTGAGGCCAAATTGTTTTCGTTCTTTACTTAAATTCAAGCTTTTTCAAAATCGAAAAACTCAAAATGAGTAAAAGAGGTCCGATTGTGGTTGATGATAGCTCTAAGAATAGGTCTTGTTATCCATATAAACTGTACCAAAGTTCATTTAAATAGCTCAATTATTTCTTAGCTGCTGAGGCCAAATTGTTTTCATTCTTTACTTAAATTCAAGCTTTTTCAAAATCGAAAAACTCAAAATCCGTAATAGTGGTCCGATTGTGGTCGATGATACCTCTAAAAATAGGTCTTGTTATCCATATAAACTGTACCGAAGTTCATTTAAATTGCTCAATTATTTCTTAGCTGCTGGAGCCAAATTGTTTTCCTTCTTTACTTAAATTCAAGCTTCTTCAAAATCGAAAAACTCAAAATCCGTAATAGTGGTCCGATTGTGGTCGATGATACCTCTAAGAATAGGTCTTGTTATCCATATAAACTGTACCAAAGTTCATTTAAATCGCTCAATTATTTCTTAGCTGCTGAGGCCAAATTGTTTCCGTTCTTTACTTAAATTCAAGCTTTTTCAAAATCGAAAAACTCAAAATCCGTAATAGTGGTCCGATTGTGGTCGATGATACCTCTAAGAATAGGTCTTGTTATCCATATAAACTGTACCAAAGTTCATTTAAATCGCTCAATTATTTCTTAGCTGCTGAGGCCAAATTGTTTCCGTTCTTTACTTAAATTCAAGCTTTTTCAAAATCGAAAAACTCAAAATCCGTAATAGTGGTCCGATTCTGGTCGATGATACCTCTAATAATAGGTCTTGTTATCCATATAAACTGTACCAAAGTTCATTTGGTACAGTTTCTTAGCTGCTGAGGCCATATTGTTTTCGTTCTTTACATAAATTCAAGCTTTTTCAAAATCGAAAAACTTAAAATCCGTAATAGTGGTCCGATTGTGGTCGATGATACCTCTAAGAATAGGTCTTGTTATCCATATAAACTGTACCAAAGTTCATTTAAATAGCTCAATTATTTCTTAGCTGCTGAGGCCAAATTGTTTTCGTTCTTTACTTAAATTCAAGCTTTTTCAAAATCGAAAAACTCAAAATCCGTAATAGTGGTCCGATTGTGGTCGATGATACCTCTAAGAATAGGTCTTGTTATCCATATAAACTGTACCAAAGTTCATTTAAATCGCTCAATTATTTCTTAGCTGCTGAGGCCAAATTGTTTTCGTTCTTTACTTAAATTCAAGCTTTTTCAAAATCGAAAAACTCAAAATCCGTAATAGTGGTCCGATTGTGGTCAATGATACCTCTAAGAAGAGGCCTTGTTATCCATATAAACTGTACCAAAGTTCATTTAAATAGCTCAATTATTTCTTAGCTGCTGAGGCCAAATTGTTTCCGTTCTTTACTTAAATTCAAGCTTTTTCGAAATCGAAAAACTCAAAATCCGTAATAGTGGTCCGATTGTGGTCGATGATACCTCTAAGAATAGGTCTAGACTCTAAGAATAGGTCTTGTTATAAACTGTACCAAAGTTCATTTAAATAGCTCAATTATTTCTTAGCTGCTGAGGCCAAACTGTTTTCGTTCTTTACTTAAATTCAAGCTTTTTCAAAATCGAAAAACTCAAAATCCGTAATAGTGGTCCGTTTGTGGTCGATGATACCTCTAAGAATAGGTCTTGTTATCCATATAAACTGTACCAAAGTTCATTTAAATCACTCAATTATTTCTTAGCTGCTGAGGCCAAATTGTTTCCGTTCTTTACTTAAATTCAAGCTTTTTCAAAATCGAAAAACTCAAAATCCGTAATAGTGGTCCGATGGTGGTCGATGATACCTCTAAGAATAGGTCATGTTATCCATATAAACTGTACCAAAGTTCATTTAAATAGCTCAATTATTTCTTAGCAGCTGAGGCCAAATTGTTTTCGTTCTTTACTTAAATTCAAGCTTTTTCAAAATCGAAAAACTCAAAATCCGTAATAGTGGTCCGATTGTGGTCGATGATACCTCTAAGAATAGGTCTTGTTATCCATATAAACTGTACCGAAGTTCATTTAAATCGCTTAATTATTTCTTAGCTGCTGAGGCCAAATTGTTTCCGTTCTTTACTTAAATTCAAGCTTTTTCAAAATCGAAAAACTCAAAATCCGTAATAGTGGTCCGATTGTGGTCGATGATACCTCTAAGAATAGGTCTTGTTATCCATATAAACTGTACCAAACTTCATTTAAATCACTCAATTATTTCTTAGCTGCTGAGGCCAAATTGTTTCCGTTCTTTACTTAAATTCAAGCTTTTTCAAATTCGAAAAACTCAAAATCCGTAATAGTGGTCCGATTGAGGTCGATAATACCTCTAAGAATAGGTCTTGTTATCTATATAAACTGTACCAAAGTTCATTTAAATAGCTCAATTATTTCTTAGCTGCTGAGGCCAAATTGTTTCCGTTCTTTACTTAAATTCAAGCTATTTCAAAATTGAAAAACTCAAAATCCGTAATAGTGGTCCAATTGTGGTCGATGATACCTCTAAGAATAGGTCCTGTTATCCATATAAACTGTACCAAAGTTCATTTAAATCGCTCAATTATTTCTTAGCTGCTGAGGCCAAATTGTTTTCGTTCTTTTCTTAAATTCAAGCTTTTTCAAAATCGAAAAACTCAAAATCCGTAATAGTGGTCCGATTGTGGTCGATGATAACTCTAAGAATAGGTCTTGTTATCCATATAAACTGTACCAAAGTTCATTTAAATCGCTCAATTATTTCTTAGCTGCTGAGGCCAAATTGCTTTCGTTCTTTACTTAAATTCAAGCTTTTTCAAAATCGAAAAACTCAAAATCTGTAATAGTGGTCCAATTGTGGTCGATGATACCTCTAAGAATAGGTCTTGTTATCCATATAAACTGTACCAAAGTTCATTTAAATCGCTCAATTATTTCTTAGCTGCTGAGGCCAAATTTTTTTCGTTCTTTACTTATTAAATTCAAGCTTTTTCAAAATCGAAAAACTCAAAATCCGTAATAGTGGTCCGATTGTGGTAGATGATACCTCTAAGAATAGGTCTTGTTATCCATATAAACTGTACCAAAGTTCATTAAAATCGCTCAGTTATTTCTTAGCTGCTGAGGCCAAATTGTTTTCGTTCTTTACTTAAATTCAAGCTTTTTCAAAATCGAAAAACTCAAAATGAGTAAAAGAGGTCCGATTGTGGTTGATGATAGCTCTAAGAATAGGTCTTGTTATCCATATAAACTGTACCAAAGTTCATTTAAATAGCTCAATTATTTCTTAGCTGCTGAGGCCAAATTGTTTTCATTCTTTACTTAAATTCAAGCTTTTTCAAAATCGAAAAACTCAAAATCCGTAATAGTGGTCCGATTGTGGTCGATGATACCTCTAAAAATAGGTCTTGTTATCCATATAAACTGTACCGAAGTTCATTTAAATTGCTCAATTATTTCTTAGCTGCTGGAGCCAAATTGTTTTCCTTCTTTACTTAAATTCAAGCTTTTTCAAAATCGAAAAACTCAAAATCCGTAATAGTGGTCCGATTGTGGTCGATGATACCTCTAAGAATAGGTCTTGTTATCCATATAAACTGTACCAAAGTTCATTTAAATCGCTCAATTATTTCTTAGCTGCTGAGGCCAAATTGTTTCCGTTCTTTACTTAAATTCAAGCTTTTTCAAAATCGAAAAACTCAAAATCCGTAATAGTGGTCCGATTGTGGTCGATGATACCTCTAAAAATAGGTCTTGTTATCCATATAAACTGTACCAAAGTTCATTTAAATCGCTCAATTATTTCTTAGCTGCTGAGGCCAAATTGTTTCCGTTCTTTACTTAAATTCAAGCTTTTTCAAAATCGAAAAACTCAAAATCCGTAATAGTGGTCCGATTCTGGTCGATGATACCTCTAATAATAGGTCTTGTTATCCATATAAACTGTACCAAAGTTCATTTGGTACAGTTTCTTAGCTGCTGAGGCCATATTGTTTTCGTTCTTTACATAAATTCAAGCTTTTTCAAAATCGAAAAACTTAAAATCCGTAATAGTGGTCCGATTGTGGTCGATGATACCTCTAAGAATAGGTCTTGTTATCCATATAAACTGTACCAAAGTTCATTTAAATAGCTCAATTATTTCTTAGCTGCTGAGGCCAAATTGTTTTCGTTCTTTACTTAAATTCAAGCTTTTTCAAAATCGAAAAACTCAAAATCCGTAATAGTGGTCCGATTGTGGTCGATGATACCTCTAAGAATAGGTCTTGTTATCCATATAAACTGTACCAAAGTTCATTTAAATCGCTCAATTATTTCTTAGCTGCTGAGGCCAAATTGTTTTCGTTCTTTACTTAAATTCAAGCTTTTTCAAAATCGAAAAACTCAAAATCCGTAATAGTGGTCCGATTGTGGTCAATGATACCTCTAAGAAGAGGCCTTGTTATCCATATAAACTGTACCAAAGTTCATTTAAATAGCTCAATTATTTCTTAGCTGCTGAGGCCAAATTGTTTCCGTTCTTTACTTAAATTCAAGCTTTTTCGAAATCGAAAAACTCAAAATCCGTAATAGTGGTCCGATTGTGGTCGATGATACCTCTAAGAATAGGTCTTGTTATCCATATAAACTGTACCAAAGTTCATTTAAATAGCTCAATTATTTCTTAGCTGCTGAGGCCAAACTGTTTTCGTTCTTTACTTAAATTCAAGCTTTTTCAAAATCGAAAAACTCAAAATCCGTAATAGTGGTCCGTTTGTGGTCGATGATACCTCTAAGAATAGGTCTTGTTATCCATATAAACTGTACCAAAGTTCATTTAAATCACTCAATTATTTCTTAGCTGCTGAGGCCAAATTGTTTCCGTTCTTTACTTAAATTCAAGCTTTTTCAAAATCGAAAAACTCAAAATCCGTAATAGTGGTCCGATGGTGGTCGATGATACCTCTAAGAATAGGTCTTGTTATCCATATAAACTGTACCAAAGTTCATTTAAATCGCTCAAATATTTCTTAGCTGCTGAGGCCAAATTGTTTTCGTTCTTTATATTCAAGCTTTTTCAAGCTTTTTCAAAATCGAAAAACTCAAAATCCGTAATAGTGGTCCGATTGTGGTCGATGATACCTCTAAGAATAGGTCTTGTTATCCATATAAACTGTACCAAAGTTCATTTAAATCGCTCAATTATTTCTTAGCTGCTGAGGCCAAATTGCTTTCGTTCTTTACTTAAATTCAAGCTTTTTCAAAATCGAAAAACTCAAAATCTGTAATAGTGGTCCAATTGTGGTCGATGATACCTCTAAGAATAGGTCTTGTTATCCATATAAACTGTACCAAAGTTCATTTAAATCGCTCAATTATTTCTTAGCTGCTGAGGCCAAATTTTTTTCGTTCTTTACTTAAATTCAAGCTTTTTCAAAATCGAAAAACTCAAAATCCGTAATAGTGGTCCGATTGTGGTAGATGATACCTCTAAGAATAGGTCTTGTTATCCATATAAACTGTACCAAAGTTCATTAAAATCGCTCAGTTATTTCTTAGCTGCTGAGGCCAAATTGTTTTCGTTCTTTACTTAAATTCAAGCTTTTTCAAAATCGAAAAACTCAAAATGAGTAAAAGAGGTCCGATTGTGGTTGATGATACCTCTAAGAATAGGTCTTGTTATCCATATAAACTGTACCAAAGTTCATTTAAATAGCTTAATTATTTCTTAGCTGCTGAGGCCAAATTGTTTTCATTCTTTACTTAAATTCAAGCTTTTTCAAAATCGAAAAACTCAAAATCCGTAATAGTGGTCCGATTGTGGTCGATGATACCTCTAAAAATAGGTCTTGTTATCCATATAAACTGTACCGAAGTTCATTTAAATTGCTCAATTATTTCTTAGCTGCTGGAGCCAAATTGTTTTCCTTCTTTACTTAAATTCAAGCTTTTTCAAAATCGAAAAACTCAAAATCCGTAATAGTGGTCCGATTGTGGTCGATGATACCTCTAAGAATAGGTCTTGTTATCCATATAAACTGTACCAAAGTTCATTTAAATCGCTCAATTATTTCTTAGCTGCTGAGGCCAAATTGTTTCCGTTCTTTACTTAAATTCAAGCTTTTTCAAAATCGAAAAACTCAAAATCCGTAATAGTGGTCCGATTGTGGTCGATGATACCTCTAAGAATAGGTCTTGTTATCCATATAAACTGTACCAAAGTTCATTTAAATCGCTCAATTATTTCTTAGCTGCTGAGGCCAAATTGTTTCCGTTCTTTACTTAAATTCAAGCTTTTTCAAAATCGAAAAACTCAAAATCCGTAATAGTGGTCCGATTCTGGTCGATGATACCTCTAATAATAGGTCTTGTTATCCATATAAACTGTACCAAAGTTCATTTGGTACAGTTTCTTAGCTGCTGAGGCCATATTGTTTTCGTTCTTTACATAAATTCAAGCTTTTTCAAAATCGAAAAACTCAAAATCCGTAATAGTGGTCCGATTGTGGTCGATGATACCTCTAAGAATAGGTCTTGTTATCTATATAAACTGTACCAAAGTTCATTTAAATAGCTCAATTATTTCTTAGCTGCTGAGGCCAAATTGTTTTCGTTCTTTACTTAAATTCAAGCTTTTTCAAAATCGAAAAACTCAAAATCCGTAATAGTGGTCCGATTGTGGTCGATGATACCTCTAAGAATAGGTCTTGTTATCCATATAAACTGTACCAAAGTTCATTTAAATCGCTCAATTATTTCTTAGCTGCTGAGGCCAAATTGTTTTCGTTCTTTACTTAAATTCAAGCTTTTTCAAAATCGAAAAACTCAAAATCCGTAATAGTGGTCCGATTGTGGTCAATGATACCTCTAAGAAGAGGCCTTGTTATCCATATAAACTGTACCAAAGTTCATTTAAATAGCTCAATTATTTCTTAGCTGCTGAGGCCAAATTGTTTCCGTTCTTTACTTAAATTCAAGCTTTTTCGAAATCGAAAAACTCAAAATCCGTAATAGTGGTCCGATTGTGGTCGATGATACCTCTAAGAATAGGTCTTGTTATCCATATAAACTGTACCAAAGTTCATTTAAATAGCTCAATTATTTCTTAGCTGCTGAGGCCAAACTGTTTTCGTTCTTTACTTAAATTCAAGCTTTTTCAAAATCGAAAAACTCAAAATCCGTAATAGTGGTCCGTTTGTGGTCGATGATACCTCTAAGAATAGGTCTTGTTATCCATATAAACTGTACCAAAGTTCATTTAAATCACTCAATTATTTCTTAGCTGCTGAGGCCAAATTGTTTCCGTTCTTTACTTAAATTCAAGCTTTTTCAAAATCGAAAAACTCAAAATCCGTAATAGTGGTCCGATGGTGGTCGATGATACCTCTAAGAATAGGTCTTGTTATCCATATAAACTGTACCAAAGTTCATTTAAATCGCTCAAATATTTCTTAGCTGCTGAGGCCAAATTGTTTTCGTTCTTTACTTAAATTCAAGCTTTTTCAAAATCGAAAAACTCAAAATCCGTAATAGTGGTCCGATTTTGTGGTCGATGATACCTCTAAGAATAGGTCTTGTTATCCATATAAACTGTACCAAAGTTCATTTAAATCGCTCAAATATTTCTTAGCTGCTGAGGCCAAATTGTTTTCGTTCTTTACTTAAATTCAAGCTTTTTCAAAATCGAAAAACTCAAAATCCGTAATAGTGGTCCGATTGTGGTCGATGATACCTCTAAGAATAGGTCTTGTTATCCATATAAACTGTACCAAATTTCATTTAAATCGCTCAATTATTTCTTAGCTGCTGAGGCCAAATTGTTTTCGTTCTTTACTTAAATTCAAGCTTTTTCAAAATCGAAAAACTCAAAATCCGTAATAGTGGTCCGATTGTGGTCGATGATACCTCTAAGAATAGGTCATGTTATCCATATAAACTGTACCAAAGTTCATTTAAATCGCTCAATTATTTCTTAGCTGCTGAGGCCAAATTGTTTCCGTTCTTTACTTAAATTCAAGCTTTTTCAAAATCGAAAAACTCAAAATCTGTAATAGTGGTCCGATTGTGGTCGATGATACCTCTAAGAATAGGTCTTGTTATCCATATAAACTGTACCAAAGTTCATTTAAATCGCTCAATTATTTCTTAGCTGCTGAGGCCAAATTGTTTCCGTTCTTTACTTAAATTCAAGCTTTTTCAAAATCGAAAAACTCAAAATCCGTAATAGTGGTCCGATTGTGGTCGATGATACCTTCAATAATAGGTCTTGTTATCCATATAAACTGTACCAAAGTTCATTTAAATAGCTCAATTATTTCTTAGCTGCTGAGGCCAAATTGTTTCCGTTCTTTACTTAAATTCAAGCTTTTTCAAAATCGAAAAACTCAAAATCCGTAATAGTGGTCCGATTGTGGTCGATGATACCTCTAAGAATATGTCTTGTTATCCATATAAACTGTACCAAAGTTCATTTAAATAGCTCAATTATTTCTTAGCTACTGAGGCCAAATTGTTTCCGTTCTTTACTTAAATTCAAGCTTTTTCAAAGTCGAAAAACTCAAAATCCGTAATAGTGGTCCGATTGTGGTCGATGATACCTCTAAGAATAGGTCTTGTTATCCATATAAACTGTACCAAAGTTCATTTAAATCGCTCAATTATTTCTTAGCTGCTGAGGCCAAATTGTTTTCGTTCTTTACTTAAATTCAAGCCTTTTCAAAATCGAAAAACTCAAAATCCGTAATAGTGGTCCGATTGTGGTCGATGATACCTCTAAGAATAGGTCTTGTTATCCATATAAACTGTACCAAAGTTCATTTAAATCGCTCAATTATTTCTTAGCTGCTGAGACCAAATTGTTTCCGTTCTTTACTTAAATTCAAGCTTTTTCAAAATCGAAAAACTCAAAATCCGTAATAGTGGTCCGATTGTGGTCGATGATACCTCTAAGAATAGGTTTTGTTATCAATATAAACTGTACCAAAGTTCATTTAAATCGCTCAATTATTTCTTAGCTGCTGAGGCCAAATTGTTTCCGTTCTTTACTTAAATTCAAGCTTTTTCAAAATCGAAAAACTCAAAATCCGTAATAGAGGTCCGATTGTGGTCGATGATACCTCTAAAAATAGGTCTTGTTATCCATATAAACTGTACCAAAGTTCATTTAAATCGCTCAATTATTTCTTAGCTGCTGAGGCCAAATTGTTTCCGTTCTTTACTTAAATTCAAGCTTTTTCAAAATCGAAAAACTCAAAATCCGTAATAGTGGTCCGATTGTGGTCGATGATACCTCTAATAATAGGTCTTGTTATCCATATAAACTGTACCAAAGTTCATTTAAATCGCTCAATTATTTCTTAGCTGCTGAGGCCAAATTGTTTCCGTTCTTTACTTAAATTCAAGCTTTTTCAAAATCGAAAAACTCAAAATCCGTAATAGAGGTCCGATTGTGGTCGATGATACCTCTAAGAATAGGTCTTGTTATCCATATAAACTGTACCAAAGTTCATTTAAATCGCTCAATTATTTCTTAGCTGCTGAGGCCAAATTGTTTCCGTTCTTTACTTAAATTCAAGCTTTTTCAAAATCGAAAAACTCAAAATCCGTAATAGTGGTCCGATTGTGGTCGATGATACCTCTAAGAATAGGTTTTGTTATCCATATAAACTGTACCAAAGTTCATTTAAATCGCTCAATTATTTCTTAGCTGCTGAGGCCAAATTGTTTCCGTTCTTTACTTAAATTCAAGCTTTTTCAAAATCGAAAAACTCAAAATCCGTAATAGTGGTCCGATTGTGGTCGATGATACCTCTAATAATAGGTCTTGTTATCCATATAAACTGTACCAAAGTTCATTTAAATAGCTCAATTATTTCTTAGCTGCTGAGGCCAAATTGTTTTCGTTCTTTACTTAAATTCAAGCTTTTTCAAAATCGAAAAACTCAAAATCCGTAATAGTGGTCCGATTTTGTTGTCGATGATACCTCTAAGAATAGGTCTTGTTATTCATATAAACTGTACCAAAGTTCATTTAAATCGCTCAAATATTTCTTAGCTGCTGAGGCCAAATTGTTTTCGTTCTTTACTTAAATTCAAGCTTTTTCAAAATCGAAAAACTCAAAATCCGTAATAGTGGTCCGATTGTGGTCGATGATAACTCTAAGAATAGGTCTTGTTATCCATATAAACTGTACCAAAGTTCATTTAAATCGCTCAATTATTTCTTAGCTGCTGAGGCCAAATTGTTTCCGTTCTTTACTTAAATTCAAAATTTTTCAAAATCGAAAAACTCAAAATCCGTAATAGTGGTCCGATTGTGGTCAATGATACCTCTAAGAAGAGGTCTTGTTATCCATATAAACTGTACCAAAGTTCATTTAAATAGCTCAATTATTTCTTAGCTGCTGAGGCCAAATTGTTTCCGTTCTTTACTTAAATTCAAGCTTTTTCAAAATCGAAAAACTCAAAATCCGTAATAGTGGTCCGATTGTGGTCGATGATACCTCTAATAATAGGTCTTGTTATCCATATAAACTGTACCAAAGTTCATTTAAATAGCTCAATTATTTCTTAGCTGCTGAGGCCAAATTGTTTTCGTTCTTTACTTAAATTCAAGCTTTTTCGAAATCGAAAAACTCAAAATCCGTAATAGTGGTCCGATTGTGGTCGATGATACCTCTAAGAATAGGTCTTGTTATCCATATAAACTGTACCAAAGTTCATTTAAATCGCTCAATTATTTCTTAGCTGCTGAGGCCAAATTGTTTTCGTTCTTTACTTAAATTCAAGCTTTTTCAAAATCGAAAAACTCAAAATCCGTAATAGTGGTCCGATTTTGTGGTCGATGATACCTCTAAGAAAAGGTCTTGTTATCCATATAAACTGTACCAAAGTTCATTTAAATCGCTCAAATATTTCTTAGCTGCTGAGGCCAAATTGTTTTCGTTCTTTACTTAAATTCAAGCTTTTTCAAAATCGAAAAACTCAAAATCCGTAATAGTGGTCCGATTGTGGTCGATGATAACTCTAAGAATAGGTCTTGTTATCCATATAAACTGTACCAAAGTTCATTTAAATCGCTCAATTATTTCTTAGCTGCTGAGGCCAAATTGTTTCCGTTCTTTACTTAAATTCAAAAATTTTCAAAATCGAAAAACTCAAAATCCGTAATAGTGGTCCGATTGTGGTCAATGATACCTCTAAGAAGAGGTCTTGTTATCCATATAAACTGTACCAAAGTTCATTTAAATCGCTCAATTATTTCTTAGCTGCTGAGGCCAAATTGTTTTCGTTCTTTACTTAAATTCAAGCTTTTTCAAAATCGAAAAACTCAAAATCCGTAATAGTGGTCCGATTGTGGTCAATGATACCTCTAATAATAGGTCTTGTTATCCATATAAACTGTACCAAAGTTCATTTAAATAGCTCAATTATTTCTTAGCTGCTGAGGCCAAATTGTTTCCGTTCTTTACTTAAATTCAAGCTTTTTCAAAATCGAAAAACTCAAAATCCGTAATAGTGGTCCGATTGTGGTCGATGATAACTCTAAGAATAGGTCTTGTTATCCATATAAACTGTACCAAAGTTCATTTAAATCGCTCAATTATTTCTTAGCTGCTGAGGCCAAATTGTTTCCGTTCTTTACTTAAATTCAAAAATTTTCAAAATCGAAAAACTCAAAATCCGTAATAGTGGTCCGATTGTGGTCAATGATACCTCTAAGAAGAGGTCTTGTTATCCATATAAACTGTACCAAAGTTCATTTTAATAGCTCAATTATTTCTTAGCTGCTGAGGCCAAATTGTTTCCGTTCTTTACTTAAATTCAAGCTTTTTCAAAATCGAAAAACTCAAAATCCGTAATAGTGGTCCGATTGTGGTCGATGATACCTCTAAGAGTAGGTCTTGTTATCCATATAAACTGTACCAAAGTTCATTTAAATCGCTCAATTATTTCTTAGCTGCTGAGGCCAAATTGTTTCCGTTCTTTACTTAAATTCAACCTTTTTCAAAATCGAAAAACTCAAAATCCGTAATAGAGGTCCGATTGTGGTCGATGATACCTCTAAGAATAGGTCTTGTTATCCATATAAACTGTACCAAAGTTCATTTAAATCGCTCAATTATTTCTTAGCTGCTGAGGCCAAATTGTTTCCGTTCTTTACTTAAATTCATTTTTCAAAATCGAAAAACTCAAAATCCGTAATAGTGGTCCGATTGTGGTCGATGATACCTCTAAGAATAGGTCTTGTTATCCATTTAAACTGTACCAAAGTTCATTTAAATCACTCAATTATTTCTTAGCTGCTGAGGCCAAATTATTTCCGTTCTTTACTTAAATTCAAGCTTTTTCAAAATCGAAAAACTCAAAATCCGTAATAGTGGTCTGATTGTGGTCGCTGATACCTCTAAGAATAGGTCTTGTTATCCATATAAACTGTACCAAAGTTCATTTAAATCGCTCAATTATTTCTTAGCTGCTGAGGCCAAATTGTTTTCAAGTTCTTTACTTAAATTCAAGCTTTTTCAAAATCGAAAAACTCAAAATCCGTAATAGTGGTCTGATTGTGGTCGATGATACCTCTAAGAATAGGTCTTGTTATCCATATAAACTGTACCAAAGTTCATTTAAATCGCTCAATTATTTCTTAGCTGCTGAGGCCAAATTGTTTCCGTTCTTTACTTAAATTCAAGCTTTTTCAAAATCGAAAAACTCAAAATCCGTAATAGTGGTCCGATTGTGGTCGATGATACCTCTAAGAATAGGTCTTGTTATCCATATAAACTGTACCAAAGTTCATTTAAATCGCTCAATTATTTCTTAGCTGCTGAGGCCAAATTGTTTCCGTTCTTTACTTAAATTCAAGCTTTTTCAAAATCGAAAAACTCAAAATCCGTAATAGTGGTCCGATTTTGGTCGATGATACCTCTAAGAATAGGTCTTGTTATCCATATAAAATGTACTAAAGTTCATTTAAATCGCTCAATTATTTCTTAGCTGCTGAGACCAAATTGTTTCCGTTCTTTACTTAAATTCAAGCTTTTTCAAAATCGAAAAACTCAAAATCCGTAATAGTGGTCCGATTGTGGTCGATGATACCTCTAAGAATAGGTCTTGTTATCCATATAAACTGTACCAAAGTTCATTTAAATCACTCAATTTTTTCTTAGCTGCTGAGGCCAAATTGTTTTCGTTCTTTACTTAAATTCAAGCTTTTTCAAAATCGAAAAACTCAAAATCCGTAATAGTGGTCCGATTGTGGTCGATGATACCTCTAAGAATAGGTCTTGTTATCCATATAAACTGTACCAAAGTTCATTTAAATCGCTCAATTATTTCTTAGCTGCTGAGGCCAAATTGTTTTCGTTCTTTACTTAAATTCAAGCTTTTTCAAAATCGAAAAACTCAAAATCCGTAATAGTGGGCTGATTGTGGTCGAAGATACCTCTAAGAATAGGTCTTGTTATCCATATAAACTGTACCAAAGTTCATTTAAATCGCTCAATTATTTCTTAGCTGCTGAGGCCAAATTGTTTCCGTTCTTTACTTAAATTCAAGCTTTTTCAAAATCGAAAAACTCAAAATCCGTAATAGTGGTCCGATTGTGGTCGATGATACCTCTAAGAATAGGTCTTGTTATCCATATAAACTGTACCAAAGTTCATTTAAATCGCTCAATTATTTCTTAGCTGCTGAGACCAAATTGTTTCCGTTCTTTACTTAAATTCAAGCTTTTTCAAAATCGAAAAACTCAAAATCCGTAATAGTGGTCCGATTGTGGTCGATGATACCTCTAAGAATAGGTCTTGTTATCCATATAAACTGTACCAAAGTTCATTTAAATCACTCAATTATTTCTTAGCTGCTGAGGCCAAATTGTTTTCGTTCTTTACTTAAATTCAAGGTTTTTCAAAATCGAAAAACTCAAAATCCGTAATAGTGGTCCGATTGTGGTCGATGATACCTCTAAGAATAGGTCTTGTTATCCATATAAACTGTACCAAAGTTCTTTAGAATCGCTCAATTATTTCTTAGCTGCTGAGGCCAAATTGTTTCCGTTCTTTACTTAAATTCAAGCTTTTTCAAAATCGAAAAACTCAAAATCCGTAATAGTGGTCCGATTGTGGTCGATGATACCTCTAAGAATAGGTCTTGTTATCCATATAAACTGTACCAAAGTTCATTTAAATCGCTCAATTATTTCTTAGCTGCTGAGGCCAAATTGTTTCCGTTCTTTACTTAAACTCAAGCTTTTTCAAAATCGAAAAACTCAAAATCTGTAATAGTGGTCCGATTGTGGTCGATGATACCTCTAAGAATAGGTCTTGTTATCCATATAAACTGTACCAAAGTTCATTTAAATCGCTCAATTATTTCTTAGCTGCTGAGGCCAAATTGTTTCCGTTCTTTACTTAAATTCAAGCTCTTTCAAAATCGAAAAACTCAAAATCCGTAATAGTGGTCCGATTGTGGTCGATGATACCTCTAAGAATAGGTCTTGTTATCCATATAAACTGTACCAAAGTTCATTTAAATAGCTCAATTATTTCTTAGCTGCTGAGGCCAAATTGTTTTCGTTCTTTACTTAAATTCAAGCTTTTTCAAAATCGAAAAACTCAAAATCCGTAATAGTGGTCCGATTGTGGTCGATGATACCTCTAAGAATAGGTCTTGTTATCCATATAAACTGTACCAAAGTTCATTTAAATAGCTCAATTATTTCTTAGCTGCTGAGGCCAAATTGTTTCCGTTCTTTACTTAAATTCAAGCTTTTTCAAAATCGAAAAACTCAAAATCCGTAATAGTGGTCCGATTGTGGTCGATGATACCTCTAAGAATAGGTCTTGTTATCCATATAAACTGTACCAAAGTTCATTTAAATCGCTCAATTATTTCTTAGCTGCTGAGGCCAAATTGTTTCCGTTCTTTACTTAAATTCAAGCTTTTTCAAAATCGAAAAACTCAAAATCCGTAATAGTGGTCCGATTGTGGTCGATGATACCTCTAAGAATAGGTCTTGTTATCCATATAAACTGTACCAAAGTTCATTTAAATCACTCAATTATTTCTTAGCTGCTGAGGCCAAATTGTTTTCGTTCTTTACTTAAATTCAAGCTTTTTCAAAATCGAAAAACTCAAAATCCGTAATAGTGGTCCGATTGTGGTCGATGATACCTCTAAGAATAGGTCTTGTTATCCATATAAACTGTACCAAAGTTCATTTAAATCACTCAATTATTTCTTAGCTGCTGAGGCCAAATTGTTTCCGTTCTTTACTTAAATTCAAGCTTTTTCAAAATCGAAAAACTCAAAATCCGTAATAGTGGTCCGATTGTGGTCGATGATACCTCTAAGAATAGGTCTTGTTATCCATATAAACTGTACCAAAGTTCATTTAAATCGCTCAATTATTTCTTAGCTGCTGAGGCCAAATAGTTTCCGTTCTTTACCTAAATTCAAGCTTTTTCAAAATCGAAAAACTCAAAATCTGTAATAGTGGTCCGATTGTGGTCGATGATACATCTAAGAATAGGTCTTGTTATCCATATAAACTGTACCAAAGTTCATTTAAATCGCTCCATTATTTCTTAGCTGCTGAGGCCAAATTGTTTCCGCTCTTTACTTAAATTCAAGCTCTTTCAAAATCGAAAAACTCAAAATCCGTAATAGTGGTCCGATTGTGGTCGATGATACCTCTAATAATAGGTCTTGTTATCCATATAAACTGTACCAAAGTTCATTAAAATAGCTCAATTATTTCTTAGCTGCTGAGGCCAAATTGTTTCCGTTCTTTACTTAAATTCAAGCTTTTTTAAAATCGAAAAACTCAAAATCCGTAATAGTGGTCCGATTGTGGTCGATGATACCTCTAAGAATAGGTCTTGTTATCCATATAAACTGTACCAAAGTTCATTTAAATCGCTCAATTATTTCTTAGCTGCTGAGGCCAAATTGTTTTCGTTCTTTACTTAAATTCAAGCTTTTTCAAAATCGAAAAACTCAAAATCCGTACTAGTGGGCTGATTGTGGTCGAAGATACCTCTAAGAATAGGTCTTGTTATCCATATAAACTGTACCAAAGTTCATTTAAATCGCTCAATTATTTCTTAGCTGCTGAGGCCAAACTGTTTCCGTTCTTTACTTAAATTCAAGCTTTTTCAAAATCGAAAAACTCAAAATCCGTAATAGTAGTCCGATTGTGGTCGATGATACCTCTAAGAATAGGTCTTGTTATCCATATAAACTGTACCAAAGTTCATTTAAATCGCTCAATTATTTCTTAGCTGCTGAGACCAAATTGTTTCCGTTCTTTACTTAAATTCAAGCTTTTTTAAAATCGAAAAACTCAAAATCCGTAATAGTGGTCCGATTGTGGTCGATGATACCTCTAAGAATAGGTCTTGTTATCCATATAAACTGTACCAAAGTTCATTTAAATCACTCAATTATCTCTTAGCTGCTGAGGCCAAATTGTTTTCGTTCTTGACTTAAATTCAAGCTTTTTCAAAATCGAAAAACTCAAAATCCGTAATAGTGGTCCGATTGTGGTCGATGATACCTCTAAGAATAGGTCTTGTTATCCATATAAACTGTACCAAAGTTCATTTAAATCGCTCAATTATTTCTTAGCTGCTGAGGCCAAATTGTTTCCGTTCTTTACTTAAATTCAAGCTTTTTCAAAATCGAAAAACTCAAAATCCGTAATAGTGGTCCGATTGTGGTCGATGATACCTCTAAGAATAGGTCTTGTTATCCATATAAACTGTACCAAAGTTCATTTAAATCGCTCAATTATTTCTTAGCTGCTGAGACCAAATTGTTTCCGTTCTTTACTTAAATTCAAGCTTTTTCAAAATTGAAAAACTCAAAAATCGCTCAATTATTTCTTAGCTGCTGAGGCCAAATTGTTTTCGTTCTTTACTTAAATTCAAGCTTTTTCAAAATCGAAAAACTCAAAATCCGTAATAGTGGTCCGATTGTGGTCGATGATACCTCTAAGAATAGGTCTTGTTATCCATATAAACTGTACCAAAGTTCATTTAAATCACTCAATTATTTCTTAGCTGCTGAGGCCAAATTGTTTCCGTTCTTTACTTAAATTCAAGCTTTTTCAAAATCGAAAAACTCAAAATCCGTAATAGTGGTCCGATTGTGGTCGATGATACCTCTAAGAATAGGTCTTGTTATCCATATAAACTGTACCAAAGTTCATTTAAATCGCTCAATTACTTCTTAGCTGCTGAGACCAAATTGTTTCCGTTCTTTACTTAAATTCAAGCTTTTTCAAAATCGAAAAACTCAAAATCCGTAATAGTTATCCGATTGTGGTCAATGATACCTCTAAGAATAGGTCTTGTTATCCATATAAACTGTACCAAAGTTCATTTAAATCACTCAATTATTTCTTAGCTGCTGAGGCCAAATTGTTTTCGTTCTTTACTTAAATTCAAGCTTTTTCAAAATCGAAAAACTCAAAATCCATAATAGTGGTCCGATTGTGGTCAATGATACCTCTAAGAATAGGTCTTGTTATCCATATAAACTGTACCAAAGTTCATTTAAATCGCTCAATTATTTCTTAGCTGCTGAGGCCAAATTGTTTCCGTTCTTTACTTAAATTCAAGCTTTTTCAAAATCGAAAAACTCAAAATCCGTAATAGTGGTCCGATTGTGGTCGATGATACCTCTAAGAATAGGTCTTGTTATCCATATAAACTGTACCAAAGTTCATTTAATCGCTGAATTATTTCTTAGCTGCTGAGACCAAATTGTTTCCGTTCTTTACTTAAATTCAAGCTTTTTCAAAATTGAAAAACTCAAAAATCGCTCAATTATTTCTTAGCTGCTGAGGCCAAATTGTTTCCGTTCTTTACTTAAATTCAAGCTTTTTCAAAATCGAAAAACTCAAAATCCGTAATAGTGGTCCGATTGTGGTCAATGATACCTCTAAGAATAGGTCTTGTTATCCATATAAACTGTACCAAAGTTCATTTAAATCACTCAATTATTTCTTAGCTGCTGAGGCCAAATTGTTTTCGTTCTTTACTTAAATTCAAGCTTTTTCAAAATCGAAAAACTCAAAATCCGTAATAGTGGTCCGATTGTGGTCAATGATACCTCTAAGAATAGGTCTTGTTATCCATATAAACTGTACCAAAGTTCATTTAAATCGCTCAATTATTTCTTAGCTGCTGAGGCCAAATTGTTTCCGTTCTTTACTTAAATTCAAGCTTTTTCAAAATCGAAAAACTCAAAATCCGTAATAGTGGTCCGATTGTGGTCGATGATACCTCTAAGAATAGGTCTTGTTATCCATATAAACTGTACCAAAGTTCATTTAAATCGCTCAATTATTTCTTAGCTGCTGAGACCAAATTGTTTCCGTTCTTTACTTAAATTCAAGCTTTTTCAAAATTGAAAAACTCAAAAATCGCTCAATTATTTCTTAGCTGCTGAGGCCAAATTGTTTTCGTTCTTTACTTAAATTCAAGCTTTTTCAAAATCGAAAAACTCAAAATCCGTAATAGTGGTCCGATTGTGGTCGATGATACCTCTAAGAATAGGTCTTGTTATCCATATAAACTGTACCAAAGTTCATTTAAATCACTCAATTATTTCTTAGCTGCTGAGGCCAAATTGTTTCCGTTCTTTACTTAAATTCAAGCTTTTTCAAAATCGAAAAACTCAAAATCCGTAATAGTGGTCCGATTGTGGTCGATGATACCTCTAAGAATAGGTCTTGTTATCCATATAAACTGTACCAAAGTTCATTTAAATCGCTCAATTATTTCTTAGCTGCTGAGACCAAATTGTTTCCGTTCTTTACTTAAATTCAAGCTTTTTCAAAATCGAAAAACTCAAAATCCGTAATAGTGGTCCGATTGTGGTCAATGATACCTCTAAGAATAGGTCTTGTTATCCATATAAACTGTACCAAAGTTCATTTAAATCACTCAATTATTTCTTAGCTGCTGAGGCCAAATTGTTTTCGTTCTTTACTTAAATTCAAGCTTTTTCAAAATCGAAAAACTCAAAATCCGTAATAGTGGTCCGATTGTGGTCAATGATACCTCTAAGAATAGGTCTTGTTATCCATATAAACTGTACCAAAGTTCATTTAAATCGCTCAATTATTTCTTAGCTGCTGAGGCCAAATTGTTTCCGTTCTTTACTTAAATTCAAGCTTTTTCAAAATCGAAAAACTCAAAATCCGTAATAGTGGTCCGATTGTGGTCGATGATACCTCTAAGAATAGGTCTTGTTATCCATATAAACTGTACCAAAGTTCATTTAATCGCTGAATTATTTCTTAGCTGCTGAGACCAAATTGTTTCCGTTCTTTACTTAAATTCAAGCTTTTTCAAAATTGAAAAACTCAAAAATCGCTCAATTATTTCTTAGCTGCTGAGGCCAAATTGTTTCCGTTCTTTACTTAAATTCAAGCTTTTTCAAAATCGAAAAACTCAAAATCCGTAATAGTGGTCCGATTGTGGTCGATGATACCTCTAAGAATAGGTCTTGTTATCCATATAAACTGTACCAAAGTTCATTTAAATCACTCAATTATTTCTTAGCTGCTGAGGCCAAATTGTTTTCGTTCTTTACTTAAATTCAAGCTTTTTCAAAATCGAAAAACTCAAAATCCGTAATAGTGGTCCGATTGTGGTCGATGATACCTCTAAGAATAGGTCTTGTTATCCATATAAACTGTACCAAAGTTCATTTAAATCGCTCAATTATTTCTTAGCTGCTGAGGCCAAATTGTTTCCGTTCTTTACTTAAATTCAAGCTTTTTCAAAATCGAAAAACTCAAAATCCGTAATAGTGGTCCGATTGTGGTCGATGATACCTCTAAGAATAGGTCTTGTTATCCATATAAACTGTACCAAAGTTCATTTAAATCGCTCAATTATTTCTTAGCTGCTGAGACCAAATTGTTTCCGTTCTTTACTTAAATTCAAGCTTTTTCAAAATTGAAAAACTCAAAAATCGCTCAATTATTTCTTAGCTGCTGAGGCCAAATTGTTTCCGTTCTTTACTTAAATTCAAGCTTTTTCAAAATCGAAAAACTCAAAATCCGTAATAGTGGTCCGATTGTGGTCGATGATACCTCTAAGCTTTTTCAAAATCGAAAAACTCAAAATCCGTAATAGTGGTCCGATTGTGGTCGATGATACCTCTAAGAATAGGTCTTGTTATCCATATAAACTGTACCAAAGTTCATTTAAATCGCTCAATTATTTCTTAGCTGCTGAGACCAAATTGTTTCCGTTCTTTACTTAAATTCAAGCTTTTTCAAAATTGAAAAACTCAAAAATCGCTCAATTATTTCTTAGCTGCTGAGGCCAAATTGTTTTCGTTCTTTACTTAAATTCAAGCTTTTTCAAAATCGAAAAACTCAAAATCCGTAATAGTGGTCCGATTGTGGTCGATGATACCTCTAAGAATAGGTCTTGTTATCCATATAAACTGTACTAAAGTTCATTTAAATCACTCAATTATTTCTTAGCTGCTGAGGCCAAATTGTTTTCGTTCTTTACTTAAATTCAAGCTTTTTCAAAATCGAAAAACTCAAAATCCGTAATAGTGGTCCGATTGTGGTCGATGATACCTCTAAGAATAGGTCTTGTTATCCATATAAACTGTACCAAAGTTCATTTAAATCGCTCAATTATTTCTTAGCTGCTGAGACCAAATTGTTTCCGTTCTTTACTTAAATTCAAGCTTTTTCAAAATTGAAAAACTCAAAAATCGCTCAATTATTTCTTAGCTGCTGAGGCCAAATTGTTTTCGTTCTTTACTTAAATTCAAGCTTTTTCAAAATCGAAAAACTCAAAATCCGTAATAGTGGTCCGATTGTGGTCGATGATACCTCTAAGAATAGGTCTTGTTATCCATATAAACTGTACCAAAGTTCTTTAAAATCGCTCAATTATTTCTTAGCTGCTGAGGCCAAATTGTTTCCGTTCTTTACTTAAATTCAAGCTTTTTCAAAATTGAAAAACTCAAAAATCGCTCAATTATTTCTTAGCTGCTGAGGCCAAATTGTTTCCGTTCTTTACTTAAATTCAAGCTTTTTCAAAATCGAAAAACTCAAAATCCGTAATAGTGGTCCGATTGTGGTCGATGATACCTCTAAGAATAGGTCTTGTTATCCATATAAACTGTACCAAAGTTCATTTAAATCGCTCAATTATTTCTTAGCTGCTGAGGCCAAATTGTTTCCGTTCTTTACTTAAATTCAAGCTTTTTCAAAATCGAAAAACTCAAAATCCGTAATAGTGGTCCGATTGTGGTCGATGATACCTCTAAGAATAGGTCTTGTTATCCATATAAACTGTACCAAAGTTCATTTAAATCGCTCAATTATTTCTTAGCTGCTGAGGCCAAATTGTTTCCGTTCTTTACTTAAATTCAAGCTTTTTCAAAATCGAAAAACTCAAAATCTGTAATAGTGGTCCGATTGTGGTCGATGATACATCTAAGAATAGGTCTTGTTATCCATATAAACTGTACCAAAGTTCATTTAAATCGCTCAATTATTTCTTAGCTGCTGAGACCAAATTGTTTCCGTTCTTTACTTAAATTCAAGCTTTTTCAAAATCGAAAAACTCAAAATCCGTAATAGTGGTCCGATTGTGGTCGATGAAACCTCTAAGAATAGGTCTTGTTATCCATATAAACTGTACCAAAGTTCATTTAAATCACTCAATTATTTCTTAGCTGCTGAGGCCAAATTGTTTTCGTTCTTTACTTAAATTCAAGCTTTTTCAAAATCGAAAAACTCAAAATCCGTAATAGTGGTCCGATTGTGGTCGATGATACCTCTAAGAATAGGTCTTGTTATCCATATAAACTGTACCAAAGTTCATTTAAATCGCTCAATTATTTCTTAGCTGCTGAGGCCAAATTGTTTCCGTTCTTTACTTAAATTCAAGCTTTTTCAAAATTGAAAAACTCAAAAATCGCTCAATTATTTCTTAGCTGCTGAGGCCAAATTGTTTCCGTTCTTTACTTAAATTCAAGCTTTTTCAAAATCGAAAAACTCAAAATCCGTAATAGTGGTCCGATTGTGGTCGATGATACCTCTAAGTATAGGTCTTGTTATCCATATAAACTGTACCAAAGTTCATTTAAATCGCTCAATTATTTCTTAGCTGCTGAGGCCAAATTGTTTCCGTTCTTTACTTAAATTCAAGCTTTTTCAAAATCGAAAAACTCAAAATCCGTAATAGTGGTCCGATTGTGGTCGATGATACCTCTAAGAATAGGTCTTGTTATCCATATAAACTGTACCAAAGTTCATTTAAATCGCTCAATTATTTCTTAGCTGCTGAGACCAAATTGTTTCCGTTCTTTACTTAAATTCAAGCTTTTTCAAAATTGAAAAACTCAAAAATCGCTCAATTATTTCTTAGCTGCTGAGGCCAAATTGTTTCCGTTCTTTACTTAAATTCAAGCTTTTTCAAAATCGAAAAACTCAAAATCCGTAATAGTGGTCCGATTGTGGTCGATGATACCTCTAAGAATAGGTCTTGTTATCCATATAAACTGTACCAAAGTTCATTTAAAAACTCAAAATCCGTAATAGTGGTCCGATTGTGGTCGATGATACCTCTAAGAATAGGTCTTGTTATCCATATAAACTGTACCAAAGTTCATTTAAATCGCTCAATTATTTCTTAGCTGCTGAGGCCAAATTGTTTCCGTTCTTTACTTAAATTCAAGCTTTTTCAAAATTGAAAAACTCAAAAATCGCTCAATTATTTCTTAGCTTCTGAGACCAAATTGTTTCCGTTCTTTACTTAAATTCAAGCTTTTTCAAAATCGAAAAACTCAAAATCCGTAATAGTGGTCCGATTGTGGTCGATGAAACCTCTAAGAATAGGTCTTGTTATCCATATAAACTGTACCAAAGTTCATTTAAATCACTCAATTATTTCTTAGCTGCTGAGGCCAAATTGTTTTCGTTCTTTACTTAAATTCAAGCTTTTTCAAAATCGAAAAACTCAAAATCCGTAATAGTGGTCCGATTGTGGTCGATGATACCTCTAAGAATAGGTCTTGTTATCCATATAAACTGTACCAAAGTTCATTTAAATCGCTCAATTATTTCTTAGCTGCTGAGGCCAAATTGTTTCCGTTCTTTACTTAAATTCAAGCTTTTTCAAAATTGAAAAACTCAAAAATCGCTCAATTATTTCTTAGCTGCTGAGGCCAAATTGTTTCCGTTCTTTACTTAAATTCAAGCTTTTTCAAAATCGAAAAACTCAAAATCCGTAATAGTGGTCCGATTGTGGTCGATGATACCTCTAAGAATAGGTCTTGTTATCCATATAAACTGTACCAAAGTTCATTTAAATCGCTCAATTATTTCTTAGCTGCTGAGGCCAAATTGTTTCCGTTCTTTACTTAAATTCAAGCTTTTTCAAAATCGAAAAACTCAAAATCCGTAATAGTGGTCCGATTGTGGTCGATGATACCTCTAAGAATAGGTCTTGTTATCCATATAAACTGTACCAAAGTTCATTTAAATCGCTCAATTATTTCTTAGCTGCTGAGACCAAATTGTTTCCGTTCTTTACTTAAATTCAAGCTTTTTCAAAATTGAAAAACTCAAAAATCGCTCAATTATTTCTTAGCTGCTGAGGCCAAATTGTTTCCGTTCTTTACTTAAATTCAAGCTTTTTCAAAATCGAAAAACTCAAAATCCGTAATAGTGGTCCGATTGTGGTCGATGATACCTCTAAGAATAGGTCTTGTTATCCATATAAACTGTACCAAAGTTCATTTAAAAACTCAAAATCCGTAATAGTGGTCCGATTGTGGTCGATGATACCTCTAAGAATAGGTCTTGTTATCCATATAAACTGTACCAAAGTTCATTTAAATCGCTCAATTATTTCTTAGCTGCTGAGGCCAAATTGTTTCCGTTCTTTACTTAAATTCAAGCTTTTTCAAAATTGAAAAACTCAAAAATCGCTCAATTATTTCTTAGCTGCTGAGACCAAATTGTTTCCGTTCTTTACTTAAATTCAAGCTTTTTCAAAATCGAAAAACTCAAAATCCGTAATAGTGGTCCGATTGTGGTCGATGAAACCTCTAAGAATAGGTCTTGTTATCCATATAAACTGTACCAAAGTTCATTTAAATCACTCAATTATTTCTTAGCTGCTGAGGCCAAATTGTTTTCGTTCTTTACTTAAATTCAAGCTTTTTCAAAATCGAAAAACTCAAAATCCGTAATAGTGGTCCGATTGTGGTCGATGATACCTCTAAGAATAGGTCTTGTTATCCATATAAACTGTACCAAAGTTCATTTAAATCGCTCAATTATTTCTTAGCTGCTGAGGCCAAATTGTTTCCGTTCTTTACTTAAATTCAAGCTTTTTCAAAATTGAAAAACTCAAAAATCGCTCAATTATTTCTTAGCTGCTGAGACCAAATTGTTTCCGTTCTTTACTTAAATTCAAGCTTTTTCAAAATCGAAAAACTCAAAATCCGTAATAGTGGTCCGATTGTGGTCGATGAAACCTCTAAGAATAGGTCTTGTTATCCATATAAACTGTACCAAAGTTCATTTAAATCGCTCAATTATTTCTTAGCTGCTGAGGCCAAATTGTTTCCGTTCTTTACTTAAATTCAAGCTTTTTCAAAATCGAAAAACTCAAAATCCGTAATAGTGGTCCGATTGTGGTCGATGATACCTCTAAGAATAGGTCTTGTTATCCATATAAACTGTACCAAAGTTCATTTAAATCGCTCAATTATTTCTTAGCTGCTGAGGCCAAATTGTTTCCGTTCTTTACTTAAATTCAAGCTTTTTCAAAATTGAAAAACTCAAAAATCGCTCAATTATTTCTTAGCTGCTGAGGCCAAATTGTTTCCGTTCTTTACTTAAATTCAAGCTTTTTCAAAATCGAAAAACTCAAAATCCGTAATAGTGGTCCGATTGTGGTCGATGATACCTCTAAGAATAGGTCTTGTTATCCATATAAACTGTACCAAAGTTCATTTAAATCGCTCAATTATTTCTTAGCTGCTGAGACCAAATTGTTTCCGTTCTTTACTTAAATTCAAGCTTTTTCAAAATTGAAAAACTCAAAAATCGCTCAATTATTTCTTAGCTGCTGAGGCCAAATTGTTTCCGTTCTTTACTTAAATTCAAGCTTTTTCAAAATCGAAAAACTCAAAATCCGTAATAGTGGTCCGATTGTGGTCAATGATACCTCTAAGAATAGGTCTTGTTATCCATATAAACTGTACCAAAGTTCATTTAAATCGCTCAATTATTTCTTAGCTGCTGAGGCCAAATTGTTTCCGTTCTTTACTTAAATTCAAGCTTTTTCAAAATCGAAAAACTCAAAATCCGTAATAGTGGTCCGATTGTGGTCGATGATACCTCTAAGAATAGGTCTTGTTATCCATATAAACTGTACCAAAGTTCATTTAAATCGCTCAATTATTTCTTAGCTGCTGAGACCAAATTGTTTCCGTTCTTTACTTAAATTCAAGCTTTTTCAAAATTGAAAAACTCAAAAATCGCTCAATTATTTCTTAGCTGCTGAGGCCAAATTGTTTCCGTTCTTTACTTAAATTCAAGCTTTTTCAAAATCGAAAAACTCAAAATCCGTAATAGTGGTCCGATTGTGGTCGATGATACCTCTAAGAATAGGTCTTGTTATCCATATAAACTGTACCAAAGTTCATTTAAATCGCTCAATTATTTCTTAGCTGCTGAGACCAAATTGTTTCCGTTCTTTACTTAAATTCAAGCTTTTTCAAAATTGAAAAACTCAAAAATCGCTCAATTATTTCTTAGCTGCTGAGGCCAAATTGTTTCCGTTCTTTACTTAAATTCAAGCTTTTTCAAAATTGAAAAACTCAAAAATCGCTCAATTATTTCTTAGCTGCTGAGGCCAAATTGTTTCCGTTCTTTACTTAAATTCAAGCTTTTTCAAAATCGAAAAACTCAAAATCCGTAATAGTGGTCCGATTGTGGTCGATGATACCTCTAAGAATAGGTCTTGTTATCCATATAAACTGTACCAAAGTTCATTTAAATCGCTCAATTATTTCTTAGCTGCTGAGACCAAATTGTTTCCGTTCTTTACTTAAATTCAAGCTTTTTCAAAATTGAAAAACTCAAAAATCGCTCAATTATTTCTTAGCTGCTGAGGCCAAATTGTTTCCGTTCTTTACTTAAATTCAAGCTTTTTCAAAATCGAAAAACTCAAAATCCGTAATAGTGGTCCGATTGTGGTCGATGATACCTCTAAGAATAGGTCTTGTTATCCATATAAACTGTACCAAAGTTCATTTAAATCGCTCAATTATTTCTTAGCTGCTGAGACCAAATTGTTTCCGTTCTTTACTTAAATTCAAGCTTTTTCAAAATTGAAAAACTCAAAAATCGCTCAATTATTTCTTAGCTGCTGAGGCCAAATTGTTTCCGTTCTTTACTTAAATTCAAGCTTTTTCAAAATTGAAAAACTCAAAAATCGCTCAATTATTTCTTAGCTGCTGAGGCCAAATTGTTTCCGTTCTTTACTTAAATTCAAGCTTTTTCAAAATCGAAAAACTCAAAATCCGTAATAGTGGTCCGATTGTGGTCGATGATACCTCTAAGAATAGGTCTTGTTATCCATATAAACTGTACCAAAGTTCATTTAAATCGCTCAATTATTTCTTAGCTGCTGAGGCCAAATTGTTTCCGTTCTTTACTTAAATTCAAGCTTTTTCAAAATCGAAAAACTCAAAATCCGTAATAGTGGTCCGATTGTGGTCGATGATACCTCTAAGAATAGGTCTTGTTATCCATATAAACTGTACCAAAGTTCATTTAAATCGCTCAATTATTTCTTAGCTGCTGAGACCAAATTGTTTCCGTTCTTTACTTAAATTCAAGCTTTTTCAAAATTGAAAAACTCAAAAATCGCTCAATTATTTCTTAGCTGCTGAGGCCAAATTGTTTCCGTTCTTTACTTAAATTCAAGCTTTTTCAAAATCGAAAAACTCAAAATCCGTAATAGTGGTCCGATTGTGGTCGATGATACCTCTAAGAATAGGTCTTGTTATCCATATAAACTGTACCAAAGTTCATTTAAATCGCTCAATTATTTCTTAGCTGCTGAGGCCAAATTGTTTCCGTTCTTTACTTAAATTCAAGCTTTTTCAAAATTGAAAAACTCAAAAATCGCTCAATTATTTCTTAGCTGCTGAGGCCAAATTGTTTCCGTTCTTTACTTAAATTCAAGCTTTTTCAAAATCGAAAAACTCAAAATCCGTAATAGTGGTCCGATTGTGGTCGATGATACCTCTAAGAATAGGTCTTGTTATCCATATAAACTGTACCAAAGTTCATTTAAATCGCTCAATTATTTCTTAGCTGCTGAGGCCAAATTGTTTCCGTTCTTTACTTAAATTCAAGCTTTTTCAAAATCGAAAAACTCAAAATCCGTAATAGTGGTCCGATTGTGGTCGATGATACCTCTAAGAATAGGTCTTGTTATCCATATAAACTGTACCAAAGTTCATTTAAATCGCTCAATTATTTCTTAGCTGCTGAGACCAAATTGTTTCCGTTCTTTACTTAAATTCAAGCTTTTTCAAAATTGAAAAACTCAAAAATCGCTCAATTATTTCTTAGCTGCTGAGGCCAAATTGTTTCCGTTCTTTACTTAAATTCAAGCTTTTTCAAAATCGAAAAACTCAAAATCCGTAATAGTGGTCCGATTGTGGTCGATGATACCTCTAAGAATATGTCTTGTTATCCATAGAAACTGTACCAAAGTTCATTTAAATCGCTCAATTATTTCTTAGCTGCTGAGACCAAATTGTTTCCGTTCTTTACTTAAATTCAAGCTTTTTCAAAATTGAAAAACTCAAAAATCGCTCAATTATTTCTTAGCTGCTGAGGCCAAATTGTTTCCGTTCTTTACTTAAATTCAAGCTTTTTCAAAATCGAAAAACTCAAAATCCGTAATAGTGGTCCGATTGTGGTCGATGATACCTCTAAGAATAGGTCTTGTTATCCATATAAACTGTACCAAAGTTCATTTAAATCGCTCAATTATTTCTTAGCTGCTGAGACCAAATTGTTTCCGTTCTTTACTTAAATTCAAGCTTTTTCAAAATTGAAAAACTCAAAAATCGCTCAATTATTTCTTAGCTGCTGAGGCCAAATTGTTTCCGTTCTTTACTTAAATTCAAGCTTTTTCAAAATCGAAAAACTCAAAATCCGTAATAGTGGTCCGATTGTGGTCGATGATACCTCTAAGAATAGGTCTTGTTATCCATATAAACTGTACCAAAGTTCATTTAAATCGCTCAATTATTTCTTAGCTGCTGAGACCAAATTGTTTCCGTTCTTTACTTAAATTCAAGCTTTTTCAAAATTGAAAAACTCAAAAATCGCTCAATTTTTTCTTAGCTGCTGAGGCCAAATTGTTTCCGTTCTTTACTTAAATTCAAGCTTTTTCAAAATCGAAAAACTCAAAATCCGTAATAGTGGTCCGATTGTGGTCGATGATACCTCTAAGAATAGGTCTTGTTATCCATATAAACTGTACCAAAGTTCATTTAAATCGCTCAATTATTTCTTAGCTGCTGAGGCCAAATTGTTTCCGTTCTTTACTTAAATTCAAGCTTTTTCAAAATCGAAAAACTCAAAATCCGTAATAGTGGTCCGATTGTGGTCGATGATACCTCTAAGAATAGGTCTTGTTATCCATATAAACTGTACCAAAGTTCATTTAAATCGCTCAATTATTTCTTAGCTGCTGAGACCAAATTGTTTCCGTTCTTTACTTAAATTCAAGCTTTTTCAAAATTGAAAAACTCAAAAATCGCTCAATTATTTCTTAGCTGCTGAGGCCAAATTGTTTCCGTTCTTTACTTAAATTCAAGCTTTTTCAAAATCGAAAAACTCAAAATCCGTAATAGTGGTCCGATTGTGGTCGATGATACCTCTAAGAATAGGTCTTGTTATCCATATAAACTGTACCAAAGTTCATTTAAATCGCTCAATTATTTCTTAGCTGCTGAGACCAAATTGTTTCCGTTCTTTACTTAAATTCAAGCTTTTTCAAAATTGAAAAACTCAAAAATCGCTCAATTATTTCTTAGCTGCTGAGGCCAAATTGTTTCCGTTCTTTACTTAAATTCAAGCTTTTTCAAAATCGAAAAACTCAAAATCCGTAATAGTGGTCCGATTGTGGTCGATGATACCTCTAAGAATAGGTCTTGTTATCCATATAAACTGTACCAAAGTTCATTTAAATCACTCAATTATTTCTTAGCTGCTGAGGCCAAATTGTTTTCGTTCTTTACTTAAATTCAAGCTTTTTCAAAATCGAAAAACTCAAAATCCGTAATAGTGGTCCGATTGTGGTCGATGATACCTCTAAGAATAGGTCTTGTTATCCATATAAACTGTACCAAAGTTCATTTAAATCGCTCAATTATTTCTTAGCTGCTGAGGCCAAATTGTTTCCGTTCTTTACTTAAATTCAAGCTTTTTCAAAATCGAAAAACTCAAAATCCGTAATAGTGGTCCGATTGTGGTCGATGATACCTCTAAGAATAGGTCTTGTTATCCATATAAACTGTACCAAAGTTCATTTAAATCGCTCAATTATTTCTTAGCTGCTGAGACCAAATTGTTTCCGTTCTTTACTTAAATTCAAGCTTTTTCAAAATTGAAAAACTCAAAAATCGCTCAATTATTTCTTAGCTGCTGAGGCCAAATTGTTTTCGTTCTTTACTTAAATTCAAGCTTTTTCAAAATCGAAAAACTCAAAATCCGTAATAGTGGTCCGATTGTGGTCGATGATACCTCTAAGAATAGGTCTTGTTATCCATATAAACTGTACCAAAGTTCATTTAAATCACTCAATTATTTCTTAGCTGCTGAGGCCAAATTGTTTTCGTTCTTTACTTAAATTCAAGCTTTTTCAAAATCGAAAAACTCAAAATCCGTAATAGTGGTCCGATTGTGGTCGATGATACCTCTAAGAATAGGTCTTGTTATCCATATAAACTGTACCAAAGTTCATTTAAATCGCTCAATTATTTCTTAGCTGCTGAGACCAAATTGTTTCCGTTCTTTACTTAAATTCAAGCTTTTTCAAAATTGAAAAACTCAAAAATCGCTCAATTATTTCTTAGCTGCTGAGGCCAAATTGTTTTCGTTCTTTACTTAAATTCAAGCTTTTTCAAAATCGAAAAACTCAAAATCCGTAATAGTGGTCCGATTGTGGTCGATGATACCTCTAAGAATAGGTCTTGTTATCCATATAAACTGTACCAAAGTTCATTTAAATCACTCAATTATTTCTTAGCTGCTGAGGCCAAATTGTTTTCGTTCTTTACTTAAATTCAAGCTTTTTCAAAATCGAAAAACTCAAAATCCGTAATAGTGGTCCGATTGTGGTCGATGATACCTCTAAGAATAGGTCTTGTTATCCATATAAACTGTACCAAAGTTCATTTAAATCGCTCAATTATTTCTTAGCTGCTGAGGCCAAATTGTTTCCGTTCTTTACTTAAATTCAAGCTTTTTCAAAATCGAAAAACTCAAAATCCGTAATAGTGGTCCGATTGTGGTCGATGATACCTCTAAGAATAGGTCTTGTTATCCATATAAACTGTACCAAAGTTCATTTAAATCGCTCAATTATTTCTTAGCTGCTGAGGCCAAATTGTTTCCGTTCTTTACTTAAATTCAAGCTTTTTCAAAATCGAAAAACTCAAAATCCGTAATAGTGGTCCGATTGTGGTCGATGATACCTCTAAGAATAGGTCTTGTTATCCATATAAACTGTACCAAAGTTCATTTAAATCGCTCAATTATTTCTTAGCTGCTGAGACCAAATTGTTTCCGTTCTTTACTTAAATTCAAGCTTTTTCAAAATTGAAAAACTCAAAAATCGCTCAATTATTTCTTAGCTGCTGAGGCCAAATTGTTTCCGTTCTTTACTTAAATTCAAGCTTTTTCAAAATCGAAAAACTCAAAATCCGTAATAGTGGTCCGATTGTGGTCGATGATACCTCTAAGAATAGGTCTTGTTATCCATATAAACTGTACCAAAGTTCATTTAAATCACTCAATTATTTCTTAGCTGCTGAGGCCAAATTGTTTTCGTTCTTTACTTAAATTCAAGCTTTTTCAAATTCGAAAAACTCAAAATCCGTAATAGTGGTCCGATTGTGGTCGATGATACCTCTAAGAATAGGTCTTGTTATCCATATAAACTGTACCAAAGTTCATTTAAATCGCTCAATTATTTCTTAGCTGCTGAGGCCAAATTGTTTCCGTTCTTTACTTAAATTCAAGCTTTTTCAAAATCGAAAAACTCAAAATCCGTAATAGTGGTCCGATTGTGGTCGATGATACCTCTAAGAATAGGTCTTGTTATCCATATAAACTGTACCAAAGTTCATTTAAATCGCTCAATTATTTCTTAGCTGCTGAGACCAAATTGTTTCCGTTCTTTACTTAAATTCAAGCTTTTTCAAAATTGAAAAACTCAAAAATCGCTCAATTATTTCTTAGCTGCTGAGGCCAAATTGTTTTCGTTCTTTACTTAAATTCAAGCTTTTTCAAAATCGAAAAACTCAAAATCCGTAATAGTGGTCCGATTGTGGTCGATGATACCTCTAAGAATAGGTCTTGTTATCCATATAAACTGTACCAAAGTTCATTTAAATCACTCAATTATTTCTTAGCTGCTGAGGCCAAATTGTTTTCGTTCTTTACTTAAATTCAAGCTTTTTCAAAATCGAAAAACTCAAAATCCGTAATAGTGGTCCGATTGTGGTCGATGATACCTCTAAGAATAGGTCTTGTTATCCATATAAACTGTACCAAAGTTCATTAAAATCGCTCAATTATTTCTTAGCTGCTGAGACCAAATTGTTTCCGTTCTTTACTTAAATTCAAGCTTTTTCAAAATTGAAAAACTCAAAAATCGCTCAATTATTTCTTAGCTGCTGAGGCCAAATTGTTTTCGTTCTTTACTTAAATTCAAGCTTTTTCAAAATCGAAAAACTCAAAATCCGTAATAGTGGTCCGATTGTGGTCGATGATACCTCTAAGAATAGGTCTTGTTATCCATATAAACTGTACCAAAGTTCATTTAAATCACTCAATTATTTCTTAGCTGCTGAGGCCAAATTGTTTTCGTTCATTACTTAAATTCAAGCTTTTTCAAAATCGAAAAACTCAAAATCCGTAATAGTGGTCCGATTGTGGTCGATGATACCTCTAAGAATAGGTCTTGTTATCCATATAAACTGTACCAAAGTTCATTTAAATCGCTCAATTATTTCTTAGCTGCTGAGGCCAAATTGTTTCCGTTCTTTACTTAAATTCAAGCTTTTTCAAAATCGAAAAACTCAAAATCCGTAATAGTGGTCCGATTGTGGTCGATGATACCTCTAAGAATAGGTCTTGTTATCCATATAAACTGTACCAAAGTTCATTTAAATCGCTCAATTATTTCTTAGCTGCTGAGGCCAAATTGTTTCCGTTCTTTACTTAAATTCAAGCTTTTTCAAAATCGAAAAACTCAAAATCCGTAATAGTGGTCCGATTGTGGTCGATGATACCTCTAAGAATAGGTCTTGTTATCCATATAAACTGTACCAAAGTTAATTTAAATCGCTCAATTATTTCTTAGCTGCTGAGACCAAATTGTTTCCGTTCTTTACTTAAATTCAAGCTTTTTCAAAATTGAAAAACTCAAAAATCGCTCAATTATTTCTTAGCTGCTGAGGCCAAATTGTTTCCGTTCTTTACTTAAATTCAAGCTTTTTCAAAATCGAAAAACTCAAAATCCGTAATAGTGGTCCGATTGTGGTCGATGATACCTCTAAGAATAGGTCTTGTTATCCATATAAACTGTACCAAAGTTCATTTAAATCACTCAATTATTTCTTAGCTGCTGAGGCCAAATTGTTTTCGTTCTTTACTTAAATTCAAGCTTTTTCAAAATCGAAAAACTCAAAATCCGTAATAGTGGTCCGATTGTGGTCGATGATACCTCTAAGAATAGGTCTTGTTATCCATATAAACTGTACCAAAGTTCATTTAAATCGCTCAATTATTTCTTAGCTGCTGAGGCCAAATTGTTTCCGTTCTTTACTTAAATTCAAGCTTTTTCAAAATCGAAAAACTCAAAATCCGTAATAGTGGTCCGATTGTGGTCGATGAAACCTCTAAGAATAGGTCTTGTTATCTATATAAACTGTACCAAAGTTCATTTAAATCACTCAATTATTTCTTAGCTGCTGAGGCCAAATTGTTTTCGTTCTTTACTTAAATTCAAGCTTTTTCAAAATCGAAAAACTCAAAATCCGTAATAGTGGTCCGATTGTGGTCGATGATACCTCTAAGAATAGGTCTTGTTATCCATATAAACTGTACCAAAGTTCATTTAAATCGCTCAATTATTTCTTAGCTGCTGAGACCAAATTGTTTCCGTTCTTTACTTAAATTCAAGCTTTTTCAAAATTGAAAAACTCAAAAATCGCTCAATTATTTCTTAGCTGCTGAGGCCAAATTGTTTCCGTTCTTTACTTAAATTCAAGCTTTTTCAAAATCGAAAAACTCAAAATCCGTAATAGTGGTCCGATTGTGGTCGATGATACCTCTAAGAATAGGTCTTGTTATCCATATAAACTGTACCAAAGTTCATTTAAATCACTCAATTATTTCTTAGCTGCTGAGGCCAAATTGTTTTCGTTCTTTACTTAAATTCAAGCTTTTTCAAAATCGAAAAACTCAAAATCCGTAATAGTGGTCCGATTGTGGTCGATGATACCTCTAAGAATAGGTCTTGTTATCCATATAAACTGTACCAAAGTTCATTTAAATCGCTCAATTATTTCTTAGCTGCTGAGGCCAAATTGTTTCCGTTCTTTACTTAAATTCAAGCTTTTTCAAAATCGAAAAACTCAAAATCCGTAATAGTGGTCAGATTGTGGTCGATGAAACCTCTTAGAATAGGTCTTGTTATCCATATAAACTGTACCAAAGTTCATTTAAATCACTCAATTATTTCTTAGCTGCTGAGGCCAAATTGTTTTCGTTCTTTACTTAAATTCAAGCTTTTTCAAAATCGAAAAACTCAAAATCCGTAATAGTGGTCCGATTGTGGTCGATGATACCTCTAAGAATAGGTCTTGTTATCCATATAAACTGTACCAAAGTTCATTTAAATCGCTCAATTATTTCTTAGCTGCTGAGGCCAAATTGTTTCCGTTCTTTACTTAAATTCAAGCTTTTTCAAAATCGAAAAACTCAAAATCCGTAATAGTGGTCCGATTGTGGTCGATGAAACCTCTAAGAATAGGTCTTGTTATCTATATAAACTGTACCAAAGTTCATTTAAATCACTCAATTATTTCTTAGCTGCTGAGGCCAAATTGTTTTCGTTCTTTACTTAAATTCAAGCTTTTTCAAAATCGAAAAACTCAAAATCCGTAATAGTGGTCCGATTGTGGTCGATGATACCTCTAAGAATAGGTCTTGTTATCCATATAAACTGTACCAAAGTTCATTTAAATCGCTCAATTATTTCTTAGCTGCTGAGGCCAAATTGTTTCCGTTCTTTACTTAAATTCAAGCTTTTTCAAAATTAAAAAACTCAAAAATCGCTCAATTATTTCTTAGCTGCTGAGGCCAAATTGTTTTCGTTCTTTACTTAAATTCAAGCTTTTTCAAAATCAAAAAACTCAAAATCCGTAATAGTGGTCCGATTGTGGTCGATGATACCTCTAAGAATAGGTCTTGTTATCCATATAAACTGTACCAAAGTTCATTTAAATCGCTCAATTATTTCTTAGCTGCTGAGGCCAAATTGTTTCCGTTCTTTACTTAAATTCAAGCTCTTTCAAAATCGAAAAACTCAAAATCCGTAATAGTGGTCCGATTGTGGTCGATGATACCTCTAAGAATAGGTCTTGTTATCCATATAAACTGTACCAAAGTTCATTTAAATCGCTCAATTATTTCTTAGCTGCTGAGACCAAATTGTTTCCGTTCTTTACTTAAATTCAAGCTTTTTCAAAATTGAAAAACTCAAAAATCGCTCAATTATTTCTTAGCTGCTGAGGCCAAATTGTTTCCGTTCTTTACTTAAATTCAAGCTTTTTCAAAATCGAAAAACTCAAAATCCGTAATAGTGGTCCGATTGTGGTCGATGATACCTCTAAGAATAGGTCTTGTTATCCATATAAACTGTACCAAAGTTCATTTAAATCACTCAATTATTTCTTAGCTGCTGAGGCCAAATTGTTTTCGTTCTTTACTTAAATTCAAGCTTTTTCAAAATCGAAAAACTCAAAATCCGTAATAGTGGTCCGATTGTGGTCGATGATACCTCTAAGAATAGGTCTTGTTATCCATATAAACTGTACCAAAGTTCATTTAAATCGCTCAATTATTTCTTAGCTGCTGAGGCCAAATTGTTTCCGTTCTTTACTTAAATTCAAGCTTTTTCAAAATCGAAAAACTCAAAATCCGTAATAGTGGTCCGATTGTGGTCGATGATACCTCTAAGAATAGGTCTTGTTATCCATATAAACTGTACCAAAGTTCATTTAAATCGCTCAATTATTTCTTAGCTGCTGAGACCAAATTGTTTCCGTTCTTTACTTAAATTCAAGCTTTTTCAAAATTGAAAAACTCAAAAATCGCTCAATTATTTCTTAGCTGCTGAGGCCAAATTGTTTTCGTTCTTTACTTAAATTCAAGCTTTTTCAAAATCGAAAAACTCAAAATCCGTAATAGTGGTCCGATTGTGGTCGATGATACCTCTAAGAATAGGTCTTGTTATCCATATAAACTGTACCAAAGTTCATTTAAATCACTCAATTATTTCTTAGCTGCTGAGGCCAAATTGTTTTCGTTCTTTACTTAAATTCAAGCTTTTTCAAAATCGAAAAACTCAAAATCCGTAATAGTGGTCCGATTGTGGTCGATGATACCTCTAAGAATAGGTCTTGTTATCCATATAAACTGTACCAAAGTTCATTTAAATCGCTCAATTATTTCTTAGCTGCTGAGGCCAAATTGTTTTCGTTCTTTACTTAAATTCAAGCTTTTTCAAAATCGAAAAACTCAAAATCCGTAATAGTGGTCCGATTGTGGTCGATGATACCTCTAAGAATAGGTCTTGTTATCCATATAAACTGTACCAAAGTTCATTTAAATCGCTCAATTATTTCTTAGCTGCTGAGGCCAAATTGTTTCCGTTCTTTACTTAAATTCAAGCTTTTTCAAAATTGAAAAACTCAAAAATCGCTCAATTATTTCTTAGCTGCTGAGGCCAAATTGTTTCCGTTCTTTACTTAAATTCAAGCTTTTTCAAAATCGAAAAACTCAAAATCCGTAATAGTGGTCCGATTGTGGTCGATGATACCTCTAAGAATAGGTCTTGTTATCCATATAAACTGTACCAAAGTTCATTTAAATCGCTCAATTATTTCTTAGCTGCTGAGGCCAAATTTTTTCCGTTCTTTACTTAAATTCAAGCTTTTTCAAAATCGAAAAACTCAAAATCCGTAATAGTGGTCCGATTGTGGTCGATGATACCTCTAAGAATAGGTCTTGTTATACATATAAACTGTACCAAAGTTCATTTAAATCGCTCAATTATTTCTTAGCTGCTGAGACCAAATTGTTTCCGTTCTTTACTTAAATTCAAGCTTTTTCAAAATTGAAAAACTCAAAAATCGCTCAATTATTTCTTAGCTGCTGAGGCCAAATTGTTTTCGTTCTTTACTTAAATTCAAGCTTTTTCAAAATCGAAAAACTCAAAATCCGTAATAGTGGTCCGATTGTGGTCGATGATACCTCTAAGAATAGGTCTTGTTATCCATATAAACTGTACCAAAGTTCATTTAAATCACTCAATTATTTCTTAGCTGCTGAGGCCAAATTGTTTTCGTTCTTTACTTAAATTCAAGCTTTTTCAAAATCGAAAAACTCAAAATCCGTAATAGTGGTCCGATTGTGGTCGATGATACCTCTAAGAATAGGTCTTGTTATCCATATAAACTGTACCAAAGTTCATTTAAATCACTCAATTATTTCTTAGCTGCTGAGGCCAAATTGTTTTCGTTCTTTACTTAAATTCAAGCTTTTTCAAAATCGAAAAACTCAAAATCCGTAATAGTGGTCCGATTGTGGTCGATGATACCTCTAAGAATAGGTCTTGTTATCCATATAAACTGTACCAAAGTTCATTTAAATCGCTCAATTATTTCTTAGCTGCTGAGGCCAAATTGTTTCCGTTCTTTACTTAAATTCAAGCTTTTTCAAAATCGAAAAACTCAAAATCCGTAATAGTGGTCCGATTGTGGTCGATGATACCTCTAAGAATAGGTCTTGTTATCCATATAAACTGTACCAAAGTTCATTTAAATCGCTCAATTATTTCTTAGCTGCTGAGACCAAATTGTTTCCGTTCTTTACTTAAATTCAAGCTTTTTCAAAATTGAAAAACTCAAAAATTGCTCAATTATTTCTTAGCTGCTGAGGCCAAATTGTTTCCGTTCTTTACTTAAATTCAAGCTTTTTCAAAATCGAAAAACTCAAAATCCGTAATAGTGGTCCGATTGTGGTCGATGATACCTCTAAGAATAGGTCTTGTTATCCATATAAACTGTACCAAAGTTCATTTAAATCGCTCAATTATTTCTTAGCTGCTGAGACCAAATTGTTTCCGTTCTTTACTTAAATTCAAGCTTTTTCAAAATTGAAAAACTCAAAAATCGCTCAATTATTTCTTAGCTGCTGAGGCCAAATTGTTTCCGTTCTTTACTTAAATTCAAGCTTTTTCAAAATCGAAAAACTCAAAATCCGTAATAGTGGTCCGATTGTGGTCGATGATACCTCTAAGGATAGGTCTTGTTATCCATATAAACTGTACCAAAGTTCATTTAAATCACTCAATTATTTCTTAGCTGCTGAGGCCAAATTGTTTTCGTTCTTTACTTAAATTCAAGCTTTTTCAAAATCGAAAAACTCAAAATCCGTAATAGTGGTCCGATTGTGGTCGATGATACCTCTAAGAATAGGTCTTGTTATCCATATAAACTGTACGAAAGTTCATTTAAATCGCTCAATTATTTCTAAGCTGCTGAGGCCAAATTGTTTCCGTTCTTTACTTAAATTCAAGCTTTTTCAAAATCGAAAAACTCAAAATCCGTAATAGTGGTCCGATTGTGGTCGATGAAACCTCTAAGAATAGGTCTTGTTATCCATATAAACTGTACCAAAGTTCATTTAAATCACTCAATTATTTCTTAGCTGCTGAGGCCAAATTGTTTTCGTTCTTTACTTAAATTCAAGCTTTTTCAAAATCGAAAAACTCAAAATCCGTAATAGTGGTCCGATTGTGGTCGATGATACCTCTAAGAATAGGTCTTGTTATCCATATAAACTGCACCAAAGTTCATTTAAATCGCTCAATTATTTCTTAGCTGCTGAGGCCAAATTGTTTCCGTTCTTTACTTAAATTCAAGCTTTTTCAAAATTGAAAAACTCAAAAATCGCTCAATTATTTCTTAGCTGCTGAGGCCAAATTGTTTCCGTTCTTTACTTAAATTCAAGCTTTTTCAAAATCGAAAAACTCAAAATCCGTAATAGTGGTCCGATTGTGGTCGATGATACCTCTAAGAATAGGTCTTGTTATCCATATAAACTGTACCAAAGTTCATTTAAATCGCTCAATTATTTCTTAGCTGCTGAGGCCAAATTGTTTCCGTTCTTTACTTAAATTCAAGCTTTTTCAAAATCGAAAAACTCAAAATCCGTAATAGTGGTCCGATTGTGGTCGATGATACCTCTAAGAATAGGTCTTGTTATCCATATAAACTGTACCAAAGTTCATTTAAATCGCTCAATTATTTCTTAGCTGCTGAGGCCAAATTGTTTCCGTTCTTTACTTAAATTCAAGCTTTTTCAAAATCGAAAAACTCAAAATCTGTAATAGTGGTCCGATTGTGGTCGATGATACATCTTAGAATAGGTCTTGTTATCCATATAAACTGTACCAAAGTTCATTTAAATCGCTCAATTATTTCTTAGCTGCTGAGACCAAATTGTTTCCGTTCTTTACTTAAATTCAAGCTTTTTCAAAATCGAAAAACTCAAAATCCGTAATAGTGGTCCGATTGTGGTCGATGAAACCTCTAAGAATAGGTCTTGTTATCCATATAAACTGTACCAAAGTTCATTTAAATCACTCAATTATTTCTTAGCTGCTGAGGCCAAATTGTTTTCGTTCTTTACTTAAATTCAAGCTTTTTCAAAATCGAAAAACTCAAAATCCGTAATAGTGGTCCGATTGTGGTCGATGATACCTCTAAGAATAGGTCTTGTTATCCATATAAACTGTACCAAAGTTCATTGAAATCGCTCAATTATTTCTTAGCTGCTGAGGCCAAATTGTTTCCGTTCTTTACTTAAATTCAAGCTTTTTCAAAATTGAAAAACTCAAAAATCGCTCAATTATTTCTTAGCTGCTGAGGCCAAATTGTTTCCGTTCTTTACTTAAATTCAAGCTTTTTCAAAATCGAAAAACTCAAAATCCGTAATAGTGGTCCGATTGTGGTCGATGATACCTCTAAGAATAGGTCTTGTTATCCATATAAACTGTACCAAAGTTCATTTAAATCACTCAATTATTTCTTAGCTGCTGAGGCCAAATTGTTTTCGTTCTTTACTTAAATTCAAGCTTTTTCAAAATCGAAAAACTCAAAATCCGAAATAGTGGTCCGATTGTGGTCGATGATACCTCTAAGAATAGGTCTTGTTATCCATATAAACTGTACCAAAGTTCATTTAAATCACTCAATTATTTCTTAGCTGCTGAGGCCAAATTGTTTTCGTTCTTTACTTAAATTCAAGCTTTTTCAAAATCGAAAAACTCAAAATCTGTAATAGTGGTCCGATTGTGGTCGATGATACCTCTAAGAATAGGTCTTGTTATCCATATAAACTGTACCAAAGTTCATTTAAATCGCTCAATTATTTCTTAGCTGCTGAGGCCAAATTGTTTCCGTTCTTTACTTAAATTCAAGCTCTTTCAAAATCGAAAAACTCAAAATCCGTAATAGTGGTCCGATTGTGGTCGATGATACCTCTAATAATAGGTCTTGTTATCCATATAAACTGTACCAAAGTTCATTTAAATCGCTCAATTATTTCTTAGCTGCTGAGGCCAAATTGTTTTCGTTCTTTACTTAAATTCAAGCTTTTTCAAAATCGAAAAACTCAAAATCTGTAATAGTGGTCCGATTGTGGTCGATGATACCTCTAAGAATAGGTCTTGTTATCCATATAAACTGTACCAAAGTTCATTTAAATCGCTCAATTATTTCTTAGCTGCTGAGGCCAAATTGTTTCCATTCTTTACTTAAATTCAAGCTCTTTCAAAATCGAAAAACTCAAAATCCGTAATAGTGGTCCGATTGTGGTCGATGATACCTCTAATAATAGGTCTTGTTATCCATATAAACTGTGTAACAGTTTCAGGGAAACTGTTAACAGAAATTTTACGAACTGAGAGGTTTTGGTGCGGTCATCTAGGGCCGGCTAAAGCTCAGGGTAGGTCGTGGGGTTTACCAAAACATCAGCAAGTCTTGTTAGACCGCGGGAAAGGAATTGAAAGAACATAGGGAAAGGGAGTAACAAGGAAAGGAACAAGGTGAGGCACAACTTACCCTATCCTGCAACCGTCGACTACAACATTCTCAACCTTTACACAACTGAACTACAGTTTATACCACATCACGTGGGAGAAAACAAAAAAAAAAATGGAAAGCAAAAAAAAAAAAAATCAGAAGAAAACAACAAGAAACAAAAGAAAATTATTTAACACTAATAAATATTTCTGACTATATATATTTAGAACAAAATTAATAATAAAAAAAAAATAATATTCTTAATTAAAATAAAAAACTTACAATTATAAATATTTTAGAAAGCAAAAATAATAATAATAAAATATAATATATTATAATAAAATCTAATATTGTATTATATTCAAAAATTATAAACAAAAAAAAAAAAAAAATAATTTATGCTATTAAAAAACTCACCACCACCCCAACACCAACACAAGCCTTAAAACAATTAGTTTACAAAAAAAAATAATATTTTCCCAGTGGAACTGTGGTTGTTGTTGTTGTCGCTGATGTTGAAGATGATGACGTTGGTATGTTTATAATATGGTTAGGGTAATTATTATTATTGTTATTTATTATTATATTATACTTTTTATGTTTATTTCTTAATATTGAATCATCTGACGGTATACGTTGACTGGCAAATTTACTGTTAATATTATTAATTCAATTTAGTTAACTGTATTATAATTATTTTAATACAACTATTATTATTTTTAGTTAATTTCAAAAATATTTAAATATTTATTATTAGTATTATAGTATTAAAGATTATAGTATTATATTTATTATTTGTATTATAGTATTAATGAGTATAGTATTATATTTATTTTGATCATGCGTTAAATAAGCACATGTGAATGGATTTGTTGCAACGGTTGAATAAATAATCCCGTTAAAACAAACAGTTGGAATCATATTAAAACTCGCTCAGGGGATACTCTTTAAATGTAACACTACAATTTACTGATATTTTAATGTATTTTTATTAAAACTATTAATATTTCTGATTAGTCCACTATTTACTGATTACGATTTAATATTCCACTATTTACTTTAAAGTTCACCTGAACAATTCAACAGTTTTTATTTCTTTTTTCTTTTAACTATTCTTATTGTCAACTTAAAACTTATTTTTTTTTTACTATTTCTAACTTAAAATTTATTTCAAACAATTTCTGTAAATCTTCTTTTTCTTTTCCTTCTTAATTTTTTTTTCTTTTTTCTTTAAATTGTTTAACACAATAATTTTATTTTTTTTTCTATTTCAATTTTTTTTTATTAATTTTTATGCTTCTCCTTCCGACTTTGATCACTTTTCTTTTTTTTTTTTTTTTTATAATGACTGATCACGAATTACATAACACACGGCTTTATATACCGACTCATTACCCCGTTACTTAATTTGTAAACAAACAAAGTAGGGGCAATGAGCAGGTATACAAACATAAAAGAAAATAATTTTATTTAGACAAACAAAATTTAAAAAAAAATCTGGGGTGCACACATTAACATATTTTGTGCCCACGGAACGAGCACCAAATGGGTCGCTCGTTACATCGTGGGGACGACTCACACTCATGAGATGTCTCAAAGCCGGGCATAAAGAGAGAAAGAAAGAATGTAAAGCAAAATAAATTTTTAAAGTTTGATATCCTTTAAGTGGTAAATACCCAAGGGTTTACCATTCTGGTCAGAAACTTCACATGACACGTTCCCTACTAACCGTGTAATAATACCTTTATGGTACTTTGGCGCTAGTTTAGCCGAAAAGTGTGAGATTGCTTTGCTTTGAGTAAAGTTCTTTACAAATACGGTTTGACCAATTTTATATTTAGTGGGACGACTGCGTAAATTGTAAGAATGGTGTGCCTTACATTGTGCATTCTGGAGATGATTTTGTATAATAGAGGTCAAACGATACAGGTCTTCAGGCTTCCGTTCTATAGATAGATAATTTCCTCCGGCCTGGTATACCTCCTTCAACAGGGAATAGGCTGAACCGTGCATGATTGGATGATGGCCAAATACAAGAAAGTAAAGTGGGTAATGGGTAGACTCGTGAATTACAGTCCGCAATGCGTGGGTAACTTCGTCCAAATGTATATCCCATGTCCGTTGATCGTCCTTGATATATGCCCTGAGAGATGCTAATAAAGTCCTATTAACACGTTCAGAGGCGTTAGCTTGGGGTGAATACTTTGCGGTAAATATGTGTTGAACCTCATATTTGGCGAGTAACTGACTGAGTATTTTTGACTCGAATTGTTTACCATTATCGGATACGATTGTTTCTGGTACCCCAAAAAGCAAGAAGATGTTTTTCTCAAGAAATTTAACTACTTCCTGAGCAGTAGCCTGACGGATGGCACGAGTAACAACAAATTTAGAAAAATGGTCTACTGCAATTATTATGCCAGTATTACCAGCATGAGAACGGGGATACGGTCCCAAGAAGTCTATGTAGAGACGTTGAAAAGGTCGATACGTCAAGGGAAGCGATGCAAGCGGTGGACGGTTCGTGTAAGTTATAGCCTTGGAACTTTTACAAGTCTCACAAGTAGAAACAAAATCGCGAACATCCTTTCCTAACGTTGACCAAAAGTAATATCGCCGCAATAGTTCACTCGTTTTACTGATCCCTAAATGAGCGGCCGTTGGCGGACAATGAGCCGAGATAATTAATCGCTCTCGCATAGGTTCAGGTATGACGAGCTTAAGAGTTGGGTAATCTGGTGTTATTGCATCCTTCGTGTTGGAGTCCACCAAACGGATATACAATCGATTATTAATAACACAAAAATTAGATTTAACCGTATTGTTGTTAACTTCGGAGACGAGTTTTTGATATTGGATGCTACGAAAATCATCGGAATCAAGATCGAGGTTGATGGAAACAAATTCATTAGAATCCTTTAAAGATTTACGAAGCCCACCGATTTCATCCATAAAAGCACGAGACAATGCGTCAGGCACATTGTTCTGGGAACCTTTACGATATTCGATTTGGAAGTCGTATCCTTGAAGCTTAAGGCTCCACCTAGCCAATCGACCGGATATGTCTTTTAAAGACATTAACCACGTTAAACTGGCATGATCTGTAATGACTGTGAAAGGTAGCCCTTCAACATAAGCACGAAATTTCTTAATGGCCATTACAGCAGCAAGACATTCCTGCTCGGTGACACTATAGTTTCTCTGAGTTCGGTTTAATTTTTGTGACATAAATGCGATAGGCCGATCGTTGTTATCATCATCGCGTTGAAACAAAACTGCTCCTATACCAGTCGAGCTAGCGTCACACTGAATATAAAATCGTTTGCTGAAATCAGGATGAATAAGTACGGGAGCAGTGATAAGAGCAACCTTCAGATCACTAAAAGATTTCTGAGCTTCCTCGGACCAATTAAATTTCTGACCTTTTTTCAATAAGTTAGTTAAAGGAGCAGAGATTGTTGAATAGGCGTTAATGAATCGTCGATACCAACCAGAGACTCCTAAGAATCTTCTGACTTGCTTTACTGTCTTGGGAATGGGGAATTCAGAAATGGCTCGAATTTTTTCTGGATTAGGACGCAACGAACCTTCACCTACCACATATCCGAGGTAATCAATCTCTTTTAGTAAGAAATGGCTTTTTTCGAGATTTATGGTGAGACCAGCCTCAACCAATCGATTTGCAACCTCTGTTAGCAAAGTAAGGTGTTCATCAAATGTGGATGTCATTATGAGCAAGTCGTCAAGATAAACGAAAACACGGTCGTGCAAGTGGTGAGGAATCACCCGGTCCATTAACCTGCACAAAGTTTGGGGAGCATTGCAAAGCCCGAATGGCATCACATTGAAGTGGTATAAAGGACGTCCTGGCACCGTAAAGGCGGTTTTTTCCCTGCTGTCTGGGTCTAACGGAATTTGCCAAAAAGCGTCCTTTAAGTCTATTTTTGACATAAACTGAGCACAATCCAAACGACTAAGTAATCCATCAATGAGCGGAAGGGGATAAGCATCTTTTAGAGTAGCTTCATTTAACTTTCGGGCATCCAGGCATAATCTGGGTTTTCCACTTGCTTTTCGTACTATTGCCATCGGAGAGCACCAAGGGCTTTGGCTCTCTTCAATAACCCTCAATGCCAACATTCTATCTAGCTCCTGATACATCTCTTTTTGCACGGCCGGTGATATAGAGTAAAAACGCTGTTTTGCGGGAGAAGCTTGTCCTACATCGATAGTGTGACTCAACAAAGTAGTTCGACCCAGACCTAATTGCTCAGAATTAGGAAACTTGTTAATAACACTTTGTAATTGAATTTGTTGCATCTCACTAAGTACGTGTTGTTTAGCCAAAGGATCATGCTTAGTCTTACTCGAAATAACAGGACCGGACATTTCGTCTATCATAACCGGTTTTAACCCAAATTGTTCCCAGAAATCACAACCCAAATACAATTCTTGCTGTAACCCCGGAATAACGAAAATTTGTATTTTGGATGACTTCCCTTGGTACGTTACTAATGGGTAGATGTAACCAATCACTTGTTGTGCGGCTCCATCAGCGGTTTGTATTGAGTTATTTAAGGGATACATGAATAACCCGTGTTCTTTTATAAACGAACCGGCGTTCTTACCCAGAGCACTGATATTTGCACCGCTGTCTAACAGTCCTTTAATCTTTACACCAGCTAGTGTAATTCTTATGTACGGACGATTGTCACTAGATATACATCTAATAGCTGAGGCTAAAACAGAGGTTGAAAGTTTTTTATAAAGCTTCCGTTTATTTTGGAAATATTTGCGGATTCTTTTAATCCTGAAGTTAGCTGAATGAGTAGGGTGTTTTCTTATAATATTAGTCACGCTTTTTATAGAGCTGACCAGTTTCGTATTTATTGGTTGGTGACTAATTATCGGCGGGCAATCTTTATCAACTCCGGATCTGTATTGGAAGCGGAGTCTACTGTATTCGGTCTGGGTGGCTTTTGAAAAAAATGACGGAAATGAGTTGTCCCAGGTGTCCTCATCCCCGATTGAAAGTTTCCCGACGAATTAATGCACCTTCGACAGTTTGGCTTTAGAATATTATTAGCTCCACATCCATAACAAAAAATATGTAAAGATGGTTTATTGCATTCCTTAAAAGCGTGTCCAAGTTCATGGCAGTTCCAGCAAGTAGGCATAGCTTCCCTAGCAGGAGCGCTGTTATGTGGTCTATTTGCTATTTTAGAATTGTAAGCTCCATCATAAGCTTCAATGTTTTGCGATCGTGGAGGATACGATGAGGCAAAAATGGATGAACCATATTCCTGTGTATCGCTTAATACCGGCGGTGAAGATATTTCATGAATAAAACGATTATTTAGATTCATTTGAAGTTCTGGAATATGTCCCATACTCTTCCAAGTCTCTTCGATTGCTATACATTTATTTATAAGTGCCGCTACCGAAGAAAACTGGTCACCGGCCAATTGAGACTTGAGCGCGGGTCGCATATTTTTACGCAAAATGTCAATCAAATTTTCCTCAGACAGAAGAGTTTTTAGAGGAAGAGCAAGAGCAACGATGTCATAATAAAAATCGATAAACGATTCTTTATTATATCTTTGCTTCCGATTGTCGATTGCCATCCGGATATCGTAATCTGTCTTCCTATATTCAAATCTATGAATAAACGCCTCTCTTAATTCTAACCAACTACAATTTGAATTCCTTTCAATTATAGTCCAGTAATGCTCCCGAGCTACTCCTTTAAGTAAAAACCCCAAATCATGTACCAATTGTTCCTGACTTAAGCCATGGGTAGTTGCCATTCGTTCTACCCGAAAAAAAATTTTTTCAACGGTAATGTCTGACGAGGACCCGTCATAAAATATATTCCACTTAGTTACATCAGGATAAAAATTCTGTCTAACTATTGATTGCGTGGTTTGTTTTCGTTCGGCGTCATTTCTCGCTACTGGCCCCTGAGGAGTCCCCAAGGGAGGATAATGAGCAGGTTGTTGTTGATGTGTTTGAAAAGCATGAGCATTATATATTGAATTTGTCACATACGGTGGATAACCGAGTAGATTATATTGGTAACCTTGATTATTACCTATGAAAGGAGAAGTTGGAAAAATAGATGGCCCCGTTGAAGATTGCGGCATAAGTGGAGCAGTTACTTTGGAGGAAACGTCCGCCTCAAACCTAACATTATGTCGTGCCTGTGTCCCTTTTTGCGTGACAGTGCTAGTTGTGGTAGAAATCGGCAAATACTGTACAGATGATGTTGACGGATGTTTTGAATCAGTCCCAAATAAAGAATTTGCGTAATCTGATTTAAATTTCGTTTGACGAAAATCGTGGAGACTTAAACCTAAATTGACAGGGGGTACCGCCCCTAAAGGATTGCCTTGCGGATCCGGAATAGAATCTGGAATTGATTCATTTTCCGATTCAGATATTTGTACCTCTTCTAATTCAACGGCCGCTAAAGAAGTAATAGAATCGCTTAGTGGAACTTCCGCGAGTTTGATTTTATTAACTAAGGTAATTAAAGTTTCACAAGTTGTAGTCAATTTACCCGCGGCGACCTGTACCGTTTTAGATGCTGAAATTCTCGCAATTCTCAACAAGAGATGATTCAATCGACACAACACGCCATCACAATTAAAATTCTCGGAAAATTTGGCAAGCGAGTCTTGCAATCCCAATTGCAGTTGCTTTAATTTGGATGCGCAAATTGAAATTTCGCGCCTAGGAGACTTTAGAGCTCCGGAATGCGACCGTTTTGGTATAATAGTAACATCCACTAATTCTTGTTCGAACCTTGCATCAAGTTCCTTCATTTGATAGTGGAGCGATCCTTTAATCTGACGGATCTCACACTCAATCAAAAACTCGTCCGATTCGAGATGCTGACTTTGCATTAAACTATTCATAATTTAAACTAATTTGAAGTTTAACCACTAACAATACAAAATAATTCACGAACCCCAAAATTATTATAACCTTTATAATTATACCGTATATAATTTATAACACCGCTACCTAAATATGAAATTATTAAAAAAAAATTATTAGATAATTAAGTCTATAAAACAAATATAGAAATTGGTTTTGATAGTATTTATATTATAAAGTTGAGAATGCTGTAGTAAGTGATTACTAGTTGAGAATGTTGTAGTAAGTTGTTCTCAGCCTTGGGGAAGTATACAGGAGTAAAGGGAGGGATTGGGAAGACACAATTACCAAACAAGATTTCAAGTTACCGACAATAAAAAAATCTATCGAATGACAAAATTCCATACGAGTAATATTTACGCTTGAATCTTTTTGGAAACTGTATGGCTCTATTTATATTAATATATTATTCATGTTACTACACCTAACATTGAAATCAACATAAAATGGAATACAACGCGCGACGTAACACGAATAATAACTACATCAAAATGTGTTTAATAATGCTGTGCAATTTGTAACTCAAATCAACAAACAAACCGGAATGATCACTTGTACAACAATATTAATACAACGAATGAACACAAAATAAAAAGTAATTAAAATGAACCGCAGGGATACTAACATCCGACTCAACCAAATGGGATACGGATGCGCCTACGAATAGGAACAAAAGAAAATGAGTACTGCTCTATTTGAGACAAAAAAAAAATTTAAATTAAATCCTGAAATTAAATAAGAATTTGAGGTGAAGCCTATAAGTACCGAACATGTTTGGGCGCCACTGTAACAGTTTCAGGGAAACTGTTAACAGAAATTTTACGAACTGAGAGGTTTTGGTGCGGTCATCTAGGGCCGGCTAAAGCTCAGGGTAGGTCGTGGGGTTTACCAAAACATCAGCAAGTCTTGTTAGACCGCGGGAAAGGAATTGAAAGAACATAGGGAAAGGGAGTAACAAGGAAAGGAACAAGGTGAGGCACAACTTACCCTATCCTGCAACCGTCGACTACAACATTCTCAACCTTTACACAACTGAACTACAGTTTATACCACATCACGTGGGAGAAAACAAAAAAAAAATGGAAAGCAAAAAAAAAAAAAATCAGAAGAAAACAACAAGAAACAAAAGAAAATTATTTAACACTAATAAATATTTCTGACTATATATATTTAGAACAAAATTAATAATAAAAAAAAATAATATTCTTAATTAAAATAAAAAACTTACAATTATAAATATTTTAGAAAGCAAAAATAATAATAATAAAATATAATATATTATAATAAAATCTAATATTGTATTATATTCAAAAATTATAAACAAAAAAAAAAAAAAATAATTTATGCTATTAAAAAACTCACCACCACCCCAACACCAACACAAGCCTTAAAACAATTAGTTTACAAAAAAAAATAATATTTTCCCAGTGGAACTGTGGTTGTTGTTGTTGTCGCTGATGTTGAAGATGATGACGTTGGTATGTTTATAATATGGTTAGGGTAATTATTATTATTGTTATTTATTATTATATTATACTTTTTATGTTTATTTCTTAATATTGAATCATCTGACGGTATACGTTGACTGGCAAATTTACTGTTAATATTATTAATTCAATTTAGTTAACTGTATTATAATTATTTTAATACAACTATTATTATTTTTAGTTAATTTCAAAAATATTTAAATATTTATTATTAGTATTATAGTATTAAAGATTATAGTATTATATTTATTATTTGTATTATAGTATTAATGAGTATAGTATTATATTTATTTTGATCATGCGTTAAATAAGCACATGTGAATGGATTTGTTGCAACGGTTGAATAAATAATCCCGTTAAAACAAACAGTTGGAATCATATTAAAACTCGCTCAGGGGATACTCTTTAAATGTAACACTACAATTTACTGATATTTTAATGTATTTTTATTAAAACTATTAATATTTCTGATTAGTCCACTATTTACTGATTACGATTTAATATTCCACTATTTACTTTAAAGTTCACCTGAACAATTCAACAGTTTTTATTTCTTTTTTCTTTTAACTATTCTTATTGTCAACTTAAAACTTATTTTTTTTTTACTATTTCTAACTTAAAATTTATTTCAAACAATTTCTGTAAATCTTCTTTTTCTTTTCCTTCTTAATTTTTTTTTCTTTTTTCTTTAAATTGTTTAACACAATAATTTTATTTTTTTTTCTATTTCAATTTTTTTTTATTAATTTTTATGCTTCTCCTTCCGACTTTGATCACTTTTCTTTTTTTTCTTTTTTTTATAATGACTGATCACGAATTACATAACACGGCTTTATATACCGACTCATTACCCCGTTACTTAATTTGTAAACAAACAAAGTAGGGGCAATGAGCAGGTATACAAACATAAAAGAAAATAATTTTATTTAGACAAACAAAATTTAAAAAAAAATCTGGGGTGCACACATTAACATATTTTGTGCCCACGGAACGAGCACCAAATGGGTCGCTCGTTACAACTGTACCAAAGTTCATTTAAATCGCTCAATTATTTCTTAGCTGCTGAGGCCAAATTGTTTTCGTTCTTTACTTAAATTCAAGCTTTTTCAAAATCGAAAAACTCAAAATCTGTAATAGTGGTCCGATTGTGGTCGATGATACCTCTAAGAATAGGTCTTGTTATCCATATAAACTGTACCAAAGTTCATTTAAATCGCTCAAATATTTCTTAGCTGCTGAGGCCAAATTGTTTCCGTTCTTTACTTAAATTCAAGCTCTTTCAAAATCGAAAAACTCAAAATCCGTAATAGTGGTCCGATTGTGGTCGATGATACCTCTAAGAATAGGTCATGTTATCCATATAAACTGTACCAAAGTTCATTTAAATCGCTCAATTATTTCTTAGCTGCTGAGGCCAAATTGTTTTCGTTCTTTACTTAAATTCAAGCTTTTTCAAAATCGAAAAACTCAAAATCCCTAATAGTGGTCCGATTGTGGTCGATGATACCTCTAAGAATAGGTCTTGTTATCCATATAAACTGTACCAAAGTTCATTTAAATCGCTCAATTATTTCTTAGCTGCTGAGGCCAAATTGTTTCCGTTCTTTACTTAAATTCAAGCTTTTTCAAAATCGAAAAACTCAAAATCCGTAATAGTGGTCCGATTGTGGTCGATGATACCTCTAAGAATAGGTCTTGTTATCCATATAAACTGTACCAAAGTTCATTTAAATAGCTCAATTATTTCTTAGCTGCTGAGGCCAAATTGTTTCCGTTCTTTACTTAAATTCAAGCTTTTTCAAAATCGAAAAACTCAAAATCCGTAATAGTGGTCCGATTGTGGTCGATGATACCTCTAAGAATAGGTCTTGTTATCCATATAAACTGTACCAAAGTTCATTTAAATCGCTCAATTATTTCTTAGCTGCTGAGACCAAATTGTTTCCGTTCTTTACTTAAATTCAAGCTTTTTCAAAATCGAAAAACTCAAAATCCGTAATAGTGGTCCGATTGTGGTCGATGATACCTCTAAGAATAGGTCTTGTTATCCATATAAACTGTACCAAAATTCATTTAAATAGCTCAATTATTTCTTAGCTGCTGAGGCCAAATTGTTTTCGTTCTTTACTTAAATTCAAGCTTTTTCAAAATCGAAAAACTCAAAATCCGTAATAGTGGTCCGATTGTGGTCGATGATACCTCTAAGAATAGGTCTTGTTATCCATATAAACTGTACCAAAGTTCATTTAAATCGCTCAATTATTTCTTAGCTGCTGAGGCCAAATTGTTTCCGTTCTTTACTTAAATTCAAGCTTTTTCAAAATTGAAAAACTCAAAAATCGCTCAATTATTTCTTAGCTGCTGAGGCCAAATTGTTTTCGTTCTTTACTTAAATTCAAGCTTTTTCAAAATCGAAAAACTCAAAATCTGTAATAGTGTTCCGATTGTGGTCGATGATACCTCTAAGAATAGGTCTTGTTATCCATATAAACTGTACCAAAGTTCATTTAAATCGCTCAATTATTTCTTAGCTGCTGAGGCCAAATTGTTTCCGTTCTTTACTTAAATTCAAGCTCTTTCAAAATCGAAAAACTCAAAATCCGTAATAGTGGTCCGATTGTGGTCGATGATACCTCTAATAATAGGTCTTGTTATCCATATAAACTGTACCAAAGTTCATTTAAATCGCTCAATTATTTCTTAGCTGCTGAGGCCAAATTGTTTTCGTTCTTTACTTAAATTCAAGCTTTTTCAAAATCGAAAAACTCAAAATCTGTAATAGTGGTCCGATTGTGGTCGATGATACCTCTAAGAATAGGTCTTGTTATCCATATAAACTGTACCAAAGTTCATTTAAATCGCTCAATTATTTCTTAGCTGCTGAGGCCAAATTGTTTCCGTTCTTTACTTAAATTCAAGCTCTTTCAAAATCGAAAAACTCAAAATCCGTAATATTGGTCCGATTGTGGTCGATGATACCTCTAATAATAGGTCTTGTTATCCATATAAACTGTACCAAAGTTCATTTAAATAGCTCAATTATTTCTTAGCTGCTGAGGCCAAATTGTTTTCGTTCTTTACTTAAATTCAAGCTTTTTCAAAATCGAAAAACTCAAAATCCGTAATAGTGGTCCGATTGTGGTCGATGATACCTCTAAGAATAGGTCTTGTTATCCATATAAACTGTACCAAAGTTCATTTAAATCGCTCATTTATTTCTTAGCTGCTGAGGCCAAATTGTTTCCGTTCTTTACTTAAATTCAAGCTTTTTCAAAATCGAAAAACTCAAAATCCGTAATAGTGGTCCGATTGTGGTCGATGATACCTCTAAGAATAGGTCTTGTTATCCATATAAACTGTACCAAAGTTCATTTAAATCGCTCAATTATTTCTTAGCTGCTGAGGCCAAATTGTTTTCGTTCTTTACTTAAATTCAAGCTTTTTCAAAATCGAAAAACTCAAAATCCGTAATAGTGGTCTGATTGTGGTCGATGATACCTCTAAGAATAGGTCTTGTTATCCATATAAACTGTACCAAAGTTCATTTAAATCGCTCAATTATTTCTTAGCTGCTGAGGCCAAATTGTTTCCGTTCTTTACTTAAATTCAAGCTTTTTCAAAATCGAAAAACTCAAAATCCATATTAGTGGTCCGATTGTGGTCGATGATACCTCTAAGAATAGGTCTTGTTATCCATATAAACTGTACCAAAGTTCATTTAAATCGCTCAATTATTTCTTAGCTGCTGAGGCCAAATTGTTTTCGGTCTTTACTTAAATTCAAGCTTTTTCAAAATCGAAAAACTCAAAATCCGTAATAGTGGTCCGATTGTGGTCGATGATACCTCTAAGAATAGGTCTTGTTATCCATATAAACTGTACCAAAGTTCATTTAAATCGCTCAATTATTTCTTAGCTGCTGAGACCAAATTGTTTTCGTTCTTTACTTAAATTCAAGCTTTTTCAAAATCGAAAAACTCAAAATCCGTAATAGTGGTCCGATTGTGGTCGATGATACCTCTAAGAATAGGTCTTGTTATCCATATAAACTGTACCAAAGTTCATTTAAATCGCTCAATTATTTCTTAGCTGCTGAGGCCAAATTGTTTCCGTTCTTTACTTAAATTCAAGCTTTTTCAAAATTGAAAAACTCAAAAATCGCTCAATTATTTCTTAGCTGCTGAGGCCAAATTGTTTCCGTTCTTTACTTAAATTCAAGCTTTTTCAAAATCGAAAAACTCAAAATCCGTAATAGTGGTCCGATTGTGGTCGATGATACCTCTAAGAATAGGTCTTGTTATCCATATAAACTGTACCAAAGTTCATTTAAATCGCTCAATTATTTCTTAGCTGCTGAGGCCAAATTGTTTTCGTTTTTTACTTAAATTCAAGCTTTTTCAAAACCTCAAAATCCGTAATAGTGGTCTGATTGTGGTCGATGCTACCTCTAAGAATAGGTCTTGTTATCCATATAAACTGTACCAAAGTTCATTTAAATCGCTCAATTATTTCTTAGCTGCTGAGGCCAAATTGTTTTCGGTCTTTACTTAAATTCAAGCTTTTTCAAAATCGAAAAACTCAAAATCCGTAATAGTGGTCCGATTGTGGTCGATGATACCTCTAAGAATAGGTCTTGTTATCCATATAAACTGTACCAAAGTTCATTTAAATCGCTCAATTATTTCTTAGCTGCTGAGGCCAAATTGTTTTCGGTCTTTACTTAAATTCAAGCTTTTTCAAAATCGAAAAACTCAAAATCCGTAATAGTGGTCCGATTGTGGTCGATGATACCTCTAAGAATAGGTCTTGTTATCCATATAAACTGTACCAGAGTTCATTAAAATCGCTCAATTATTTCTTAGCTGCTGAGGCCAAATTGTTTTCGTTCTTTACTTAAATTCAAGCTTTTTCAAAATCGAAAAACTCAAAATCTGTAATAGTGGTCCGATTGTGGTCGATGATACCTCTAAGAATAGGTCTTGTTATCCATATAAACTGTACCAAAGTTCATTTAAATCGCTCAATTATTTCTTAGCTGCTGAGGCCAAATTGTTTCCGTTCTTTACTTAAATTCAAGCTCTTTCAAATTCGAAAAACTCAAAATCCGTAATAGTGGTCCGATTGTGGTCGATGATACCTCTAAGAATAGGTCTTGTTATCCATATAAACTGTACCAAAGTTCATTTAAATAGCTCAATTATTTCTTAGCTGCTGAGGCCAAATTGTTTTCGTTCTTTACTTAAATTCAAGCTTTTTCAAAATCGAAAAACTCAAAATCCGTAATAGTGGTCCGATTGTGGTCGATGATACCTCTAAGAATAGGTCTTGTTATCCATATAAACTGTACCAAAGTTCATTTAAATCGCTCAATTATTTCTTAGCTGCTGAGGCCAAATTGTTTCCGTTCTTTACTTAAATTCAAGCTTTTTCAAAATCGAAAAACTCAAAATCCGTAATAGTGGTCCGATTGTGGTCGATGATACCTCTAAGAATAGGTCTTGTTATCCATATAAACTGTACCAGAGTTCATTTAAATCGCTCAATTATTTCTTAGCTGCTGAGGCCAAATTGTTTTCGTTCTTTACTTAAATTCAAGCTTTTTCAAAATCGAAAAACTCAAAATCCGTAATAGTGGTCCGATTGTGGTTGATGATACCTCTAAGAATAGGTCTTGTTATCCATATAAACTGTACCAAAGTTCATTTAAATCGCTCAATTATTTCTTAGCTGCTGAGGCCAAATTGTTTTCGTTCTTTACTTAAATTCAAGCTTTTTCAAAATCGAAAAACTCAAAATCCGTAATAGTGGTCTGATTGTGGTCGATGATACCTCTAAGAATAGGTCTTGTTATCCATATAAACTGTACCAAAGTTCATTTAAATCGCTCAATTATTTCTTAGCTGCTGAGGCCAAATTGTTTCCGTTCTTTACTTAAATTCAAGCTTTTTCAAAATCGAAAAACTCAAAATCCGTAATAGTGGTCCGATTGTGGTCGATGATAATAATAGGGCTATAATATAAATAATTGAGCTATTTAAATGAACTTTGGTACAGTTTATATGGATAACAAGACCTAATAATAGGTCTTGTTATCCATATAAACTGTACCAAAGTTCATTTAAATAGCTCAATTATTTCTTAGCTGCTGAGGCCAAATTGTTTTCGTTCTTTACTTAAATTCAAGCTTTTTCGAAATCGAAAAACTCAAAATCCGTAATAGTGGTCCGATTGTGGTCGATGATACCTCTAAGAATAGGTCTTGTTATCCATATAAACTGTACCAAAGTTCATTTAAATCGCTCAATTATTTCTTAGCTGCTGAGGCCAAATTGTTTTCGTTCTTTACTTAAATTCAAGCTTTTTCAAAATCGAAAAACTCAAAATCCGTAATAGTGGTCCGATTTTGTGGTCGATGATACCTCTAAGAATAGGTCTTGTTATCCATATAAACTGTACCAAAGTTCATTTAAATCGCTCAAATATTTCTTAGCTGCTGAGGCCAAATAGTTTTCGTTCTTTACTTAAATTCAAGCTTTTTCAAAATCGAAAAACTCAAAATCCGTAATAGTGGTCCGATTGTGGTCGATGATACCTCTAAGAATAGGTCTTGTTATCCATATAAACTGCACCAAAGTTCATTTAAATCGCTCAATTATTTCTTAGCTGCTGAGGCCAAATTGTTTTCGTTCTATACTTAAATTCAAGCTTTTTCAAAATCGAAAAACTCAAAATCCGTAATAGTGGTCCGATTGTGGTCGATGATACCTCTAAGAATAGGTCTTGTTATCCATATAAACTGTACCAAAGTTCATTTAAATCGCTCAAATATTTCTTAGCTGCTGAGGCCAAATTGTTTTCGTTCTTTACTTAAATTCAAGCTTTTTCAAAATCGAAAAACTCAAAATTCGTAATAGTGGTCCGATTGTGGTCGATGATACCTCTAATAATAGGTCTTGTTATCCATATAAACTGTACCAAAGTTCATTTAAATCGCTCAATTATTTCTTAGCTGCTGAGGCCAAATTGTTTTCGTTCTTTACTTAAATTCAAGCTTTTTCAAAATCGAAAAACTCAAAATCCGTAATAGTGGTCTGATTGTGGTCGATGATACCTCTAAGAATAGGTCTTGTTATCCATATAAACTGTACCAAAGTTCATTTAAATCGCTCAATTATTTCTTAGCTGCTGAGGCCAAATTGTTTCCGTTCTTTACTTAAATTCAAGCTTTTTCAAAATCGAAAAACTCAAAATCCGTAATAGTGGTCCGATTGTGGTCGATGATACCTCTAATAATAAGTCTTGTTATCCATATAAACTGTACCGAAGTTCATTTAAATAGCTCAATTATTTCTTAGCTGCTGAGGCCAAATTGTTTTCGTTCTTTACTTAAATTCAAGCTTTTTCGAAATCGAAAAACTCAAAATCCATAATAGTGGTCCGATTGTGGTCGATGATACCTCTAAGAATAGGTCTTGTTATCCATATAAACTGAACCAAAGTTCATTTAAATCGCTCAATTATTTCTTAGCTGCTGAGGCCAAATGGTTTTCGTTCTTTACTTAAATTCAAGCTTTTTCAAAATCGAAAAACTCAAAATCCGTAATAGTGGTCCGATTTTGTGGTCGATGATTCCTCTAAGAATAGGTCTTGTTATCCATATAAACTGTACCAAAGTTCATTTAAATCGCTCAAATATTTCTTAGCTGCTGAGGCCAAATTGTTTTCGTTCTTTACTTAAATTCAAGCTTTTTTAAAATCGAAAAACTCAAAATCCGTAATAGTGGTCCGATTGTGATCGATGATACCTCTAAGAATAGGTCTTGTTATCCATATAAACTGCACCAAAGTTCATTTAAATCGCTCAATTATTTCTTAGCTGCTGAGGCCAAATTGTTTCCGTTCTTTACTTAAATTCAAGCTCTTTCAAAATCGAAAAACTCAAAATCCGTAATAGTGGTCCGATTGTGGTCGATGATACCTCTAATAATAGGTCTTGTTATCCATATAAACTGTACCAAAGTTCATTTAAATCGCTCAATTATTTCTTAGCTGCTGAGGCCAAATTGTTTCCGTTCTTTACTTAAATTCAAGCTTTTTCAAAATCGAAAAACTCAAAATCCGTAATAGTGGTCCGATTGTGGTCGATGATACCTCTAATTATAGGTCTTGTTATCCATATAAACTGTACCAAAGTTCATTTAAATAGCTCAATTATTTCTTAGCTGCTGAGGCCAAATTGTTTTCGTTCTTTACTTAAATTCAAGCTTTTTCGAAATCGAAAAACTCAAAATCCGTAATAGTGGTCCGATTGTGGTCGATGATACCTCTAAGAATAGGTCTTGTTATCCATATAAACTGTACCAAAGTTCATTTAAATCGCTCAATTATTTCTTAGCTGCTGAGGCCAAATTGTTTTCGTTCTTTACTTAAATTCAAGCTTTTTCAAAATCGAAAAACTCAAAATCCGTAATAGTGGTCCGATTTTGTGGTCGATGATACCTCTAAGAATAGGTCTTGTTATCCATATAAACTGTACCAAACTTCATTTAAATCGCTCAAATATTTCTTAGCTGCTGAGGCCAAATAGTTTTCGTTCCTTACTTAAATTCAAGCTTTTTCAAAATCGAAAAACTCAAAATCCGTAATAGTGGTCCGATTGTGGTCGATGATACCTCTAAGAATAGGTCTTGTTATCCATATAAACTGCACCAAAGTTCATTTAAATCGCTCAATTATTTCTTAGCTGCTGAGGCCAAATTGTTTTCGTTCTTTACTTAAATTCAAGCTTTTTCAAAATCGAAAAACTCAAAATCCGTAATAGTGGTCCGATTGTGGTCGATGATACCTCTAAGAATAGGTCTTGTTATCCATATAAACTGTACCAAAGTTCATTTAAATCGCTCAAATATTTCTTAGCTGCTGAGGCCAAATTGTTTTCGTTCTTTACTTAAATTCAAGCTTTTTCAAAATCGAAAAACTCAAAATCCGTAATAGTGTACCGATTGTGGTCGATGATACCTCTAATAATAGGTCTTGTTATCCATATAAACTGTACTAAAGTTCATTTAAATCGCTCAATTATTTCTTAGCTGCTGAGGCCAAATTGTTTTCGTTCTTTACTTAAATTCAAGCTTTTTCAAAATCGAAAAACTCAAAATCCGTAATAGTGGTCTGATTGTGGTCGATGATACCTCTAAGAATAGGTCTTGTTATCCATATAAACTGTACCAAAGTTCATTTAAATCGCTCAATTATTTCTTAGCTGCTGAGGCCAAATTGTTTCCGTTCTTTACTTAAATTCAAGCTTTTTCAAAATCGAAAAACTCAAAATCCGTAATAGTGGTCCGATTGTGGTCGATGATACCTCTAATAATAGGTCTTGTTATCCATATAAACTGTACCAAAGTTCATTTAAATAGCTCAATTATTTCTTAGCTGCTGAGGCCAAATTGTTTTCGTTCTTTACTTAAATTCAAGCTTTTTCGAAATCGAAAAACTCAAAATCCGTAATAGTGGTCCGATTGTGGTCGATGATACCTCTAAGAATAGGTCTTGTTATCCATATAAACTGAACCAAAGTTCATTTAAATCGCTCAATTATTTCTTAGCTGCTGAGGCCAAATGGTTTTCGTTCTTTACTTAAATTCAAGCTTTTTCAAAATCGAAAAACTCAAAATCCGTAATAGTGGTCCGATTTTGTGGTCGATGATTCCTCTAAGAATAGGTCTTGTTATCCATATAAACTGTACCAAAGTTCATTTAAATCGCTCAAATATTTCTTAGCTGCTGAGGCCAAATTGTTTTCGTTCTTTACTTAAATTCAAGCTTTTTCAAAATCGAAAAACTCAAAATCCGTAATAGTGGTCCGATTGTGGTCGATGATACCTCTAAGAATAGGTCTTGTTATCCATATAAACTGCACCAAAGTTCATTTAAATCGCTCAATTATTTCTTAGCTGCTGAGGCCAAATTGTTTCCGTTCTTTACTTAAATTCAAGCTCTTTCAAAATCGAAAAACTCAAAATCCGTAATAGTGGTCCGATTGTGGTCGATGATACCTCTAATAATAAGTCTTGTTATCCATATAAACTGTACCAAAGTTCATTTAAATCGCTCAAATATTTCTTAGCTGCTGAGGCCAAATTGTTTTCGTTCTTTACTTAAATTCAAGCTTTTTCAAAATCGAAAAACTCAAAATCCGTAATAGTGGTCCGATTGTGGTCGATGATACCTCTAAGAATAGGTCTTGTTATCCATATAAACTGAACCAAAGTTCATTTAAATCACTCAATTATTTCTTAGCTGTTGAGGCCAAATTGTTTCTGTTCTTTACTTAAATTCAAGCTTTTTCAAAATCGAAAAACTCAAAATCCGTAATAGAGGTCCGATTGTGGTCGTTGATACCTCTAAGAATAGGTCTTGTTATCCATATAAACTGTACCAAAGTTCATTTAAATCGCTCAATTATTTCTTAGCTGCTGAGGCCAAATTGTTTCCGTTCTTTACTTAAATTCAAAATTTTTCAAAATCGAAAAACTCAAAATCCGTAATAGTGGTCCGATTGTGGTCAAGGATACCTCTAAGAAGAGGTCTTGTTATCCATATAAACTGTACCAAAGTTCATTTAAATAGCTCAATTATTTCTTAGCTGCTGAGGCCAAATTGTTTCCGTTCTTTACTTAAATTCAAGCTTTTTCAAAATCGAAAAACTCAAAATCCGTAATAGTGGTCCGATTGTGGTCGATGATACCTCTAAGAATAGGTCTTGTTATCCATATAAACTGTACCAAAGTTCATTTAAATCGCTCAATTATTTCTTTGCTGCTGAGGCCAAATTGTTTCCGTTCTTTACTTAAATTCAAGCTTTTTCAAAATCGAAAAACTCAAAATCCGTAATAGAGGTCCGATTGTGGTCGATGATACCTCTAAGAATAGGTCTTGTTATCCATATAAACTGTACCAAAGTTCATTTAAATCGCTCAATTATTTCTTAGCTGCTGAGGCCAAATTGTTTTCGTTCTTTACTTAAATTCAAGCTTTTTCAAAATCGAAAAACTCAAAATCCGTAATAGTGGTCTGATTGTGGTCGATGATACCTCTAAGAATAGGTCTTGTTATCCATATAAACTGTACCAAAGTTCATTTAAATCGCTCAATTATTTCTTAGCTGCTGAGGCCAAATTGTTTCCGTTCTTTACTTAAATTCAAAATTTTTCAAAATCGAAAAACTCAAAATCCGTAATAGTGGTCCGATTGTGGTCAAGGATACCTCTAAGAAGAGGTCTTGTTATCCATATAAACTGTACCAAAGTTCATTTAAATAGCTCAATTATTTCTTAGCTGCTGAGGCCAAATTGTTTCCGTTCTTTACTTAAATTCAAGCTTTTTCAAAATCGAAAAACTCAAAATCCGTAATAGTGGTCCGATTGTGGTCGATGATACCTCTAAGAATAGGTCTTGTTATCCATATAAACTGTACCAAAGTTCATTTAAATCGCTCAATTATTTCTTAGCTGCTGAGGCCAAATTGTTTCCGTTCTTTACTTAAATTCAAGCTTTTTCAAAATCGAAAAACTCAAAATCCGTAATAGAGGTCCGATTGTGGTCGATGATACCTCTAAGAATAGGTCTTGTTATCCATATAAACTGTACCAAAGTTCATTTAAATCGCTCAATTATTTCTTAGCTGCTGAGGCCAAATTGTTTTCGTTCTTTACTTAAATTCAAGCTTTTTCAAAATCGAAAAACTCAAAATCCGTAATAGTGGTCTGATTGTGGTCGATGATACCTCTAAGAATAGGTCTTGTTATCCATATAAACTGTACCAAAGTTCATTTAAATCGCTCAATTATTTCTTAGCTGCTGAGTCCAAATTGTTTCCGTTCTTTACTTAAATTCAAAATTTTTCAAAATCGAAAAACTCAAAATCCGTAATAGTGGTCCGATTGTGGTCAAGGATACCTCTAAGAAGAGGTCTTGTTATCCATATAAACTGTACCAAAGTTCATTTAAATAGCTCAATTATTTCTTAGCTGCTGAGGCCAAATTGTTTTCGTTCTTTACTTAAATTCAAGCTTTTTCAAAATCGAAAAACTCAAAATCCGTAATAGTGGTCTGATTGTGGTCGATGATACCTCTAAGAATAGGTCTTGTTATCCATATAAACTGTACCAAAGTTCATTTAAATCGCTCAATTATTTCTTAGCTGCTGAGGCCAAATTGTTTCCGTTCTTTACTTAAATTCAAAATTTTTCAAAATCGAAAAACTCAAAATCCGTAATAGTGGTCCGATTGTGGTCAAGGATACCTCTAAGAAGAGGTCTTGTTATCCATATAAACTGTACCAAAGTTCATTTAAATAGCTCAATTATTTCTTAGCTGCTGAGGCCAAATTGTTTCCGTTCTTTACTTAAATTCAAGCTTTTTCAAAATCGAAAAACTCAAAATCCGTAATAGTGGTCCGATTGTGGTCGATGATACCTCTAAGAATAGGTCTTGTTATCCATATAAACTGTACCAAAGTTCATTTAAATCGCTCAATTATTTCTTAGCTGCTGAGGCCAAATTGTTTCCGTTCTTTACTTAAATTCAAGCTTTTTCAAAATCGAAAAACTCAAAATCCGTAATAGAGGTCCGATTGTGGTCGATGATACCTCTAAGAATAGGTCTTGTTATCCATATAAACTGTACCAAAGTTCATTTAAATCGCTCAATTATTTCTTAGCTGCTGAGGCCAAATTGTTTTCGTTCTTTACTTAAATTCAAGCTTTTTCAAAATCGAAAAACTCAAAATCCGTAATAGTGGTCCGATTGTGGTCGATGATAATAATAGGGCTATAATATAAATAATTGAGCTATTTAAATGAACTTTGGTACAGTTTATATGGATAACAAGACCTAATAATAGGTCTTGTTATCCATATAAACTGTACCAAAGTTCATTTAAATAGCTCAATTATTTCTTAGCTGCTGAGGCCAAATTGTTTTCGTTCTTTACTTAAATTCAAGCTTTTTCGAAATCGAAAAACTCAAAATCCGTAATAGTGGTCCGATTGTGGTCGATGATACCTCTAAGAATAGGTCTTGTTATCCATATAAACTGTACCAAAGTTCATTTAAATCGCTCAATTATTTCTTAGCTGCTGAGGCCAAATTGTTTTCGTTCTTTACTTAAATTCAAGCTTTTTCAAAATCGAAAAACTCAAAATCCGTAATAGTGGTCCGATTTTGTGGTCGATGATACCTCTAAGAATAGGTCTTGTTATCCATATAAACTGTACCAAAGTTCATTTAAATCGCTCAAATATTTCTTAGCTGCTGAGGCCAAATAGTTTTCGTTCTTTACTTAAATTCAAGCTTTTTCAAAATCGAAAAACTCAAAATCCGTAATAGTGGTCCGATTGTGGTCGATGATACCTCTAAGAATAGGTCTTGTTATCCATATAAACTGCACCAAAGTTCATTTAAATCGCTCAATTATTTCTTAGCTGCTGAGGCCAAATTGTTTTCGTTCTTTACTTAAATTCAAGCTTTTTCAAAATCGAAAAACTCAAAATCCGTAATAGTGGTCCGATTGTGGTCGATGATACCTCTAAGAATAGGTCTTGTTATCCATATAAACTGTACCAAAGTTCATTTAAATCGCTCAAATATTTCTTAGCTGCTGAGGCCAAATTGTTTTCGTTCTTTACTTAAATTCAAGCTTTTTCAAAATCGAAAAACTCAAAATTCGTAATAGTGGTCCGATTGTGGTCGATGATACCTCTAATAATAGGTCTTGTTATCCATATAAACTGTACCGAAGTTCATTTAAATAGCTCAATTATTTCTTAGCTGCTGAGGCCAAATTGTTTTCGTTCTTTACTTAAATTCAAAATTTTTCGAAATCGAAAAACTCAAAATCCGTAATAGTGGTCCGATTGTGGTCGATGATACCTCTAAGAATAGGTCTTGTTATCCATATAAACTGAACCAAAGTTCATTTAAATCGCTCAATTATTTCTTAGCTGCTGAGGCCAAATGGTTTTCGTTCTTTACTTAAATTCAAGCTTTTTCAAAATCGAAAAACTCAAAATCCGTAATAGTGGTCCGATTTTGTGGTCGATGATTCCTCTAAGAATAGGTCTTGTTATCCATATAAACTGTACCAAAGTTCATTTAAATCGCTCAAATATTTCTTAGCTGCTGAGGCCAAATTGTTTTCGTTCTTTACTTAAATTCAAGCTTTTTCAAAATCGAAAAACTCAAAATCCGTAATAGTGGTCCGATTGTGGTCGATGATACCTCTAAGAATAGGTCTTGTTATCCATATAAACTGCACCAAAGTTCATTTAAATCGCTCAATTATTTCTTAGCTGCTGAGGCCAAATTGTTTCCGTTCTTTACTTAAATTCAAGCTCTTTCAAAATCGAAAAACTCAAAATCCGTAATAGTGGTCCGATTGTGGTCGATGATACCTCTAATAATAGGTCTTGTTATCCATATAAACTGTACCAAAGTTCATTTAAATCGCTCAATTATTTCTTAGCTGCTGAGGCCAAATTGTTTCCGTTCTTTACTTAAATTCAAGCTTTTTCAAAATCGAAAAACTCAAAATCCGTAATAGTGGTCCGATTGTGGTCGATGATACCTCTAATTATAGGTCTTGTTATCCATATAAACTGTACCAAAGTTCATTTAAATAGCTCAATTATTTCTTAGCTGCTGAGGCCAAATTGTTTTCGTTCTTTACTTAAATTCAAGCTTTTTCGAAATCGAAAAACTCAAAATCCGTAATAGTGGTCCGATTGTGGTCGATGATACCTCTAAGAATAGGTCTTGTTATCCATATAAACTGCACCAAAGTTCATTTAAATCGCTCAAATATTTCTTAGCTGCTGAGGCCAAATTGTTTTCGTTCTTTACTTAAATTCAAGCTTTTTCAAAATCGAAAAACTCAAAATCCGTAATAGTGTACCGATTGTGGTCGATGATACCTCTAATAATAGGTCTTGTTATCCATATAAACTGTACCAAAGTTCATTTAAATCGCTCAATTATTTCTTAGCTGCTGAGGCCAAATTGTTTTCGTTCTTTACTTAAATTCAAGCTTTTTCAAAATCGAAAAACTCAAAATCCGTAATAGTGGTCCGATTTTGTGGTCGATGATACCTCTAAGAATAGGTCTTGTTATCCATATAAACTGTACCAAACTTCATTTAAATCGCTCAAATATTTCTTAGCTGCTGAGGCCAAATAGTTTTCGTTCCTTACTTAAATTCAAGCTTTTTCAAAATCGAAAAACTCAAAATCCGTAATAGTGGTCCGATTGTGGTCGATGATACCTCTAAGAATAGGTCTTGTTATCCATATAAACTGCACCAAAGTTCATTTAAATCGCTCAATTATTTCTTAGCTGCTGAGGCCAAATTGTTTTCGTTCTTTACTTAAATTCAAGCTTTTTCAAAATCGAAAAACTCAAAATCCGTAATAGTGGTCCGATTGTGGTCGATGATACCTCTAAGAATAGGTCTTGTTATCCATATAAACTGTACCAAAGTTCATTTAAATCGCTCAAATATTTCTTAGCTGCTGAGGCCAAATTGTTTTCGTTCTTTACTTAAATTCAAGCTTTTTCAAAATCGAAAAACTCAAAATCCGTAATAGTGGTCTGATTGTGGTCGATGATACCTCTAAGAATAGGTCTTGTTATCCATATAAACTGTACCAAAGTTCATTTAAATCGCTCAATTATTTCTTAGCTGCTGAGGCCAAATTGTTTTCGTTCTTTACTTAAATTCAAGCTTTTTCAAAATCGAAAAACTCAAAATCCGTAATAGTGGTCTGATTGTGGTCGATGATACCTCTAAGAATAGGTCTTGTTATCCATATAAACTGTACCAAAGTTCATTTAAATCGCTCAATTATTTCTTAGCTGCTGAGGCCAAATTGTTTCCGTTCTTTACTTAAATTCAAGCTTTTTCAAAATCGAAAAACTCAAAATCCGTAATAGTGGTCCGATTGTGGTCGATGATACCTCTAATAATAGGTCTTGTTATCCATATAAACTGTACCAAAGTTCATTTAAATAGCTCAATTATTTCTTAGCTGCTGAGGCCAAATTGTTTTCGTTCTTTACTTAAATTCAAGCTTTTTCGAAATCGAAAAACTCAAAATCCGTAATAGTGGTCCGATTGTGGTCGATGATACCTCTAAGAATAGGTCTTGTTATCCATATAAACTGAACCAAAGTTCATTTAAATCGCTCAATTATTTCTTAGCTGCTGAGGCCAAATGGTTTTCGTTCTTTACTTAAATTCAAGCTTTTTCAAAATCGAAAAACTCAAAATCCGTAATAGTGGTCCGATTTTGTGGTCGATGATTCCTCTAAGAATAGGTCTTGTTATCCATATAAACTGTACCAAAGTTCATTTAAATCGCTCAAATATTTCTTAGCTGCTGAGGCCAAATTGTTTTCGTTCTTTACTTAAATTCAAGCTTTTTCAAAATCGAAAAACTCAAAATCCGTAATAGTGGTCCGATTGTGGTCGATGATACCTCTAAGAATAGGTCTTGTTATCCATATAAACTGCACCAAAGTTCATTTAAATCGCTCAATTATTTCTTAGCTGCTGAGGCCAAATTGTTTCCGTTCTTTACTTAAATTCAAGCTCTTTCAAAATCGAAAAACTCAAAATCCGTAATAGTGGTCCGATTGTGGTCGATGATACCTCTAATAATAGGTCTTGTTATCCATATAAACTGTACCAAAGTTCATTTAAATAGCTCAATTATTTCTTAGCTGCTGAGGCCAAATTGTTTTCGTTCTTTACTTAAATTCAAGCTTTTTCGAAATCGAAAAACTCAAAATCCGTAATAGTGGTCCGATTGTGGTCGATGATACCTCTAAGAATAGGTCTTGTTATCCATATAAACTGAACCAAAGTTCATTTAAATCGCTCAATTATTTCTTAGCTGCTGAGGCCAAATGGTTTTCGTTCTTTACTTAAATTCAAGCTTTTTCAAAATCGAAAAACTCAAAATCCGTAATAGTGGTCCGATTTTGTGGTCGATGATTCCTCTAAGAATAGGTCTTGTTATCCATATAAACTGTACCAAAGTTCATTTAAATCGCTCAAATATTTCTTAGCTGCTGAGGCCAAATTGTTTTCGTTCTTTACTTAAATTCAAGCTTTTTCAAAATCGAAAAACTCAAAATCCGTAATAGTGGTCCGATTGTGGTCGATGATACCTCTAAGAATAGGTCTTGTTATCCATATAAACTGTACCAAAGTTCATTTAAATCGCTCAATTATTTCTTAGCTGTTGAGGCCAAATTGTTTCCGTTCTTTACTTAAATTCAAGCTTTTTCAAAATCGAAAAACTCAAAATCCGTAATAGAGGTCCGATTGTGGTCGATGATACCTCTAAGAATAGGTCTTGTTATCCATATAAACTGTACCAAAGTTCATTTAAATCGCTCAATTATTTCTTAGCTGCTGAGGCCAAATTGTTTCCGTTCTTTACTTAAATTCAAAATTTTTCAAAATCGAAAAACTCAAAATCCGTAATAGTGGTCCGATTGTGGTCAAGGATACCTCTAAGAAGAGGTCTTGTTATCCATATAAACTGTACCAAAGTTCATTTAAATAGCTCAATTATTTCTTAGCTGCTGAGGCCAAATTGTTTCCGTTCTTTACTTAAATTCAAGCTTTTTCAAAATCGAAAAACTCAAAATCCGTAATAGTGGTCCGATTGTGGTCGATGATACCTCTAAGAATAGGTCTTGTTATCCATATAAACTGTACCAAAGTTCATTTAAATCGCTCAATTATTTCTTTGCTGCTGAGGCCAAATTGTTTCCGTTCTTTACTTAAATTCAAGCTTTTTCAAAATCGAAAAACTCAAAATCCGTAATAGAGGTCCGATTGTGGTCGATGATACCTCTAAGAATAGGTCTTGTTATCCATATAAACTGTACCAAAGTTCATTTAAATCGCTCAATTATTTCTTAGCTGCTGAGGCCAAATTGTTTTCGTTCTTTACTTAAATTCAAGCTTTTTCAAAATCGAAAAACTCAAAATCCGTAATAGTGGTCTGATTGTGGTCGATGATACCTCTAAGAATAGGTCTTGTTATCCATATAAACTGTACCAAAGTTCATTTAAATCGCTCAATTATTTCTTAGCTGCTGAGGCCAAATTGTTTCCGTTCTTTACTTAAATTCAAAATTTTTCAAAATCGAAAAACTCAAAATCCGTAATAGTGGTCCGATTGTGGTCAAGGATACCTCTAAGAAGAGGTCTTGTTATCCATATAAACTGTACCAAAGTTCATTTAAATAGCTCAATTATTTCTTAGCTGCTGAGGCCAAATTGTTTTCGTTCTTTACTTAAATTCAAGCTTTTTCAAAATCGAAAAACTCAAAATCCGTAATAGTGGTCCGATTGTGGTCGATGATACCTCTAAGAATAGGTCTTGTTATCCATATAAACTGCACCAAAGTTCATTTAAATCGCTCAATTATTTCTTAGCTGCTGAGGCCAAATTGTTTCCGTTCTTTACTTAAATTCAAGCTCTTTCAAAATCGAAAAACTCAAAATCCGTAATAGTGGTCCGATTGTGGTCGATGATACCTCTAATAATAGGTCTTGTTATCCATATAAACTGTACCAAAGTTCATTTAAATCGCTCAATTATTTCTTAGCTGCTGAGGCCAAATTGTTTCCGTTCTTTACTTAAATTCAAGCTTTTTCAAAATCGAAAAACTCAAAATCCGTAATAGTGGTCCGATTGTGGTCGATGATACCTCTAATTATAGGTCTTGTTATCCATATAAACTGTACCAAAGTTCATTTAAATAGCTCAATTATTTCTTAGCTGCTGAGGCCAAATTGTTTTCGTTCTTTACTTAAATTCAAGCTTTTTCGAAATCGAAAAACTCAAAATCCGTAATAGTGGTCCGATTGTGGTCGATGATACCTCTAAGAATAGGTCTTGTTATCCATATAAACTGCACCAAAGTTCATTTAAATCGCTCAAATATTTCTTAGCTGCTGAGGCCAAATTGTTTTCGTTCTTTACTTAAATTCAAGCTTTTTCAAAATCGAAAAACTCAAAATCCGTAATAGTGTACCGATTGTGGTCGATGAAACCTCTAATAATAGGTCTTGTTATCCATATAAACTGTACCAAAGTTCATTTAAATCGCTCAATTATTTCTTAGCTGCTGAGGCCAAATTGTTTTCGTTCTTTACTTAAATTCAAGCTTTTTCAAAATCGAAAAACTCAAAATCCGTAATAGTGGTCCGATTTTGTGGTCGATGATACCTCTAAGAATAGGTCTTGTTATCCATATAAACTGTACCAAACTTCATTTAAATCGCTCAAATATTTCTTAGCTGCTGAGGCCAAATAGTTTTCGTTCCTTACTTAAATTCAAGCTTTTTCAAAATCGAAAAACTCAAAATCCGTAATAGTGGTCCGATTGTGGTCGATGATACCTCTAAGAATAGGTCTTGTTATCCATATAAACTGCACCAAAGTTCATTTAAATCGCTCAATTATTTCTTAGCTGCTGAGGCCAAATTGTTTTCGTTCTTTACTTAAATTCAAGCTTTTTCAAAATCGAAAAACTCAAAATCCGTAATAGTGGTCCGATTGTGGTCGATGATACCTCTAAGAATAGGTCTTGTTATCCATATAAACTGTACCAAAGTTCATTTAAATCGCTCAAATATTTCTTAGCTGCTGAGGCCAAATTGTTTTCGTTCTTTACTTAAATTCAAGCTTTTTCAAAATCGAAAAACTCAAAATCCGTAATAGTGGTCTGATTGTGGTCGATGATACCTCTAAGAATAGGTCTTGTTATCCATATAAACTGTACCAAAGTTCATTTAAATCGCTCAATTATTTCTTAGCTGCTGAGGCCAAATTGTTTTCGTTCTTTACTTAAATTCAAGCTTTTTCAAAATCGAAAAACTCAAAATCCGTAATAGTGGTCTGATTGTGGTCGATGATACCTCTAAGAATAGGTCTTGTTATCCATATAAACTGTACCAAAGTTCATTTAAATCGCTCAATTATTTCTTAGCTGCTGAGGCCAAATTGTTTCCGTTCTTTACTTAAATTCAAGCTTTTTCAAAATCGAAAAACTCAAAATCCGTAATAGTGGTCCGATTGTGGTCGATGATACCTCTAATAATAGGTCTTGTTATCCATATAAACTGTACCAAAGTTCATTTAAATAGCTCAATTATTTCTTAGCTGCTGAGGCCAAATTGTTTTCGTTCTTTACTTAAATTCAAGCTTTTTCGAAATCGAAAAACTCAAAATCCGTAATAGTGGTCCGATTGTGGTCGATGATACCTCTAAGAATAGGTCTTGTTATCCATATAAACTGAACCAAAGTTCATTTAAATCGCTCAATTATTTCTTAGCTGCTGAGGCCAAATGGTTTTCGTTCTTTACTTAAATTCAAGCTTTTTCAAAATCGAAAAACTCAAAATCCGTAATAGTGGTCCGATTTTGTGGTCGATGATTCCTCTAAGAATAGGTCTTGTTATCCATATAAACTGTACCAAAGTTCATTTAAATCGCTCAAATATTTCTTAGCTGCTGAGGCCAAATTGTTTTCGTTCTTTACTTAAATTCAAGCTTTTTCAAAATCGAAAAACTCAAAATCCGTAATAGTGGTCCGATTGTGGTCGATGATACCTCTAAGAATAGGTCTTGTTATCCATATAAACTGCACCAAAGTTCATTTAAATCGCTCAATTATTTCTTAGCTGCTGAGGCCAAATTGTTTCCGTTCTTTACTTAAATTCAAGCTCTTTCAAAATCGAAAAACTCAAAATCCGTAATAGTGGTCCGATTGTGGTCGATGATACCTCTAATAATAGGTCTTGTTATCCATATAAACTGTACCAAAGTTCATTTAAATAGCTCAATTATTTCTTAGCTGCTGAGGCCAAATTGTTTTCGTTCTTTACTTAAATTCAAGCTTTTTCGAAATCGAAAAACTCAAAATCCGTAATAGTGGTCCGATTGTGGTCGATGATACCTCTAAGAATAGGTCTTGTTATCCATATAAACTGAACCAAAGTTCATTTAAATCGCTCAATTATTTCTTAGCTGCTGAGGCCAAATGGTTTTCGTTCTTTACTTAAATTCAAGCTTTTTCAAAATCGAAAAACTCAAAATCCGTAATAGTGGTCTGATTGTGGTCGATGATACCTCTAAGAATAGGTCTTGTTATCCATATAAATTGTACCAAAGTTCATTTAAATCGCTCAATTATTTCTTAGCTGCTGAGGCCAAATTGTTTCCGTTCTTTACTTAAATTCAAAATTTTTCAAAATCGAAAAACTCAAAATCCGTAATAGTGGTCCGATTGTGGTCAAGGATACCTCTAAGAAGAGGTCTTGTTATCCATATAAACTGTACCAAAGTTCATTTAAATAGCTCAATTATTTCTTAGCTGCTGAGGCCAAATTGTTTCCGTTCTTTACTTAAATTCAAGCTTTTTCAAAATCGAAAAACTCAAAATCCGTAATAGTGGTCCGATTGTGGTCGATGATACCTCTAAGAATAGGTCTTGTTATCCATATAAACTGTACCAAAGTTCATTTAAATCGCTCAATTATTTCTTAGCTGCTGAGGCCAAATTGTTTCCGTTCTTTACTTAAATTCAAGCTTTTTCAAAATCGAAAAACTCAAAATCCGTAATAGAGGTCCGATTGTGGTCGATGATACCTCTAAGAATAGGTCTTGTTATCCATATAAACTGTACCAAAGTTCATTTAAATCGCTCAATTATTTCTTAGCTGCTGAGGCCAAATTGTTTTCGTTCTTTACTTAAATTCAAGCTTTTTCAAAATCGAAAAACTCAAAATCCGTAATAGTGGTCTGATTGTGGTCGATGATACCTCTAAGAATAGGTCTTGTTATCCATATAAACTGTACCAAAGTTCATTTAAATCGCTCAATTATTTCTTAGCTGCTGAGTCCAAATTGTTTCCGTTCTTTACTTAAATTCAAAATTTTTCAAAATCGAAAAACTCAAAATCCGTAATAGTGGTCCGATTGTGGTCAAGGATACCTCTAAGAAGAGGTCTTGTTATCCATATAAACTGTACCAAAGTTCATTTAAATAGCTCAATTATTTCTTAGCTGCTGAGGCCAAATTGTTTCCGTTCTTTACTTAAATTCAAGCTTTTTCAAAATCGAAAAACTCAAAATCCGTAATAGTGGTCCGATTGTGGTCGATGATACCTCTAAGAATAGGTCTTGTTATCCATATAAACTGTACCAAAGTTCATTTAAATCGCTCAATTATTTCTTAGCTGCTGAGGCCAAATTGTTTCCGTTCTTTACTTAAATTCAAGCTTTTTCAAAATCGAAAAACTCAAAATCCGTAATAGAGGTCCGATTGTGGTCGATGATACCTCTAAGAATAGGTCTTGTTATCCATATAAACTGTACCAAAGTTCATTTAAATCGCTCAATTATTTCTTAGCTGCTGAGGCCAAATTGTTTCCGTTCTTTACTTAAATTCAAGCTTTTTCAAAATCGAAAAACTCAAAATCCGTAATAGTGGTCCGATTGTGGTCGATGATACCTCTAAGAATAGGTCTTGTTATCCATTTAAACTGTACCAAAGTTCATTTAAATCACTCAATTATTTCTTAGCTGCTGAGGCCAAATTATTTCCGTTCTTTACTTAAATTCAAGCTTTTTCAAAATCGAAAAACTCAAAATCCGTAATAGTGGTCTGATTGTGGTCGATGATACCTCTAAGAATAGGTCTTGTTATCCATATAAACTGTACCAAAGTTCATTTAAATCGCTCAATTATTTCTTAGCTGCTGAGGCCAAATTGTTTTCGTTCTTTACTTAAATTCAAGCTTTTTCAAAATCGAAAAACTCAAAATCCGTAATAGTGGTCTGATTGTGGTCGATGATACCTCTAAGAATAGGTCTTGTTATCCATATAAACTGTACCAAAGTTCATTTAAATCGCTCAATTATTTCTTAGCTGCTGAGGCCAAATTGTTTCCGTTCTTTACTTAAATTCAAGCTTTTTCAAAATCGAAAAACTCAAAATCCGTAATAGTGGTCCGATTGTGGTCGATGATACCTCTAAGAATAGGTCTTGTTATCCATATAAACTGTACCAAAGTTCATTTAAATCGCTCAATTATTTCTTAGCTGCTGAGGCCAAATTGTTTCCGTTCTTTACTTAAATTCAAAATTTTTCAAAATCGAAAAACTCAAAATCCGTAATAGTGGTCCGATTGTGGTCAAGGATACCTCTAAGAAGAGGTCTTGTTATCCATATAAACTGTACCAAAGTTCATTTAAATAGCTCAATTATTTCTTAGCTGCTGAGGCCAAATTGTTTCCGTTCTTTACTTAAATTCAAGCTTTTTCAAAATCGAAAAACTCAAAATCCGTAATAGTGGTCCGATTGTGGTCGATGATACCTCTAAGAATAGGTCTTGTTATCCATATAAACTGTACCAAAGTTCATTTAAATCGCTCAATTATTTCTTAGCTGCTGAGGCCAAATTGTTTCCGTTTTTTACTTAAATTCAAGCTTTTTCAAAATCGAAAAACTCAAAATCCGTAATAGAGGTCCGATTGTGGTCGATGATACCTCTAAGAATAGGTCTTGTTATCCATATAAACTGTACCAAAGTTCATTTAAATCGCTCAATTATTTCTTAGCTGCTGAGGCCAAATTGTTTCCGTTCTTTACTTAAATTCAAGCTTTTTCAAAATCGAAAAACTCAAAATCCGTAATAGTGGTCCGATTGTGGTCGATGATACCTCTAAAAATAGGTCTTGTTATCCATTTAAACTGTACCAAAGTTCATTTAAATCACTCAATTATTTCTTAGCTGCTGAGGCCAAATTATTTCCGTTCTTTACTTAAATTCAAGCTTTTTCAAAATCGAAAAACTCAAAATCCGTAATAGTGGTCTGATTGTGGTCGATGATACCTCTAAGAATAGGTCTTGTTATCCATATAAACTGTACCAAAGTTCATTTAAATCGCTCAATTATTTCTTAGCTGCTGAGGCCAAATTGTTTTCGTTCTTTACTTAAATTCAAGCTTTTTCAAAATCGAAAAACTCAAAATCCGTAATAGTGGTCTGATTGTGGTCGATGATACCTCTAAGAATAGGTCTTGTTATCCATATAAACTGTACCAAAGTTCATTTAAATCGCTCAATTATTTCTTAGCTGCTGAGGCCAAATTGTTTCCGTTCTTTACTTAAATTCAAGCTTTTTCAAAATCGAAAAACTCAAAATCCGTAATAGTGGTCCGATTGTGGTCGATGATACCTCTAAGAATAGGTCTTGTTATCCATATAAACTGTACCAAAGTTCATTTAAATCGCTCAATTATTTCTTAGCTGCTGAGGCCAAATTGTTTCCGTTCTTTACTTTAATTCAAGCTTTTTCAAAATCGAAAAACTCAAAATCCGTAATAGTGGTCCGATTGTGGTCGAAGATACCTCTAAGAATAGGTCTTGTTATCCATATAAACTGTACCAAAGTTCATTTAAATCGCTCAATTATTTCTTAGCTGCTGAGGACAAATTGTTTCCGTTCTTTACTTAAATTCAAGCTTTTTCAAAATTGAAAAAATCAAAAATCGCTCAATTATTTCTTAGCTGCTGAGGCCAAATTGTTTCCGTTCTTTACTTAAATTCAAGCTTTTTCAAAATCGAAAAACTCAAAATCCGTAATAGTGGTCCGATTGTGGTCGATGATACCTCTAAGAATAGGTCTTGTTATCCATATAAACTGTACCAAAGTTCATTTAAATCGCTCAATTATTTCTTAGCTGCTGAGGCCAAATTGTTTTCGTTCTTTACTTAAATTCAAGCTTTTTCAAAATCGAAAAACTCAAAATCTGTAATAGTGGTCCGATTGTGGTCGATGATACCTCTAAGAATAGGTCTTGTTATCCATATAAACTGTACCAAAGTTCATTTAAATCGCTCAATTATTTCTTAGCTGCTGAGGCCAAATTGTTTCCGTTCTTTACTTAAATTCAAGCTCTTTCAAAATCGAAAAACTCAAAATCCGTAATAGTGGTCCGATTGTGGTCGATGATACCTCTAATAATAGGTCTTGTTATCCATATAAACTGTACCAAAGTTCATTTAAATAGCTCAATTATTTCATAGCTGCTGAGGCCAAATTGTTTTCGTTCTTTACTTAAATTTAAGCTTTTTCAAAATCGAAAAACTCAAAATCCGTAATAGTGGTCCGATTGTGGTTGATGATACCTCTAAGAATAGGTCTTGTTATCCATATAAACTGTACCAAAGTTCATTTAAATCGCTCAATTATTTCTTAGCTGCTGAGGCCAAATTGTTTCCGTTCTTTACTTAAATTCAAGCTTTTTCAAAATCGAAAAACTCAAAATCCGTAATAGTGGTCCGATTGTGGTCGATAATACCTCTAAGAATAGGTCTTGTTATCCATATAAACTGTACCAAAGTTCATTTAAATCGCTCAATTATTTCTTAGCTGCTGAGGCCAAATTGTTTTCGTTCTTTACTTAAATTCCAGCTTTTTCAAAATCGAAAAACTCAAAATCCGTAATAGTGGTCCGATTGTGGTCGATGATACCTCTAAGAATAGGTCTTGTTATCCATATAAACTGTACCAAAGTTCATTTAAATCGCTCAATTATTTCTTAGCTGCTGAGGCCAAATTGTTTCCGTTCTTTACTTAAATTCAAGCTTTTTCAAAATCGAAAAACTCAAAATCCGTAATAGTGGTCCGATTGTGGTCGATGATACCTCTAAGAATAGGTCTTGTTATCCATATAAACTGTACCAAAGTTCATTTAAATCGCTCAATTATTTCTTAGCTGCTGAGGCCAAATTGTTTTCGGTCTTTACTTAAATTCAAGCTTTTTCAAAATCGAAAAACTCAAAATCCGTAATAGTGGTCCGATTGTGGTCGATGATACCTCTAAGAATAGGTCTTGTTATCCATATAAACTGTACCAAAGTTCATTTAAATCGCTCAATTATTTCTTAGCTGCTGAGACCAAATTGTTTCCGTTCTTTACTTAAATTCAAGCTTTTTCAAAATCGAAAAACTCAAAATCCGTAATAGTGGTCCGATTGTGGTCGATGATACCTCTAAGAATAGGTCTTGTTATCCATATAAACTGTACCAAAGTTCATTTAAATTGCTCAATTATTTCTTAGCTGCTGAGGCCAAATTGTTTCCGTTTTATACTTAAATTCAAGCTTTTTCAAAATTGAAAAACTCAAAAATCGCCCAATTATTTCTTAGCTGCTGAGGCCAAATTGTTTCCGTTCTTTACTTAAATTCAAGCTTTTTCAAAATCGAAAAACTCAAAATCCGTAATAGTGGTCCGATTGTGGTCGATGATACCTCTAAGAATAGGTCTTGTTATCCATATAAACTGTACCAGAGTTCATTTAAATCGCTCAATTATTTCTTAGCTGCTGGGCCAAATTGTTTTCGTTCTTTACTTAAATTCAAGCTTTTTCAAATTCGAAAAACTCAAAATCTGTAATAGTGGTCCGATTGTGGTCGATGATACCTCTAAGAATAGGTCTTGTTATCCATATAAACTGTACCAAAGTTCATTTAAATCGCTCAATTATTTCTTAGCTGCTGAGGCCAAATTGTTTCCGTTCTTTACTTAAATTCAAGCTCTTTCAAAATCGAAAAACTCAAAATCCGTAATAGTGGTCCGATTGTAGTCGATGATACCTCTAAGAATAGGTCTTGTTATCCATATAAACTGTACCAAAGTTCATTTAAATAGCTCAATTATTTCTTAGCTGCTGAGGCCAAATTGTTTTCGTTCTTTACTTAAATTCAAGCTTTTTCAAAATCGAAAAACTCAAAATCCGTAATAGTGGTCCGATTGTGGTCGATGATACCTCTAAGAATAGGTCTTGTTATCCATATAAACTGTACCAAAGTTCATTTAAATCGCTCAATTATTTCTTAGCTGCTGAGGCCAAGTTGTTTTCGTTCTTTACTTAAATTCAAGCTTTTTCAAAATCGAAAAACTCAAAATCCGTAATAGTGGTCTGATTGTGGTCGATGATACCTCTAAGAATAGGTCTTGTTATCCATATAAACTGTACCAAAGTTCATTTAAATCGCTCAATTATTTCTTAGCTGCTGAGGCCAAATTGTTTCCGTTCTTTACTTAAATTCAAGCTTTTTCAAAATCGAAAAACTCAAAATCCGTAATAGTGGTCCGATTGTGGTCGATGATACCTCTAAGAATAGGTCTTGTTATCCATATAAACTGTACCAAAGTTCATTTAAATCGCTCAATTATTTCTTAGCTGCTGAGGCCAAATTGTTTTCGTTCTTTACTTAAATTCAAGCTTTTTCAAAATCGAAAAACTCAAAATCCGTAATAGTGGTCTGATTGTGGTCGATGATACCTCTAAGAATAGGTCTTGTTATCCATATAAACTGTACCAAAGTTCATTTAAATCGCTCAATTATTTCTTAGCTGCTGAGGCCAAATTGTTTCCGTTCTTTACTTAAATTCAAGCTTTTTCAAAATCGAAAAACTCAAAATCCGTAATAGTGGTCCGATTGTGGTCGATGATACCTATAAGAATAGGTCTTGTTATCCATATAAACTGTACCAAAGTTCATTTAAATCGCTCAATTATTTCTTAGCTGCTGAGGCCAAATTGTTTTCGTTCTTTACTTAAATTCAAGCTTTTTCAAAATCGAAAAACTCAAAATCCGTAATAGTGGTCCGATTGTGGTCGATGATACCTCTAAGAATAGGTCTTGTTATCCATATAAACTGTACCAAAGTTCATTTAAATCGCTCAATTATTTCTTAGCTGCTGAGGCCAAATTGTTTCCGTTCTTTACTTAAATTCAAGCTTTTTCAAAATCGAAAAACTCAAAATCCGTAATAGTGGTCCGATTGTGGTCGATGATACCTCTAAGAATAGGTCTTGTTATCCATATAAACTGTACCAAAGTTCATTTAAATCGCTCAATTATTTCTTAGCTGCTGAGGCCAAATTGTTTTCGTTCTTTACTTAAATTCAAGCTTTTTCAAAATCGAAAGACTCAAAATCCGTAATAGTGGTCTGATTGTGGTCGATGATACCTCTAAGAATAGGTCTTGTTATCCATATAAACTGTACCAAAGTTCATTTAAATCGCTCAATTATTTCTTAGCTGCTGAGGCCAAATTGTTTTCGTTCTTTACTTAAATTCAAGCTTTTTCAAAATCGAAAAACTCAAAATCCGTAATAGTGGTCCGATTGTGGTCGATGATACCTCTAAGAATAGGTCTTGTTATCCATATAAACTGTACCAAAGTTCATTTAAATCGCTCAATTATTTCTTAGCTGCTGAGGCGAAATTGTTTTCGTTCTTTACTTAAATTCAAGCTTTTTCAAAATCGAAAAACTCAAAATCCGTAATAGTGGTCTGATTGTGGTCGATGATACCTCTAAGAATATGTCTTGTTATCCATATAAACTGTACCAAAGTTCATTTAAATCGCTCAATTATTTCTTAGCTGCTGAGGCCAAATTGTTTCCGTTCTTTACTTAAATTCAAGCTTTTTCAAAATCGAAAAACTCAAAATCCGTAATAGTGGTCCGATTGTGGTCGATGATACCTCTAAGAATAGGTCTTGTTATCCATATAAACTGTACCAAAGTTCATTTAAATCGCTCAATTATTTCTTAGCTGCTGAGGCCAAATTGTTTTCGGTCTTTACTTAAATTCAAGCTTTTTCAAAATCGAAAAACTCAAAATCCGTAATAGTGGTCCGATTGTGGTCGATGATACCTCTAAGAATAGGTCTTGTTATCCATATAAACTGTACCAAAGTTCATTTAAATCGCTCAATTATTTCTTAGCTGCTGAGGCCAAATTGTTTTCGGTCTTTACTTAAATTCAAGCTTTTTCAAAATCGAAAAACTGCTGAGGCCAAATTGTTTCCGTTCTTTACTTAAATTCAAGCTTTTTCAAAATCGAAAAACTCAAAATCCGTAATAGTGGTCCGATTGTGGTCGATGATACCTCTAAGAATAGGTCTTGTTATCCATATAAACTGTACCAAAGTTCATTTAAATCGCTCAATTATTTCTTAGCTGCTGAGGCCAAATAGTTTTCTTTCTTTACTTAAATTCAAGCTTTTTCAAAATCGAAAAACTCAAAATCCGTAATAGTGGTCTGATTGTGGTCGATGATACCTCTAAGAATAGGTCTTGTTATCCATATTAACTGTACCAAAGTTCATTTAAATCGCTCAATTATTTCTTAGCTGCTGAGGCCAAATTGTTTCCTTTCTTTACTTAAATTCAAGCTTTTTCAAAATCGAAAAACTCAAAATCCGTAATAGTGGTCCGATTGTGGTCGATGATACCTCTAAGAATAGGTCTTGTTATCCATATAAACTGTACCAAAGTTCATTTAAATCGCTCAATTATTTCTTAGCTGCTGAGGCCAAATTGTTTCCGTTCTTTACTTAAATTCAAGCTTTTTCAAAATCGAAAAACTCAAAATCCGTAATAGTGGTCCGATTGTGGTCGATGATACCTCTAAGAATAGGTCTTGTTATCCATATAAACTGTACCAAAGTTCGTTTAAATCGCTCAATTATTTCTTAGCTGCTGAGGCCAAATTGTTTTCGTTCTTTACTTAAATTCAAGCTTTTTCAAAATCGAAAAACTCAAAATCCGTAAAAGTGGTCTGATTGTGGTCGATGATACCTCTAAGAATAGGTCTTGTTATCCATATAAACTGTACCAAAGTTCATTTAAATCGCTCAATTATTTCTTAGCTGCTGAGGCCAAATTGTTTCCGTTCTTTACTTAAATTCAAGCTTTTTCAAAATCGAAAAACTCAAAATCCGTAATAGTGGTCCGATTGTGGTCGATGATACCTCTAAGAATAGGTCTTGTTATCCATATAAACTGTACCAAAGTTCATTTAAATCGCTCAATTATTTCTTAGCTGCTGAGGCCAAATTGTTTTCGGTCTTTACTTAAATTCAAGCTTTTTCAAAATCGAAAAACTCAAAATCCGTAATAGTGGTCCGATTGTGGTCGATGATACCTCTAAGAATAGGTCTTGTTATCCATATAAACTGTACCAAAGTTCATTTAAATCGCTCAATTATTTCTTAGCTGCTGAGGCCAAATTGTTTCCGTTCTTTACTTAAATTCAAGCTTTTTCAAAATCGAAAAACTCAAAATCCGTAATAGTGGTCCGATTGTGGTCAATGATACCTATAAGAATAGGTCTTGTTATCCATATAAACTGTACCAAAGTTCATTTAAATCGCTCAATTATTTCTTAGCTGCTGAGGCCAAATTGTTTCCGTTCTTTATTTAAATTCAAGCTTTTTCAAAATTGAAAAACTCAAAAATCGCTCAATTATTTCTTAGCGGCTGAGGCCAAATTGTTTCCGTTCTTTACTTAAATTCAAGCTTTTTCAAAATCGAAAAACTCAAAATCCGTAATAGTGGTCCGATTGTGGTCGATGATACCTCTAAGAATAGATCTTGTTATCCATATAAACTGTACCAAAGTTCATTTAAATCGCTCAATTATTTCTTAGCTGCTGAGGCCAAATTGTTTCCGTTCTTTACTTAAATTCAAGCTTTTTCAAAATCGAAAAACTCAAAATCCGTAATAGTGGTCCGATTGTGGTCGATGATACCTCTAAGAATAGGTCTTGTTATCCATATAAACTGTACCAAAGTTCGTTTAAATCGCTCAATTATTTCTTAGCTGCTGAGGCCAAATTGTTTTCGTTCTTTACTTAAATTCAAGCTTTTTCAAAATCGAAAAACTCAAAATCCGTAAAAGTGGTCTGATTGTGGTCGATGATACCTCTAAGAATAGGTCTTGTTATCCATATAAACTGTACTAAAGTTCATTTAAATCGCTCAATTATTTCTTAGCTGCTGAGGCCAAATTGTTTCCGTTCTTTACTTAAATTCAAGCTTTTTCAAAATCGAAAAACTCAAAATCCGTAATAGTGGTCCGATTGTGGTCGATGATACCTCTAAGAATAGGTCTTGTTATCCATATAAACTGTACCAAAGTTCATTTAAATCGCTCAATTATTTCTTAGCTGCTGAGGCCAAATTGTTTTCGGTCTTTACTTAAATTTAAGCTTTTTCAAAATCGAAAAACTCAAAATCCGTAATAGTGGTCCGATTGTGGTCGATGATACCTCTAAGAATAGGTCTTGTTATCCATATAAACTGTACTAAAGTTCATTTAAATCGCTCAATTATTTCTTAGCTGCTGAGGCCAAATTGTTTCCGTTCTTTACTTAAATTCAAGCTTTTTCAAAATCGAAAAACTCAAAATCCGTAATAGTGGTCCGATTGTGGTCGATGATACCTCTAAGAATAGGTCTTGTTATCCATATAAACTGTACCAAATTTCATTTAAATCGCTCAATTATTTCTTAGCTGCTGAGGCCAAATTGTTTCCGTTCTTTATTTAAATTCAAGCTTTTTCAAAATTGAAAAACTCGAAAATCGCTCAATTATTTCTTAGCTGCTGAGGCCAAATTGTTTCCGTTCTTTACTTAAATTCAAGCTTTTTCAAAATCGAAAAACTCAAAATCCGTAATAGTGGTCCGATTGTGGTCGATGATACCTCTAAGAATAGGTCTTGTTATCCATATAAACTGTACCAGAGTTCATTTAAATCGCTCAATTATTTCTTAGCTGCTGAGACCAAATTGTTTTCGTTCTTTACTTAAATTCAAGCTTTTTCAAAATCGAAAAACTCAAAATCTGTAATAGTGGTCCGATTGTGGTCGATGATACCTCTAAGAATAGGTCTTGTTATCCATATAAACTGTACCAAAGTTCATTTAAATCGCTCAATTATTTCTTAGCTGCTGAGGCCAAATTGTTTCCGTTCTTTACTTAAATTCAAGCTCTTTCAAAATCGAAAAACTCAAAATCCGTAATAGTGGTCCGATTGTGGTCGATGATACCTCTAATAATAGGTCTTGTTATCCATATAAACTGTACCAAAGTTCATTTAAATCGCTCAATTATTTCTTAGCTGCTGAGGCCAAATTGTTTTCGTTCTTTACTTAAATTCAAGCTTTTTCAAAATCGAAAAACTCAAAATCCGTAATAGTGGTCCGATTGTGGTCGATGATACCTCTAAGAATAGGTCTTGTTATCCATATAAACTGTACCAAAGTTCATTTAAATCGCTCAATTATTTCTTAGCTGCTGAGGCCAAATTGTTTCCGTTCTTTACTTAAATTCAAGCTTTTTCAAAATCGAAAAACTCAAAATCCGTAATAGTGGTCCGATTGTGGTCGATGATACCTCTAAGAATAGGTCTTGTTATCCATATAAACTGTACCAAAGTTCATTTAAATCGCTCAATTATTTCTTAGCTGCTGAGGCCAAATTGTTTCCGTTCTTTACTTAAATTCAAGCTTTTTCAAAATCGAAAAACTCAAAATCCGTAATAGTGGTCCGATTGTGGTCGATGATACCTCTAAGAATAGGTCTTGTTATCCATATAAACTGTACCAGAGTTCATTTAAATCGCTCAATTATTTCTTAGCTGCTGAGGCCAAATTGTTATCGTTCTTTACTTAAATTCAAGCTTTTTCAAAATCGAAAAACTCAAAATCTGTAATAGTGGTCCGATTGTGGTCGATGATACCTCTAAGAATAGGTCTTGTTATCCATATAAACTGTACCAAAGTTCATTTAAATCGCTCAATGATTTCTTAGCTGCTGAGGCCAAATTGTTTCCGTTCTTTACTTAAATTCAAGCTTTTTCAAAATCGAAAAATTAAAAATCCGTAATATTGGTCCGATTGTGGTCGATGATACCTCTAAGAATAGGTCTTGTTATCCATATAAACTGTACCAAAGTTCATTTAAATCGCTCAATTATTTCTTAGCTGCTGAGGCCAAATTGTTTCCGTTCTTTACTTAAATTCAAGCTTTTTCAAAATCGAAAAACTCAAAATCCGTAATAGTGGTCCGATTATGGTCGATGATACCTCTAAGAATAGGTCTTGTTATCCATATAAACTGTACCAAAGTTCATTTAAATCGCTCAATTATTTCTTAGCTGCTGAGGCCAAATTGTTTTCGTTCTTTACTTAAATTCAAGCTTTTTCAAAATCGAAAAACTCAAAATCCGTAATAGTGGTCTGATTGTAGTCGATGATACCTCTAAGAATAGGTCTTGTTATCCATATAAACTGTACCAAAGTTCATTTAAATCGCTCAATTATTTCTTAGCTGCTAAGGCCAAATTGTTTCCGTTCTTTACTTAAATTCAAGCTTTTTCAAAATCGAAAAACTCAAAATCCGTAATAGTGGTACGATTGTGGTCGATGATACCTCTAAGAATAGGTCTTGTTATCCATATAAACTGTACCAAAGTTCATTTAAATCGCTCAATTATTTCTTATCTGCTGAGGCCAAATTGTTTTCGGTCTTTACTTAAATTCAAGCTTTTTCAAAATCGAAAAACTCAAAATCCGTAATAGTGGTCCGATTGTGGTCGATGATACCTCTAAGAATATGTCTTGTTATCCATATAAACTGTACCAAAGTTCATTTAAACCGCTCAATTATTTCTTAGCTGCTGAGACCAAATTCTTTCCGTTCTTTACTTAAAGTCAACCTTTTTCAAAATCGAAAAAATCAAAATCCGTAATAGTGGTCCGATTGTGGTCGATGATACCTCTAAGAATAGGTCTTGTTATCCATATAAACTGTACCAAAGTTCATTTAAATCACTCAATTATTTCTTAGCTGCTGAGGCCAAAATGTTTTCGTTCTTTACTTAAATTCAAGCTTTTTCAAAATCGAAAAACTCAAAATTCGTAATAGTGGTCCGATTGTGGTCGATGATACCTCTAAGAATAGGTCTTGTTATCCATATAAACTGTTCCAAAGTTCATTTAAATCGCTCAATTATTTCTTAGCTGCCGAGGCCAAATTGTTTCCGTTCTTTACTTAAATTCAAGCTTTTTCAAAATTGAAAAACTCAAAAATCGCTCAATTATTTCTTAGCTGCTGAGGCCAAATTGTTTCCGTTCTTTACTTAAATTCAAGCTTTTTCAAAATCGAAAAACTCAAAATCCGTAATAGTGGTCCGATTGTGGTCGATGATACCTCTAAGAATAGGTCTTGTTATCCATATAAACTGTACCAAAGTTCATTTAAATCGCTCAATTATTTCTTAGCTGCTGAGGCCAAATTGTTTCCGTTCTTTACTTAAATTCAAGCTTTTTCAAAATCGAAAAACTCAAAATCCGTAAAAGTGGTCCGATTGTGGTCGATGATACCTCTAAGAATAGGTCTTGTAATCCATATAAACTGTACCAAAGTTCATTTAAATCGCTCAATTATTTCTTAGCTGCTGAGGCCAAATTGTTTTCGTTCTTTACTTAAATTCAAGCTTTTTCAAAATCGAAAAACTCAAAATCCGTAATAGTGGTCCGATTGTGGTCGATGATACCTCTAAGAATAGGTCTTGTTATCCATATAAACTGTACCAGAGTTCATTTAAATCGCTCAATTATTTCTTAGCTGCTGAGGCCAAATTGTTTTCGTTCTTTACTTAAATTCAAGCTTTTTCAAAATCGAAAAACTCAAAATCTGTAATAGTGGTCCGATTGTGGTCGATGATACCTCTAAGAATAGGTCTTGTTATCCATATAAACTGTACCAAAGTTCATTTAAATCGCTCAATTAGTTCTTAGCTGCTGAGGCCAAATTGTTTCCGTTCTTTACTTAAATTCAAGCTCTTTCAAAATCGAAAAACTCAAAATCCGTAATAATGGTCCGATTGTGGTCGATGATACCTCTAATAATAGGTCTTGTTATCCATATAAACTGTACCAAAGTTCATTTAAATAGCTCAATTATTTCTTAGCTGCTGAGGCTAAATTGTTTTCGTTCTTTACTTAAATTCAAGCTTTTTCAAAATCGAAAAACTCAAAATCCGTAATAGTGGTCCGATTGTGGTCGATGATACCTCTAAGAATAGGTCTTGTTATCCATATAAACTGTACCAAAGTTCATTTAAATCGCTCAATTATTTCTGAGCTGCTGAGGCCAAATGGTTTCCGTTCTTTACTTAAATTCAAGCTTTTTCAAAATCGAAAAACTCAAAATCCGTAATAGTGGTCCGATTGTGGTCGATGATACCTCTAAGAATAGGTCTTGTTATCCATATAAACTGTACCAGAGTTCATTTAAATCGCTCAATTAGTTCTTAGCTGCTGAGGCCAAATTGTTTTCGTTCTTTACTTAAATTCAAGCTTTTTCAAAATCGAAAAACTCAAAATCCGTAATAGTGGTCCGATTGTGGTCGATGATACCTCTAAGAATAGGTCTTGTTATCCATATAAACTGTACCAAAGTTCATTTAAATCGCTCAATTATTTCTTAGCTGCTGAGGCCAAATTGTTTTCGTTCTTTACTTAAATTCAAGCTTTTTCAAAATCGAAAAACTCAAAATCCGTAATAGTGGTCCGATTGTGGTCGATGATACCTCTAAGAATAGGTCTTGTTATCCATATAAACTGTACCAAAGTTCATTTAAATCGCTCAATTATTTCTTAGCTGCTGAAGCCAAATTGTTTCCGTTCTTTACTTAAATTCAAGCTTTTTCAAAATCGAAAAACTCAAAATCCGTAATAGTGGTCCGATTGTGGTCGATGATACCTCTAAGAATAGGTCTTGTTATCCATATAAACTGTACCAGAGTTCATTTAAATCGCTCAATTATTTCTTAGCTGCTGAGGCCAAATTGTTTTCGTTCTTTACTTAAATTCAAGCTTTTTCAAAATCGAAAAACTCAAAATCCGTAATAGTGGTCTGATTGTGGTCGATGATACCTCTAAGAATAGGTCTTGTTATCCATATAAACTGTACCAAAGTTCATTTAAATCGCTCAATTATTTCTTAGCTGCTGAGGCCAAATTGTTTTCGTTCTTTACTTAAATTCAAGCTTTTTCAAAATCGAAAAACTCAAAATCCGTAATAGTGGTCCGATTGTGGTCGATGATACCTCTAAGAATAGGTCTTGTTATCCATATAAACTGTACCAAAGTTCATTTAAATCGCTCACTTATTTCTTAGCTGCTGAAGCCAAATTGTTTCCGTTCTTTACTTAAATTCAAGCTTTTTCAAAATCGAAAAACTCAAAATCCGTAGTAGTGGTCCGATTGTGGTCGATGATACCTCTAAGAATAGGTCTTGTTATCCATATAAACTGTACCAGAGTTCATTTAAATCGCTTAATTATTTCTTAGCTGCTGAGGCCAAATTGTTTTCGTTCTTTACTTAAATTCAAGCTTTTTCAAAATCGAAAAACTCAAAATCTGTAATAGTGGTCCGATTGTGGTCGATGATACCTCTAAGAATAGGTCTTGTTATCCATATAAACTGTACTAAAGTTCATTTAAATCGCTCAATTATTTCTTAGCTGCTGAGGCCAAATTATTTCCGTTCTTTACTTAAATTCAAGCTTTTTCAAAATCGAAAAACTCAAAATCCGTAATAGTGGTCCGATTGTGGTCGATGATACCTCTAAGAATAGGTCTTGTTATCCATATAAACTGTACCAAAGTTCATTTAAATCGCTCAATTATTTCTTAGCTGCTGAGGCCAAATTGTTTCCGTTCTTTACTTAAATTCAAGCTTTTTCAAAATCGAAAAACTCAAAATCCGTAATAGTGGTCCGATTGTGGTCGATGATACCTCTAAGAATAGGTCTTGTTATCCATATAAACTGTATTAAAGTTCATTTAAATCGCTCAATTATTTCTTAGCTGCTGAGGCAAATTGTTTTCGTTCTTTACTTAAATTCAAGCTTTTTCAAAATCGAAAAACTCAAAATCCGTAATAGTGGTCCGATTGTGGTCGATGATATCTCTAAGAATAGGTCTTGTTATCCATATAAACTGTACCAAAGTTCATTTAAATCGCTCAATTATTTCTTAGCTGCTGAGGCCAAATTGTTTCCGTTCTTTACTTAAATTCAAGCTTTTTCAAAATCGAAAAACTCAAAATCCGTAACAGTGGTCCGATTGTTGTCGATGATACCTCTAAGAATAGGTCTTGTTATCCATATAAACTGTACCAAAGTTCATTTAAATCGCTCAATTATTTCTTAGCTGCTGAGGCCAAATTGTTTCCGTTCTATACTTAAATTCAAGCTTTTTCAAAATCGAAAAACTCAAAATCCGTAATAGTGGTCCGATTGTGGTCGATAAAACCTCTAAGAATAGGTCTTGTTATCCATATAAACTGTACCAAAGTTCATTTAAATCGCTCAATTATTTCTTAGCTGCTGAGGCCAAATTGTTTCCGTTCTTTACTTAAATTCAAGCTTTTTCAAAATCGAAAAACTCAAAATCCGTAACAGTGGTCTGATTGTTGTCGATGATACCTCTAAGAATAGGTCTTGTTATCCATATAAACTGTACCAAAGTTCATTTAAATCGCTCAATTATTTCTTAGCTGCTGAGGCCAAATTGTTTTCGTTCTTTACTTAAATTCAAGCTTTTTCAAAATCGAAAAACTCAAAATCTGTAATATTGGTCCGATTGTGGTCGATGATACCTCTAAGAATAGGTCTTGTTATCCATATAAACTGTACCAAAGTTCATTTAAATCGCTCAATTATTTCTTAGCTGCTGAGGCCAAATTGTTTCCGTTCTATACTTAAATTCAAGCTTTTTCAAAATCGAAAAACTCAAAATCCGTAATAGTGGTCCGATTGTGGTCGATGATACCTCTAAGAATAGGTCTTGTTATCCATATAAACTTTACCAGAGTTCATTTAAATCGCTCAATTATTTCTTAGCTGCTGAGGCCAAATTGTTTTCGTTCTTTACTTAAATTCAAGCTTTTTCAAAATCGAAAAACTCAAAATCTGTAATATTGGTCCGATTGTGGTCGATGATACCTCTAAGAATAGGTCTTGTTATCCATATAAACTGTACCAAAGTTCATTTAAACAGCTCAATTATTTCTTAGCTGCTGAGGCCAAATTGTTTTCGTTCTTTACTTAAATTCAAGCTTTTTCAAAATCGAAAAACTCAAAATCCGTAATAGTGGTCCGATTGTTGTCGACGATACCTCTAAGAAAAGGTCCGTAACAGTGGTCCGATTGTTGTCGATGATACCTCTAAGAATAGGTCTTGTTATCCATATAAACTGTACCAAAGTTCATTTAAATCGCTCAATTATTTCTTAGCTGCTGAGGCCAAATTGTTTCCGTTCTTTACTTAAATTCAAGCTTTTTCAAAATCGAAAAACTCAAAATCCGTAATAGTGGTCCGATTGTGGTCGATGATACCTCTAAGAATAGGTCTTGTTATCCATATAAACTGTACCAAAGTTCATTTAAATCGCTCAATTATTTCTTAGCTGCTGAGGCCAAATTTTTTCCGTTCTTTACTTAAATTCAAGCTTTTTCAAAATCAAAAAACTCAAAATCCGTAATAGTGGTCCGATTGTGGTCGATGACACCTCTAAGAATAGGTCTTGTTATCCATATAAACTGTACCAAAGTTCATTTAAATCGCTCAATTATTTCTTAGCTGCTGAGGCCAAATTGTTTCCGTTCTTTACTTAAATTCAAGCTTTTTCAAAATCGAAAAATTCAAAATCCGTAATAGTGGTCTGATTGTGGTCGATGATACCTCTAAGAATAGGTCTTGTTATCCATATAAACTGTACCAAAGTTCATTTAAATCGCTCAATTATTTCTTAGCTGCTGAGGCCAAATTGTTTCCGTTCTTTACTTAAATTCAAGCTTTTTCAAAATCGAAAAACTCAAAATCCGTAATAGTGGTCCGATTGTGGTCGATGATACCTCTAAGAATAGGTCTTGTTATCCATATAAACTGTACCAAAGTTCATTTAAATCGCTCAATTATTTCTTAGCTGCTGAGGCCAAATTGTTTCCGTTCTTTACTTAAATTCAAGCTTTTTCAAAATCGAAAAACTCAAAATCCGTAACAGTGGTCCGATTGTAGTCGACGATACCTCTAAGAATAGGTCTTGTTATCCATATAAACTGTACCAAAGTTCATTTAAATCGCTAAATTATTTCTTAGCTGCTGAGGCCAAATTGTTTCCGTTCTTTACTTAAATTCAAGCTTTTTCAAAATCGAAAAACTCAAAATCCGTAATAGTGGTCCGATTGTGGTCGATGATACCTCTAAGAATAGGTCTTGTTATCCATATAAACTGTACCAAAGTTCATTTAAATAGCTCAATTATTTCTTAGCTGCTGAGGCCAAATTGTTTTCGTTCTTTACTTAAATTCAAGCTTTTTCAAAATCGAAAAACTCAAAATCTGTAAAAGTGGTCCGATTGTGGTCGATGATACCTCTAAGAATAGGTCTTGTTATCCATATAAACTGTACCAAAGTTCATTTAAATCGCTCAATTATTTCTTAGCTGCTGAGGCCAAATTGTTTCCGTTCTTTACTTAAATTCAAGCTTTTTCAAAATCGAAAAACTCAAAATCCGTAATAGTGGTCTGATTGTGGTCGATGATACCTCTAAGAATAGGTCTTGTTATCCATATAAACTGTACCAAAGTTCATTTAAATCGCTCAATTATTTCTTAGCTGCTGAGGCCAAATTATTTCCGTTCTTTACTTAAATTCAAGCTTTTTCAAAATCGAAAAACTCAAAATCCGTAATAGTGGTCCGATTGTGGTCGATGATACCTCTAAGAATAGGTCTTGTTATCCATATAAACTGTACCAAAGTTCATTTAAATCGCTCAATTATTTCTTAGCTGCTGAGGCCAAATTGTTTCCGTTCTTTACTTAAATTCAAGCTTTTTCAAAATCGAAAAACTCAAAATCCGTAATAGTGGTCCGATTGTGGTCGATGATACCTCTAAGAATAGGTCTTGTTATCCATATAAACTGTATTAAAGTTCATTTAAATCGCTCAATTATTTCTTAGCTGCTGAGGCAAATTGTTTTCGTTCTTTACTTAAATTCAAGCTTTTTCAAAATCGAAAAACTCAAAATCCGTAATAGTGGTCCGATTGTGGTCGATGATATCTCTAAGAATAGGTCTTGTTATCCATATAAACTGTACCAAAGTTCATTTAAATCGCTCAATTATTTCTTAGCTGCTGAGGCCAAATTGTTTCCGTTCTTTACTTAAATTCAAGCTTTTTCAAAATCGAAAAACTCAAAATCCGTAACAGTGGTCCGATTGTTGTCGATGATACCTCTAAGAATAGGTCTTGTTATCCATATAAACTGTACCAAAGTTCATTTAAATCGCTCAATTATTTCTTAGCTGCTGAGGCCAAATTGTTTCCGTTCTATACTTAAATTCAAGCTTTTTCAAAATCGAAAAACTCAAAATCCGTAATAGTGGTCCGATTGTGGTCGATAAAACCTCTAAGAATAGGTCTTGTTATCCATATAAACTGTACCAAAGTTCATTTAAATCGCTCAATTATTTCTTAGCTGCTGAGGCCAAATTGTTTCCGTTCTTTACTTAAATTCAAGCTTTTTCAAAATCGAAAAACTCAAAATCCGTAACAGTGGTCTGATTGTTGTCGATGATACCTCTAAGAATAGGTCTTGTTATCCATATAAACTGTACCAAAGTTCATTTAAATCGCTCAATTATTTCTTAGCTGCTGAGGCCAAATTGTTTTCGTTCTTTACTTAAATTCAAGCTTTTTCAAAATCGAAAAACTCAAAATCTGTAATATTGGTCCGATTGTGGTCGATGATACCTCTAAGAATAGGTCTTGTTATCCATATAAACTGTACCAAAGTTCATTTAAATCGCTCAATTATTTCTTAGCTGCTGAGGCCAAATTGTTTCCGTTCTATACTTAAATTCAAGCTTTTTCAAAATCGAAAAACTCAAAATCCGTAATAGTGGTCCGATTGTGGTCGATGATACCTCTAAGAATAGGTCTTGTTATCCATATAAACTTTACCAGAGTTCATTTAAATCGCTCAATTATTTCTTAGCTGCTGAGGCCAAATTGTTTTCGTTCTTTACTTAAATTCAAGCTTTTTCAAAATCGAAAAACTCAAAATCTGTAATATTGGTCCGATTGTGGTCGATGATACCTCTAAGAATAGGTCTTGTTATCCATATAAACTGTACCAAAGTTCATTTAAACAGCTCAATTATTTCTTAGCTGCTGAGGCCAAATTGTTTTCGTTCTTTACTTAAATTCAAGCTTTTTCAAAATCGAAAAACTCAAAATCCGTAATAGTGGTCCGATTGTTGTCGACGATACCTCTAAGAAAAGGTCCGTAACAGTGGTCCGATTGTTGTCGATGATACCTCTAAGAATAGGTCTTGTTATCCATATAAACTGTACCAAAGTTCATTTAAATCGCTCAATTATTTCTTAGCTGCTGAGGCCAAATTGTTTCCGTTCTTTACTTAAATTCAAGCTTTTTCAAAATCGAAAAACTCAAAATCCGTAATAGTGGTCCGATTGTGGTCGATGATACCTCTAAGAATAGGTCTTGTTATCCATATAAACTGTACCAAAGTTCATTTAAATCGCTCAATTATTTCTTAGCTGCTGAGGCCAAATTTTTTCCGTTCTTTACTTAAATTCAAGCTTTTTCAAAATCAAAAAACTCAAAATCCGTAATAGTGGTCCGATTGTGGTCGATGACACCTCTAAGAATAGGTCTTGTTATCCATATAAACTGTACCAAAGTTCATTTAAATCGCTCAATTATTTCTTAGCTGCTGAGGCCAAATTGTTTCCGTTCTTTACTTAAATTCAAGCTTTTTCAAAATCGAAAAATTCAAAATCCGTAATAGTGGTCTGATTGTGGTCGATGATACCTCTAAGAATAGGTCTTGTTATCCATATAAACTGTACCAAAGTTCATTTAAATCGCTCAATTATTTCTTAGCTGCTGAGGCCAAATTGTTTCCGTTCTTTACTTAAATTCAAGCTTTTTCAAAATCGAAAAACTCAAAATCCGTAATAGTGGTCCGATTGTGGTCGATGATACCTCTAAGAATAGGTCTTGTTATCCATATAAACTGTACCAAAGTTCATTTAAATCGCTCAATTATTTCTTAGCTGCTGAGGCCAAATTGTTTCCGTTCTTTACTTAAATTCAAGCTTTTTCAAAATCGAAAAACTCAAAATCCGTAACAGTGGTCCGATTGTAGTCGACGATACCTCTAAGAATAGGTCTTGTTATCCATATAAACTGTACCAAAGTTCATTTAAATCGCTAAATTATTTCTTAGCTGCTGAGGCCAAATTGTTTCCGTTCTTTACTTAAATTCAAGCTTTTTCAAAATCGAAAAACTCAAAATCCGTAATAGTGGTCCGATTGTGGTCGATGATACCTCTAAGAATAGGTCTTGTTATCCATATAAACTGTACCAAAGTTCATTTAAATAGCTCAATTATTTCTTAGCTGCTGAGGCCAAATTGTTTTCGTTCTTTACTTAAATTCAAGCTTTTTCAAAATCGAAAAACTCAAAATCTGTAAAAGTGGTCCGATTGTGGTCGATGATACCTCTAAGAATAGGTCTTGTTATCCATATAAACTGTACCAAAGTTCATTTAAATCGCTCAATTATTTCTTAGCTGCTGAGGCCAAATTGTTTCCGTTCTTTACTTAAATTCAAGCTTTTTCAAAATCGAAAAACTCAAAATCCGTAATAGTGGTCCGATTGTGGTCGATGATACCTCTAAGAATAGGTCTTGTTATCCATATAAACTGTATTAAAGTTCATTTAAATCGCTCAATTATTTCTTAGCTGCTGAGGCAAATTGTTTTCGTTCTTTACTTAAATTCAAGCTTTTTCAAAATCGAAAAACTCAAAATCCGTAATAGTGGTCCGATTGTGGTCGCTGATATCTCTAAGAATAGGTCTTGTTATCCATATAAACTGTACCAAAGTTCATTTAAATCGCTCAATTATTTCTTAGCTGCTGAGGCCAAATTGTTTCCGTTCTTTACTTAAATTCAAGCTTTTTCAAAATCGAAAAACTCAAAATCCGTAACAGTGGTCCGATTGTTGTCGATGATACCTCTAAGAATAGGTCTTGTTATCCATATAAACTGTACCAAAGTTCATTTAAATCGCTCAATTATTTCTTAGCTGCTGAGGCCAAATTGTTTCCGTTCTTTATTTAAATTGAAGCTTTTTCAAAATCGAAAAACTCAAAATCCGTAATAGTGGTCCGATTGTGGTCGATGATACCTCTAAGAATAGGTCTTGTTATCCATATAAACTGTACGAAAGTTCATTTAAATAGCTCAATTATTTCTTAGCTGCTGAGGCCAAATTGTTTTCGTTCTTTACTTAAATTCAAGCTTTTTCAAAATCGAAAAACTCAAAATCCGTAATAGTGGTCCGATTGTGGTCGATGATACCTCTAAGAATAGGTCTTGTTATCCATATAAACTGTACGAAAGTTCATTTAAATAGCTCAATTATTTCTTAGCTGCTGAGGCCAAATTGTTTTCGTTCTTTACTTAAATTCAAGCTTTTTCAAAATCGAAAAACTCAAAATCCGTAATAGTGGTCCGATTGTGGTCGATGATACCTCTAAGAATAGGTCTTGTTATCCATATAAACTTGTATCAAAGTTCATTTAAATCGCTCAATTATTTCTTAGCTGCTGAGGCCAAATTGTTTCCGTTCTTTACTTAAATTCAAGCTTTTTCAAAATCGAAAAACTCAAAATCCGTAATAGTGGTCCGATTGTGGTCGATGATACCTCTAAGAATAGGTCTTGTTATCCATATAAACTGTACGAAAGTTCATTTAAATAGCTCAATTATTTCTTAGCTGCTGAGGCCAAATTGTTTTCGTTCTTTACTTAAATTCAAGCTTTTTCAAAATCGAAAAACTCAAAATCCGTAATAGTGGTCCGATTGTGGTCGATGATACCTCTAAGAATAGGTCTTGTTATCCATATAAACTTGTATCAAAGTTCATTTAAATCGCTCAATTATTTCTTAGCTGCTGAGGCCAAATTGTTTCCGTTCTTTACTTAAATTCAAGCTTTTTCAAAATCGAAAAACTCAAAATCCGTAATAGTGGTCCGATTGTGGTCGATGATACCTCTAAGAATAGGTCTTGTTATCCATATAAACTGTATTAAAGTTCATTTAAATCGCTCAATTATTTCTTAGCTGCTGAGGCAAATTGTTTTCGTTCTTTACTTAAATTCAAGCTTTTTCAAAATCGAAAAACTCAAAATCCGTAATAGTGGTCCGATTGTGGTCGATGATATCTCTAAGAATAGGTCTTGTTATCCATATAAACTGTACCAAAGTTCATTTAAATCGCTCAATTATTTCTTAGCTGCTGAGGCCAAATTGTTTCCGTTCTTTACTTAAATTCAAGCTTTTTCAAAATCGAAAAACTCAAAATCCGTAACAGTGGTCTGATTGTTGTCGATGATACCTCTAAGAATAGGTCTTGTTATCCATATAAACTGTACCAAAGTTCATTTAAATCGCTCAATTATTTCTTAGCTGCTGAGGCCAAATTGTTTTCGTTCTTTACTTAAATTCAAGCTTTTTCAAAATCGAAAAACTCAAAATCTGTAATATTGGTCCGATTGTGGTCGATGATACCTCTAAGAATAGGTCTTGTTATCCATATAAACTGTACCAAAGTTCATTTAAATCGCTCAATTATTTCTTAGCTGCTGAGGCCAAATTGTTTCCGTTCTATACTTAAATTCAAGCTTTTTCAAAATCGAAAAACTCAAAATCCGTAATAGTGGTCCGATTGTGGTCGATGATACCTCTAAGAATAGGTCTTGTTATCCATATAAACTTTACCAGAGTTCATTTAAATCGCTCAATTATTTCTTAGCTGCTGAGGCCAAATTGTTTTCGTTCTTTACTTAAATTCAAGCTTTTTCAAAATCGAAAAACTCAAAATCTGTAATATTGGTCCGATTGTGGTCGATGATACCTCTAAGAATAGGTCTTGTTATCCATATAAACTGTACCAAAGTTCATTTAAACAGCTCAATTATTTCTTAGCTGCTGAGGCCAAATTGTTTTCGTTCTTTACTTAAATTCAAGCTTTTTCAAAATCGAAAAACTCAAAATCCGTAATAGTGGTCCGATTGTTGTCGACGATACCTCTAAGAAAAGGTCCGTAACAGTGGTCCGATTGTTGTCGATGATACCTCTAAGAATAGGTCTTGTTATCCATATAAACTGTACCAAAGTTCATTTAAATCGCTCAATTATTTCTTAGCTGCTGAGGCCAAATTGTTTCCGTTCTTTACTTAAATTCAAGCTTTTTCAAAATCGAAAAACTCAAAATCCGTAATAGTGGTCCGATTGTGGTCGATGATACCTCTAAGAATAGGTCTTGTTATCCATATAAACTGTACCAAAGTTCATTTAAATCGCTCAATTATTTCTTAGCTGCTGAGGCCAAATTTTTTCCGTTCTTTACTTAAATTCAAGCTTTTTCAAAATCAAAAAACTCAAAATCCGTAATAGTGGTCCGATTGTGGTCGATGACACCTCTAAGAATAGGTCTTGTTATCCATATAAACTGTACCAAAGTTCATTTAAATCGCTCAATTATTTCTTAGCTGCTGAGGCCAAATTGTTTCCGTTCTTTACTTAAATTCAAGCTTTTTCAAAATCGAAAAATTCAAAATCCGTAATAGTGGTCTGATTGTGGTCGATGATACCTCTAAGAATAGGTCTTGTTATCCATATAAACTGTACCAAAGTTCATTTAAATCGCTCAATTATTTCTTAGCTGCTGAGGCCAAATTGTTTCCGTTCTTTACTTAAATTCAAGCTTTTTCAAAATCGAAAAACTCAAAATCCGTAATAGTGGTCCGATTGTGGTCGATGATACCTCTAAGAATAGGTCTTGTTATCCATATAAACTGTACCAAAGTTCATTTAAATCGCTCAATTATTTCTTAGCTGCTGAGGCCAAATTGTTTCCGTTCTTTACTTAAATTCAAGCTTTTTCAAAATCGAAAAACTCAAAATCCGTAACAGTGGTCCGATTGTAGTCGACGATACCTCTAAGAATAGGTCTTGTTATCCATATAAACTGTACCAAAGTTCATTTAAATCGCTAAATTATTTCTTAGCTGCTGAGGCCAAATTGTTTCCGTTCTTTACTTAAATTCAAGCTTTTTCAAAATCGAAAAACTCAAAATCCGTAATAGTGGTCCGATTGTGGTCGATGATACCTCTAAGAATAGGTCTTGTTATCCATATAAACTGTACCAAAGTTCATTTAAATAGCTCAATTATTTCTTAGCTGCTGAGGCCAAATTGTTTTCGTTCTTTACTTAAATTCAAGCTTTTTCAAAATCGAAAAACTCAAAATCTGTAAAAGTGGTCCGATTGTGGTCGATGATACCTCTAAGAATAGGTCTTGTTATCCATATAAACTGTACCAAAGTTCATTTAAATCGCTCAATTATTTCTTAGCTGCTGAGGCCAAATTGTTTCCGTTCTTTACTTAAATTCAAGCTTTTTCAAAATCGAAAAACTCAAAATCCGTAATAGTGGTCCGATTGTGGTCGATGATACCTCTAAGAATAGGTCTTGTTATCCATATAAACTGTATTAAAGTTCATTTAAATCGCTCAATTATTTCTTAGCTGCTGAGGCAAATTGTTTTCGTTCTTTACTTAAATTCAAGCTTTTTCAAAATCGAAAAACTCAAAATCCGTAATAGTGGTCCGATTGTGGTCGCTGATATCTCTAAGAATAGGTCTTGTTATCCATATAAACTGTACCAAAGTTCATTTAAATCGCTCAATTATTTCTTAGCTGCTGAGGCCAAATTGTTTCCGTTCTTTACTTAAATTCAAGCTTTTTCAAAATCGAAAAACTCAAAATCCGTAACAGTGGTCCGATTGTTGTCGATGATACCTCTAAGAATAGGTCTTGTTATCCATATAAACTGTACCAAAGTTCATTTAAATCGCTCAATTATTTCTTAGCTGCTGAGGCCAAATTGTTTCCGTTCTTTATTTAAATTGAAGCTTTTTCAAAATCGAAAAACTCAAAATCCGTAATAGTGGTCCGATTGTGGTCGATGATACCTCTAAGAATAGGTCTTGTTATCCATATAAACTGTACGAAAGTTCATTTAAATAGCTCAATTATTTCTTAGCTGCTGAGGCCAAATTGTTTTCGTTCTTTACTTAAATTCAAGCTTTTTCAAAATCGAAAAACTCAAAATCCGTAATAGTGGTCCGATTGTGGTCGATGATACCTCTAAGAATAGGTCTTGTTATCCATATAAACTTGTATCAAAGTTCATTTAAATCGCTCAATTATTTCTTAGCTGCTGAGGCCAAATTGTTTCCGTTCTTTACTTAAATTCAAGCTTTTTCAAAATCGAAAAACTCAAAATCCGTAACAGTGGTCTGATTGTTGTCGATGATACCTCTAAGAATAGGTCTTGTTATCCATATAAACTGTACCAAAGTTCATTTAAATCGCTCAATTATTTCTTAGCTGCTGAGGCCAAATTGTTTTCGTTCTTTACTTAAATTCAAGCTTTTTCAAAATCGAAAAACTCAAAATCCGTAATAGTGGTCCGATTGTGATCGATGATTCCTCTAAGAAGAGGTCTTGTTATCCATATAAACTGTACCAAAGTTCATTTAAATCGCTCAATTATTTCTTAGCTGCTGAGGCCAAATTGTTTCCGTTCTTTACTTAAATTCAAGATTTTTCAAAATCGAAAAACTCAAAATCTGTAACAGTGGCCCGATTGTGGTCGATGAAACCTCTAAGAATAGGTCTTGTTATCCATATAAACTGTACCAAAGTACATTTAAATCGCTCAATTATTTCTTAGCTGCTGAGGCCAAATTGTTTCCGTTCTTTACTTAAATTCAAGCTTTTTCAAAATCGAAAAACTCAAAATCCGTAATAGTGGTCCGATTGTGGTCGATGATACCTCTAAGAATAGGTCTTGTTATCCATATAAACTGTACCAAAGTTCATTTAAATCGCTCAATTATTTCTTAGCTGCTGAGGCCAAATTGTTTTCGTTCTTTACTTAAATTCAAGCTTTTTCAAAATCGAAAAACTCAAAATCCGTAATAGTGGTCCGATTGTGGTCGATGATACCTCTAAGAAGAGGTCTTGTTATCCATATAAACTGTACCAAAGTTCATTTAAATCGCTCAATTATTTCTTAGCTGCTGAGGCCAAATTGTTTCCGTTCTTTACTTAAATTCAAGCTTTTTCAAAATCGAAAAACTCAAAATCCGTAATAGTGGTCCGATTGTTGTCGACGATACCTCTAAGAATAGGTCCGTAACAGTGGTCCGATTGTTGTCGATGATACCTCTAAGAATAGGTCTTGTTATCCATATAAACTGTACCAAAGTTCATTTAAATCGCTCAATTATTTCTTAGCTGCTGAGGCCAAATTGTTTCCGTTCTTTACTTAAATTCAAGCTTTTTCAAAATCAAAAAACTCAAAATCCGTAATAGTGGTCCGATTGTGGTCGATGACACCTCTAAGAATAGGTCTTGTTATCCATATAAACTGTACCAAAGTTCATTTAAATCGCTCAATTATTTCTTAGCTGCTGGGGCCAAATTGTTTTCGTTCTTTACTTAAATTCAAGCTTTTTCAAAATCGAAAAATTCAAAATCCGTAATAGTGGTCTGATTGTGGTCGATGATACCTCTAAGAATAGGTCTTGTTATCCATATAAACTGTACCAAAGTACATTTAAATCGCTCAATTATTTCTTAGCTGCTGAGGCCAAATTGTTTCCGTTCTTTACTTAAATTCAAGCTTTTTCAAAATCGAAAAACTCAAAATCCGTAATAGTGGTCCGATTGTGGTCGATGATACCTCTAAGAATAGGTCTTGTTATCCATATAAACTGTACCAAAGTTCATTTAAATCGCTCAATTATTTCTTAGCTGCTGAGGCCAAATTGTTTTCGTTCTTTACTTAAATTCAAGCTTTTTCAAAATCGAAAAACTCAAAATCCGTAATAGTGGTCCGATTGTGGTCGATGATACCTCTAAGAATAGGTCTTGTTATCCATATAAACTGTACCAAAGTTCATTTAAATCGCTCAATTATTTCTTAGCTGCTGAGGCCAAATTGTTTTCGTTCTTTACTTAAATTCAAGCTTTTTCAAAATCGAAAAACTCAAAATCCGTAATAGTGGTCCGATTGTGGTCGATGATACCTCTAAGAATAGGTCTTGTTATCCATATAAACTTTACCAGAGTTCATTTAAATCGCTCAATTATTTCTTAGCTGCTGAGGCCAAATTGTTTTCGTTCTTTACTTAAATTCAAGCTTTTTCAAAATCGAAAAACTCAAAATCTGTAATATTGGTCCGATTGTGGTCGATGATACCTCTAAGAATAGGTCTTGTTATCCATATAAACTGTACCAAAGTTCATTTAAACAGCTCAATTATTTCTTAGCTGCTGAGGCCAAATTGTTTTCTTTCTTTACTTAAATTCAAGCTTTTTCAAAATCGAAAAACTCAAAATCCGTAATAGTGGTCCGATTGTTGTCGACGATACCTCTAAGAATAGGTCCGTAACAGTGGTCCGATTGTTGTCGATGATACCTCTAAGAATAGGTCTTGTTATCCATATAAACTGTACCAAAGTTCATTTAAATCGCTCAATTATTTCTTAGCTGCTGAGGCCAAATTGTTTCCGTTCTTTACTTAAATTCAAGCTTTTTCAAAATCAAAAAACTCAAAATCCGTAATAGTGGTCCGATTGTGGTCGATGACACCTCTAAGAATAGGTCTTGTTATCCATATAAACTGTACCAAAGTTCATTTAAATCGCTCAATTATTTCTTAGCTGCTGAGGCCAAATTGTTTTCGTTCTTTACTTAAATTCAAGCTTTTTCAAAATCGAAAAATTCAAAATCCGTAATAGTGGTCTGATTGTGGTCGATGATACCTCTAAGAATAGGTCTTGTTATCCATATAAACTGTACCAAAGTTCATTTAAATCGCTCAATTATTTCTTAGCTGCTGAGGCCAAATTGTTTCCGTTCTTTACTTAAATTCAAGCTTTTTCAAAATCGAAAAACTCAAAATCCGTAATAGTGGTCCGATTGTGGTCGATGATACCTCTAAGAATAGGTCTTGTTATCCATATAAACTGTACCAAAGTTCATTTAAATAGCTCAATTATTTCTTAGCTGCTGAGGCCAAATTGTTTCCGTTCTTTACTTAAATTCAAGCTTTTTCAAAATCGAAAAACTCAAAATCCGTAATAGTGGTCCGATTGTGGTCGATGATACCTCTAAGAATAGGTCTTGTTATCCATATAAACTGTACCAAAGTTCATTTAAATCGCTCAATTATTTCTTAGCTGCTGAGGCCAAATTGTTTCCGTTCTTTACTTAAATTCAAGCTTTTTCAAAATCGAAAAACTCAAAATCCGTAACAGTGGTCCGATTGTAGTCGACGATACCTCTAAGAATAGGTCTTGTTATCCATATAAACTGTACCAAAGTTCATTTAAATCGCTAAATTATTTCTTAGCTGCTGAGGCCAAATTGTTTCCGTTCTTTACTTAAATTCAAGATTTTTCAAAATCGAAAAACTCAAAATCTGTAACAGTGGCCCGATTGTGGTCGATGAAACCTCTAAGAATAGGTCTTGTTATCCATATAAACTGTACCAAAGTACATTTAAATCGCTCAATTATTTCTTAGCTGCTGAGGCCAAATTGTTTCCGTTCTTTACTTAAATTCAAGCTTTTTCAAAATCGAAAAACTCAAAATCCGTAATAGTGGTCCGATTGTGGTCGATGATACCTCTAAGAATAGGTCTTGTTATCCATATAAACTGTACCAAAGTTCATTTAAATCGCTCAATTATTTCTTAGCTGCTGAGGCCAAATTGTTTCCGTTCTTTACTTAAATTCAAGCTTTTTCAAAATCGAAAAACTCAAAATCCGTAACAGTGGTCCGATTGTAGTCGACGATACCTCTAAGAATAGGTCTTGTTATCCATATAAACTGTACCAAAGTTCATTTAAATCGCTCAATTATTTCTTAGCTGCTGAGGCCAAATTGTTTCCGTTCTTTACTTAAATTCAAGCTTTTTCAAAATCGAAAAACTCAAAATCCGTAATAGTGGTCCGATTGTGGTCGATGATACCTCTAAGAATAGGTCTTGTTATCCATATAAACTGTACCAAAGTTCATTTAATTCGCTCAAATATTTCTTAGCTGCTGAGGCCAAATTGTTTCCGTTCTTTACTTAAATTCAAGCTTTTTCAAAATCGAAAAACTCAAAATCCGTAATAGTGGTCCGATTGTGGTCGATGATACCTCTAAGAATAGGTCTTGTTATCCATATAAACTGTACCAAAGTTCATTTAAATCGCTCAATTATTTCTTAGCTGCTGAGGCCAAATTGTTTCCGTTCTTTACTTAAATTCAAGATTTTTCAAAATCGAAAAACTCAAAATCTGTAACAGTGGCCCGATTGTGGTCGATGAAACCTCTAAGAATAGGTCTTGTTATCCATATAAACTGTACCAAAGTACATTTAAATCGCTCAATTATTTCTTAGCTGCTGAGGCCAAATTGTTTCCGTTCTTTACTTAAATTCAAGCTTTTTCAAAATCGAAAAACTCAAAATCCGTAATAGTGGTCCGATTGTGGTCGATGATACCTCTAAGAATAGGTCTTGTTATCCATATAAACTGTACCAAAGTTCATTTAAATCGCTCAATTATTTCTTAGCTGCTGAGGCCAAATTGTTTCCGTTCTTTACTTAAATTCAAGCTTTTTCAAAATCGAAAAACTCAAAATCCGTAACAGTGGTCCGATTGTAGTCGACGATACCTCTAAGAATAGGTCTTGTTATCCATATAAACTGTACCAAAGTTCATTTAAATCGCTCAATTATTTCTTAGCTGCTGAGGCCAAATTGTTTCCGTTCTTTACTTAAATTCAAGCTTTTTCAAAATCGAAAAACTCAAAATCCGTAATAGTGGTCCGATTGTGGTCGATGATACCTCTAAGAATAGGTCTTGTTATCCATATAAACTGTACCAAAGTTCATTTAATTCGCTCAAATATTTCTTAGCTGCTGAGGCCAAATTGTTTCCGTTCTTTACTTAAATTCAAGCTTTTTCAAAATCGAAAAACTCAAAATCCGTAATAGTGGTCCGATTGTGGTCGATGATACCTCTAAGAATAGGTCTTGTTATCCATATAAACTGTACCAAAGTTCATTTAAATCGCTCAATTATTTCTTAGCTGCTGAGGCCAAATTGTTTCCGTTCTTTACTTAAATTCAAGATTTTTCAAAATCGAAAAACTCAAAATCTGTAACAGTGGCCCGATTGTGGTCGATGAAACCTCTAAGAATAGGTCTTGTTATCCATATAAACTGTACCAAAGTTCATTTAATTCGCTCAAATATTTCTTAGCTGCTGAGGCCAAATTGTTTTCGTTCTTTACTTAAATTCAAGCTTTTTCAAAATCGAAAAACTCAAAATCCGTAATAGTGGTCCGATTGTGGTCGATGATACCTCTAAGAATAGGTCTTGTTATCCATATAAACTGTACCAAAGTTCATTTAAATCGCTCAATTATTTCTTAGCTGCTGAGGCCAAATTGTTTTCGTTCTTTACTTAAATTCAAGCTTTTTCAAAATCGAAAAACTCAAAATCCGTAATAGTGGTCCGATTGTGGTCGATGATACCTCTAAGAATAGGTCTTGTTATCCATATAAACTGTACCAAAGTTCATTTAATCGCTCAAATATTTCTTAGCTGCTGAGGCCAAATTGTTTTCGTTCTTTACTTAAATTCAAGCTTTTTCAAAATCGAAAAACTCAAAATCCGTAATAGTGGTCCGATTGTGGTCGATGATACCTCTAAGAATAGGTCTTGTTATCCATATAAACTTTACCAGAGTTCATTTAAATCGCTCAATTATTTCTTAGCTGCTGAGGCCAAATTGTTTTCGTTCTTTACTTAAATTCAAGCTTTTTCAAAATCGAAAAACTCAAAATCTGTAATATTGGTCCGATTGTGGTCGATGATACCTCTAAGAATAGGTCTTGTTATCCATATAAACTGTACCAAAGTTCATTTAAACAGCTCAATTATTTCTTAGCTGCTGAGGCCAAATTGTTTTCTTTCTTTACTTAAATTCAAGCTTTTTCAAAATCGAAAAACTCAAAATCCGTAATAGTGGTCCGATTGTTGTCGACGATACCTCTAAGAATAGGTCCGTAACAGTGGTCCGATTGTTGTCGATGATACCTCTAAGAATAGGTCTTGTTATCCATATAAACTGTACCAAAGTTCATTTAAATCGCTCAATTATTTCTTAGCTGCTGAGGCCAAATTGTTTCCGTTCTTTACTTAAATTCAAGCTTTTTCAAAATCAAAAAACTCAAAATCCGTAATAGTGGTCCGATTGTGGTCGATGACACCTCTAAGAATAGGTCTTGTTATCCATATAAACTGTACCAAAGTTCATTTAAATCGCTCAATTATTTCTTAGCTGCTGAGGCCAAATTGTTTTCGTTCTTTACTTAAATTCAAGCTTTTTCAAAATCGAAAAATTCAAAATCCGTAATAGTGGTCTGATTGTGGTCGATGATACCTCTAAGAATAGGTCTTGTTATCCATATAAACTGTACCAAAGTTCATTTAAATCGCTCAATTATTTCTTAGCTGCTGAGGCCAAATTGTTTCCGTTCTTTACTTAAATTCAAGCTTTTTCAAAATCGAAAAACTCAAAATCCGTAATAGTGGTCCGATTGTGGTCGATGATACCTCTAAGAATAGGTCTTGTTATCCATATAAACTGTACCAAAGTTCATTTAAATAGCTCAATTATTTCTTAGCTGCTGAGGCCAAATTGTTTCCGTTCTTTACTTAAATTCAAGCTTTTTCAAAATCGAAAAACTCAAAATCCGTAATAGTGGTCCGATTGTGGTCGATGATACCTCTAAGAATAGGTCTTGTTATCCATATAAACTGTACCAAAGTTCATTTAAATCGCTCAATTATTTCTTAGCTGCTGAGGCCAAATTGTTTCCGTTCTTTACTTAAATTCAAGCTTTTTCAAAATCGAAAAACTCAAAATCCGTAACAGTGGTCCGATTGTAGTCGACGATACCTCTAAGAATAGGTCTTGTTATCCATATAAACTGTACCAAAGTTCATTTAAATCGCTAAATTATTTCTTAGCTGCTGAGGCCAAATTGTTTCCGTTCTTTACTTAAATTCAAGATTTTTCAAAATCGAAAAACTCAAAATCTGTAACAGTGGCCCGATTGTGGTCGATGAAACCTCTAAGAATAGGTCTTGTTATCCATATAAACTGTACCAAAGTACATTTAAATCGCTCAATTATTTCTTAGCTGCTGAGGCCAAATTGTTTCCGTTCTTTACTTAAATTCAAGCTTTTTCAAAATCGAAAAACTCAAAATCCGTAATAGTGGTCCGATTGTGGTCGATGATACCTCTAAGAATAGGTCTTGTTATCCATATAAACTGTACCAAAGTTCATTTAAATCGCTCAATTATTTCTTAGCTGCTGAGGCCAAATTGTTTCCGTTCTTTACTTAAATTCAAGCTTTTTCAAAATCGAAAAACTCAAAATCCGTAACAGTGGTCCGATTGTAGTCGACGATACCTCTAAGAATAGGTCTTGTTATCCATATAAACTGTACCAAAGTTCATTTAAATCGCTCAATTATTTCTTAGCTGCTGAGGCCAAATTGTTTCCGTTCTTTACTTAAATTCAAGCTTTTTCAAAATCGAAAAACTCAAAATCCGTAATAGTGGTCCGATTGTGGTCGATGATACCTCTAAGAATAGGTCTTGTTATCCATATAAACTGTACCAAAGTTCATTTAATTCGCTCAAATATTTCTTAGCTGCTGAGGCCAAATTGTTTCCGTTCTTTACTTAAATTCAAGCTTTTTCAAAATCGAAAAACTCAAAATCCGTAATAGTGGTCCGATTGTGGTCGATGATACCTCTAAGAATAGGTCTTGTTATCCATATAAACTGTACCAAAGTTCATTTAAATCGCTCAATTATTTCTTAGCTGCTGAGGCCAAATTGTTTCCGTTCTTTACTTAAATTCAAGATTTTTCAAAATCGAAAAACTCAAAATCTGTAACAGTGGCCCGATTGTGGTCGATGAAACCTCTAAGAATAGGTCTTGTTATCCATATAAACTGTACCAAAGTACATTTAAATCGCTCAATTATTTCTTAGCTGCTGAGGCCAAATTGTTTCCGTTCTTTACTTAAATTCAAGCTTTTTCAAAATCGAAAAACTCAAAATCCGTAATAGTGGTCCGATTGTGGTCGATGATACCTCTAAGAATAGGTCTTGTTATCCATATAAACTGTACCAAAGTTCATTTAAATCGCTCAATTATTTCTTAGCTGCTGAGGCCAAATTGTTTCCGTTCTTTACTTAAATTCAAGCTTTTTCAAAATCGAAAAACTCAAAATCCGTAACAGTGGTCCGATTGTAGTCGACGATACCTCTAAGAATAGGTCTTGTTATCCATATAAACTGTACCAAAGTTCATTTAAATCGCTCAATTATTTCTTAGCTGCTGAGGCCAAATTGTTTCCGTTCTTTACTTAAATTCAAGCTTTTTCAAAATCGAAAAACTCAAAATCCGTAATAGTGGTCCGATTGTGGTCGATGATACCTCTAAGAATAGGTCTTGTTATCCATATAAACTGTACCAAAGTTCATTTAATTCGCTCAAATATTTCTTAGCTGCTGAGGCCAAATTGTTTCCGTTCTTTACTTAAATTCAAGCTTTTTCAAAATCGAAAAACTCAAAATCCGTAATAGTGGTCCGATTGTGGTCGATGATACCTCTAAGAATAGGTCTTGTTATCCATATAAACTGTACCAAAGTTCATTTAAATCGCTCAATTATTTCTTAGCTGCTGAGGCCAAATTGTTTCCGTTCTTTACTTAAATTCAAGATTTTTCAAAATCGAAAAACTCAAAATCTGTAACAGTGGCCCGATTGTGGTCGATGAAACCTCTAAGAATAGGTCTTGTTATCCATATAAACTGTACCAAAGTTCATTTAATTCGCTCAAATATTTCTTAGCTGCTGAGGCCAAATTGTTTTCGTTCTTTACTTAAATTCAAGCTTTTTCAAAATCGAAAAACTCAAAATCCGTAATAGTGGTCCGATTGTGGTCGATGATACCTCTAAGAATAGGTCTTGTTATCCATATAAACTGTACCAAAGTTCATTTAAATCGCTCAATTATTTCTTAGCTGCTGAGGCCAAATTGTTTTCGTTCTTTACTTAAATTCAAGCTTTTTCAAAATCGAAAAACTCAAAATCCGTAATAGTGGTCCGATTGTGGTCGATGATACCTCTAAGAATAGGTCTTGTTATCCATATAAACTGTACCAAAGTTCATTTAATCGCTCAAATATTTCTTAGCTGCTGAGGCCAAATTGTTTTCGTTCTTTACTTAAATTCAAGCTTTTTCAAAATCGAAAAACTCAAAATCCGTAATAGTGGTCCGATTGTGGTCGATGATACCCCTAAGAATAGGTCTTGTTATCCATATAAACTGTACCAAAGTTCATTTAAATCGCTCAATTATTTCTTAGCTGCTGAGGCCAAATTGTTTTCGTTCTTTACTTAAATTCAAGCTTTTTCAAAATCGAAAAACTCAAAATCCGTAATAGTGGTCCGATTGTGGTCGATGATACCTCTAAGAATAGGTCTTGTTATCCATATAAACTGTACCAAAGTTCATTTAAATCGCTCAATTATTTCTTAGCTGCTGAGGCCAAATTGTCTCCGTTCTTTACTTAAATTCAAGCTTTTTCAAAATCGAAAAACTCAAAATCCGTAATAGTGGTCCGATTGTGGTCGATGATACCTCTAAGAATAGGTCTTGTTATCCATATAAACTGTACCAAAGTTCATTTAATCGCTCAATTATTTCTTAGCTGCTGAGGCCAAATTGTTTTCGTTCTTTACTTAAATTCAAGCTTTTTCAAAATCGAAAAACTCAAAATCCGTAATAGTGGTCCGATTGTTGTCGACGATACCTCTAAGAATAGGTCCGTAACAGTGGTCCGATTGTTGTCGATGATACCTCTAAGAATAGGTCTTGTTATCCATATAAACTGTACCAAAGTTCATTTAAATCGCTCAATTATTTCTTAGCTGCTGAGGCCAAATTGTTTCCGTTCTTTACTTAAATTCAAGCTTTTTCAAAATCGAAAAACTCAAAATCCGTAATAGTGGTCCGATTGTGGTCGATAAAACCTCTAAGAATAGGTCTTGTTATCCATATAAACTGTACCAAAGTTCATTTAAATCGCTCAATTATTTCTTAGCTGCTGAGGCCAAATTGTTTCCGTTCTTTACTTAAATTCAAGCTTTTTCAAAATCGAAAAACTCAAAATCCGTAACAGTGGTCTGATTGTTGTCGATGATACCTCTAAGAATAGGTCTTGTTATCCATATAAACTGTACCAAAGTTCATTTAAATCGCTCAATTATTTCTTAGCTGCTGAGGCCAAATTGTTTTCGTTCTTTACTTAAATTCAAGCTTTTTCAAAATCGAAAAACTCAAAATCCGTAATAGTGGTCCGATTGTGGTCGATGATACCTCTAAGAATAGGTCTTGTTATCCATATAAACTTTACCAGAGTTCATTTAAATCGCTCAATTATTTCTTAGCTGCTGAGGCCAAATTGTTTTCGTTCTTTACTTAAATTCAAGCTTTTTCAAAATCGAAAAACTCAAAATCTGTAATATTGGTCCGATTGTGGTCGATGATACCTCTAAGAATAGGTCTTGTTATCCATATAAACTGTACCAAAGTTCATTTAAACAGCTCAATTATTTCTTAGCTGCTGAGGCCAAATTGTTTTCGTTCTTTACTTAAATTCAAGCTTTTTCAAAATCGAAAAACTCAAAATCCGTAATAGTGGTCCGATTGTTGTCGACGATACCTCTAAGAATAGGTCCGTAACAGTGGTCCGATTGTTGTCGATGATACCTCTAAGAATAGGTCTTGTTATCCATATAAACTGTACCAAAGTTCATTTAAATCGCTCAATTATTTCTTAGCTGCTGAGGCCAAATTGTTTCCGTTCTTTACTTAAATTCAAGCTTTTTCAAAATCGAAAAACTCAAAATCCGTAATAGTGGTCCGATTGTGGTCGATGATACCTCTAAGAATAGGTCTTGTTATCCATATAAACTGTACCAAAGTTCATTTAAATCGCTCAATTATTTCTTAGCTGCTGAGGCCAAATTGTTTCCGTTCTTTACTTAAATTCAAGCTTTTTCAAAATCAAAAAACTCAAAATCCGTAATAGTGGTCCGATTGTGGTCGATGACACCTCTAAGAATAGGTCTTGTTATCCATATAAACTGTACCAAAGTTCATTTAAATCGCTCAATTATTTCTTAGCTGCTGAGGCCAAATTGTTTTCGTTCTTTACTTAAATTCAAGCTTTTTCAAAATCGAAAAATTCAAAATCCGTAATAGTGGTCTGATTGTGGTCGATGATACCTCTAAGAATAGGTCTTGTTATCCATATAAACTGTACCAAAGTTCATTTAAATCGCTCAATTATTTCTTAGCTGCTGAGGCCAAATTGTTTCCGTTCTTTAATTAAATTCAAGCTTTTTCAAAATCGAAAAACTCAAAATCCGTAATAGTGGTCCGATTGTGGTCGATGATACCTCTAAGAATAGGTCTTGTTATCCATATAAACTGTACCAAAGTTCATTTAAATAGCTCAATTATTTCTTAGCTGCTGAGGCCAAATTGTTTCCGTTCTTTACTTAAATTCAAGCTTCTTCAAAATCGAAAAACTCAAAATCCGTAATAGTGGTCCGATTGTGGTCGATGATACCTCTAAGAATAGGTCTTGTTATCCATATAAACTGTACCAAAGTTCATTTAAATCGGTCAATTATTTCTTAGCTGCTGAGGCCAAATTGTTTCCGTTCTTTACTTAAATTCAAGCTTTTTCAAAATCGAAAAACTCAAAATCCGTAACAGTGGTCCGATTGTAGTCGACGATACCTCTAAGAATAGGTCTTGTTATCCATATAAACTGTACCAAAGTTCATTTAAATCGCTAAATTATTTCTTAGCTGCTGAGGCCAAATTGTTTCCGTTCTTTACTTAAATTCAAGCTTTTTCAAAATCGAAAAACTCAAAATCCGTAATAGTGGTCCGATTGTGGTCGATGATACCTCTAAGAATAGGTCTTGTTATCCATATAAACTGTACCAAAGTTCATTTAAATAGCTCAATTATTTCTTAGCTGCTGAGGCCAAATTGTTTTCGTTCTTTACTTAAATTCAAGCTTTTTCAAAATCGAAAAACTCAAAATCTGTAAAAGTGGTCCGATTGTGGTCGATGATACCTCTAAGAATAGGTCTTGTTATCCATATAAACTGTACCAAAGTTCATTTAAATCGCTCAATTATTTCTTAGCTGCTGAGGCCAAATTGTTTCCGTTCTTTACTTAAATTCAAGCTTTTTCAAAATCGAAAAACTCAAAATCCGTAATAGTGGTCCGATTGTGGTCGATGATACCTCTAAGAATAGGTCTTGTTATCCATATAAACTGTACCAAAGTTCATTTAAATCGCTCAATTATTTCTTAGCTGCTGAGGCCAAATTGTTTCCGTTCTTTACTTAAATTCAAGCTTTTTCAAAATCGAAAAACTCAAAATCCGTAATATTGGTCCGATTGTGGTCGATGATACCTCTAAGAATAGGTCTTGTTATCCATATAAACTGTATTAAAGTTCATTTAAATCGCTCAATTATTTCTTAGCTGCTGAGGCAAATTGTTTTCGTTCTTTACTTAAATTCAAGCTTTTTCAAAATCGAAAAACTCAAAATCCGTAATAGTGGTCCGATTGTGGTCGATGATATCTCTAAGAATAGGTCTTGTTATCCATATAAACTGTACCAAAGTTCATTTAAATCGCTCAATTATTTCTTAGCTGCTGAGGCCAAATTGTTTCCGTTCTTTACTTAAATTCAAGCTTTTTCAAAATCGAAAAACTCAAAATCCGTAACAGTGGTCCGATTGTTGTCGATGATACCTCTAAGAATAGGTCTTGTTATCCATATAAACTGTACCAAAGTTCATTTAAATCGCTCAATTATTTCTTAGCTGCTGAGGCCAAATTGTTTCCGTTCTTTACTTAAATTCAAGCTTTTTCAAAATCGAAAAACTCAAAATCCGTAATAGTGGTCCGATTGTGGTCGATAAAACCTCTAAGAATAGGTCTTGTTATCCATATAAACTGTACCAAAGTTCATTTAAATCGCTCAATTATTTCTTAGCTGCTGAGGCCAAATTGTTTCCGTTCTTTACTTAAATTCAAGCTTTTTCAAAATCGAAAAACTCAAAATCCGTAACAGTGGTCTGATTGTTGTCGATGATACCTCTAAGAATAGGTCTTGTTATCCATATAAACTGTACCAAAGTTCATTTAAATCGCTCAATTATTTCTTAGCTGCTGAGGCCAAATTGTTTTTGTTCTTTACTTAAATTCAAGCTTTTTCAAAATCGAAAAACTCAAAATCCGTAATAGTGGTCCGATTGTGGTCGATGATACCTCTAAGAATAGGTCTTGTTATCCATATAAACTTTACCAGAGTTCATTTAAATCGCTCAATTATTTCTTAGCTGCTGAGGCCAAATTGTTTTCGTTCTTTACTTAAATTCAAGCTTTTTCAAAATCGAAAAACTCAAAATCTGTAATATTGGTCCGATTGTGGTCGATGATACCTCTAAGAATAGGTCTTGTTATCCATATAAACTGGACCAAAGTTCATTTAAACAGCTCAATTATTTCTTAGCTGCTGAGGCCAAATTGTTTTCGTTCTTTACTTAAATTCAAGCTTTTTCAAAATCGAAAAACTCAAAATCCGTAATAGTGGTCCGATTGTTGTCGACGATACCTCTAAGAATAGGTCCGTAACAGTGGTCCGATTGTTGTCGATGATACCTCTAAGAATAGGTCTTGTTATCCATATAAACTGTACCAAAGTTCATTTAAATCGCTCAATTATTTCTTAGCTGCTGAGGCCAAATTGTTTCCGTTCTTTACTTAAATTCAAGCTTTTTCAAAATCGAAAAACTCAAAATCCGTAATAGTGGTCCGATTGTGGTCGATGATACCTCTAAGAATAGGTCTTGTTATCCATATAAACTGTACCAAAGTTCATTTAAATCGCTCAATTATTTCTTAGCTGCTGAGGCCAAATTGTTTCCGTTCTTTACTTAAATTCAAGCTTTTTCAAAATCGAAAAACTCAAAATCCGTAATAGTGGTCCGATTGTGGTCGATGACACCTCTAAGAATAGGTCTTGTTATCCATATAAACTGTACCAAAGTTCATTTAAATCGCTCAATTATTTCTTAGCTGCTGAGGCCAAATTGTTTTCGTTCTTTACTTAAATTCAAGCTTTTTCAAAATCGAAAAATTCAAAATCCGTAATAGTGGTCTGATTGTGGTCGATGATACCTCTAAGAATAGGTCTTGTTATCCATATAAACTGTACCAAAGTTCATTTAAATCGCTCAATTATTTCTTAGCTGCTGAGGCCAAATTGTTTCCGTTCTTTACTTAAATTCAAGCTTTTTCAAAATCGAAAAACTCAAAATCCGTAATAGTGGTCCGATTGTGGTCGATGATACCTCTAAGAATAGGTCTTGTTATCCATATAAACTGTACCAAAGTTCATTTAAATAGCTCAATTATTTCTTAGCGGCTGAGGCCAAATTGTTTCCGTTCTTTACTTAAATTCAAGCTTTTTCAAAATCGAAAAACTCAAAATCCGTAATAGTGGTCCGATTGTGGTCGATGATACCTCTAATAATAGGTCTTGTTATCCATATAAACTGTACCAAAGTTCATTTAAATCGCTCAATTATTTCTTAGCTGCTGAGGCCAAATTGTTTCCGTTCTTTACTTAAATTCAAGATTTTTCAAAATCGAAAAACTCAAAATCCGTAACAATGGTCCGATTGTAGTCGACGATACCTCTAAGAATAGGTCTTGTTATCCATATAAACTGTACCAAAGTTCATTTAAATCGCTAAATTATTTCTTAGCTGCTGAGGCCAAATTGTTTCCGTTCTTTACTTAAATTCAAGCTTTTTCAAAATCGAAAAACTCAAAATCCGTAATAGTGGTCCGATTGTGGTCGATGATACCTCTAACAATAGGTCTTGTTATCCATATAAACTGTACCAGAGTTCATTTAAATCGCTCAATTATTTCTTAGCTGCTGAGGCCAAATTGTTTTCGTTCTTTACTTAAATTCAAGCTTTTTCAAAATCAAAAAACTCAAAATCTGTAATAGTGGTCCGATTGTGGTCGATGATACCTCTAAGAATAGGTCTTGTTATCCATATAAACTGTACCAAAGTTCATTTAAATCGCTCAATTAACGCTCATTTCTTAGCTGCTGAGGCCAAATTGTTTTCGGTCTTTACTTAAATTCAAGCTTTTTCAAAATCGAAAAACTTAAAATCCGTAATAGTGGTCCGATTGTGGTCGATGATACCTCTAAGAATAGGTCTTGTTATCCATATAAACTGTACCAAAGTACATTTAAATCGCTCAATTATTTCTTAGCTGCTGAGGCCAAATTGTTTCCGTTCTTTACTTAAATTCAAGCTTTTTCAAAATCGAAAAACTCAAAATCCGTAACAGTGGTCTGATTGTTGTCGATGATACCTCTAAGAATAGGTCTTGTTATCCATATAAACTGTACCAAAGTTCATTTAAATCGCTCAATTATTTCTTAGCTGCTGAGGCCAAATTGTTTTTGTTCTTTACTTAAATTCAAGCTTTTTCAAAATCGAAAAACTCAAAATCCGTAATAGTGGTCCGATTATGGTCGATGATACCTCTAAGAATAGGTCTTGTTATCCATATAAACTGTATTAAAGTTCATTTAAATCGCTCAATTATTTCTTAGCTGCTGAGGCCAAATTGTTTTCGTTCTTTACTTAAATTCAAGCTTTTTCAAAATCGAAAAACTCAAAATCTGTAATAGTGGTCCGATTGTGGTCGATGATACCTCTAAGAATAGGTCTTGTTATCCATATAAACTGTACCAAAGTTCATTTAAATCGCTCAATTAACGCTCATTTCTTAGCTGCTGAGGCCAAATTGTTTTCGGTCTTTACTTAAATTCAAGCTTTTTCAAAATCGAAAAACTCAAAATCTGTAATATTGGTCCGATTGTGGTCGATGATACCTCTAAGAATAGGTCTTGTTATCCATATAAACTGGACCAAAGTTCATTTAAACAGCTCAATTATTTCTTAGCTGCTGAGGCCAAATTGTTTTCGTTCTTTACTTAAATTCAAGCTTTTTCAAAATCGAAAAACTCAAAATCCGTAATAGTGGTCCGATTGTTGTCGACGATACCTCTAAGAATAGGTCCGTAACAGTGGTCCGATTGTTGTCGATGATACCTCTAAGAATAGGTCTTGTTATCCATATAAACTGTACCAAAGTTCATTTAAATCGCTCAATTATTTCTTAGCTGCTGAGGCCAAATTGTTTCCGTTCTTTACTTAAATTCAAGCTTTTTCAAAATCGAAAAACTCAAAATCCGTAATAGTGGTCCGATTGTGGTCGATGATACCTCTAAGAATAGGTCTTGTTATCCATATAAACTGTACCAAAGTTCATTTAAATCGCTCAATTATTTCTTAGCTGCTGAGGCCAAATTGTTTCCGTTCTTTACTTAAATTCAAGCTTTTTCAAAGTCGAAAAATTCAAAATCCGTAATAGTGGTCCGATTGTGGTCGATGACACCTCTAAGAATAGGTCTTGTTATCCATATAAACTGTACCAAAGTTCATTTAAATCGCTCAATTATTTCTTAGCTGCTGAGGCCAAATTGTTTTCGTTCTTTACTTAAATTCAAGCTTTTTCAAAATCGAAAAATTCAAAATCCGTAATAGTGGTCTGATTGTGGTCGATGATACCTCTAAGAATAGGTCTTGTTATCCATATAAACTGTACCAAAGTTCATTTAAATCGCTCAATTATTTCTTAGCTGCTGAGGCCAAATTGTTTCCGTTCTTTACTTAAATTCAAGCTTTTTCAAAATCGAAAAACTCAAAATCCGTAACAGTGGTCCGATTGTAGTCGACGATACCTCTAAGAATAGGTCTTGTTATCCATATAAACTGTACCAAAGTTCATTTAAATCGCTAAATTATTTCTTAGCTGCTGAGGCCAAATTGTTTCCGTTCTTTACTTAAATTCAAGCTTTTTCAAAATCGAAAAACTCAAAATCCGTAATAGTGGTCCGATTGTGGTCGATGATACCTCTAAGAATAGGTCTTGTTATCCATATAAACTGTACCAAAGTTCATTTAAATCGCTCAATTATTTCTTAGCTGCTGAGGCCAAATTGTTTCCGTTCTTTACTTAAATTCAAGCTTTTTCAAAATCGAAAAACTCAAAATCCGTAATAGTGGTCCGATTGTGGTCGATGATACCTCTAAGAATAGGTCTTGTTATCCATATAAACTGTACCAGAGTTCATTTAAATCGCTCAATTATTTCTTAGCTGCTGAGGCCAAATTGTTTTCGTTCTTTACTTAAATTCAAGCTTTTTCAAAATCGAAAAACTTAAAATCTGTAATAGTGGTCCGATTGTGGTCGATGATACCTCTAAGAATAGGTCGTGTTATCCATATAAACTGTACCAAAGTTCATTTAAATCGCTCAATTATTTCTTAGCTGCTGAGGCCAAATTGTTTTCGGTCTTTACTTAAATTCAAGCTTTTTCAAAATCGAAAAACTCAAAATCCGTAATAGTGGTCCGATTGTGGTCGATGATACCTCTAAGAATAGGTCTTGTTATCCATATAAACTGTATTAAAGTACATTTAAATCGCTCAATTATTTCTTAGCTGCTGAGGCCAAATTGTTTCCGTTCTTTACTTAAATTCAAGCTTTTTCAAAATCGAAAAACTCAAAATCCGTAATAGTGGTCCGATTGTGGTCGATGATACCTCTAAGAATAGGTCTTGTTATCCATATAAACTGTACCAAAGTTCATTTAAATCGCTCAATTATTTCTTAGCTGCTGAGGCCAAATTGTTTTCGTTCTTTACTTAAATTCAAGCTTTTTCAAAATCGAAAAACTCAAAATCCGTAATAGTGGTCCGATTGTGGTCGATGATACCTCTAAGAAGAGGTCTTGTTATCCATATAAACTGTACCAAAGTTCATTTAAATCGCTCAATTATTTCTTAGCTGCTGAGGCCAAATTGTTTCCGTTCTTTACTTAAATTCAAGATTTTTCAAAATCGAAAAACTCAAAATCTGTAACAGTGGCCCGATTGTGGTCGATGAAACCTCTAAGAATAGGTCTTGTTATCCATATAAACTGTACCAAAGTTCATTTAATTCGCTCAAATATTTCTTAGCTGCTGAGGCCAAATTGTTTTCGTTCTTTACTTAAATTCAAGCTTTTTCAAAATCGAAAAACTCAAAATCCGTAATAGTGGTCCGATTGTGGTCGATGATACCTCTAAGAATAGGTCTTGTTATCCATATAAACTGTACCAAAGTTCATTTAATTCGCTCAAATATTTCTTAGCTGCTGAGGCCAAATTGTTTTCGTTCTTTACTTAAATTCAAGCTTTTTCAAAATCGAAAAACTCAAAATCCGTAATAGTGGTCCGATTGTGGTCGATGATACCTCTAAGAATAGGTCTTGTTATCCATATAAACTGTACCAAAGTTCATTTAAATCGCTCAATTATTTCTTAGCTGCTGAGGCCAAATTGTCTCCGTTCTTTACTTAAATTCAAGCTTTTTCAAAATCGAAAAACTCAAAATCCGTAATAGTGGTCCGATTGTGGTCGATGATACCTCTAAGAATAGGTCTTGTTATCCATATAAACTGTACTAAAGTTCATTTAATCGCTCAATTATTTCTTAGCTGCTGAGGCCAAATTGTTTCCGTTCTTTACTTAAATTCAAGCTTTTTCAAAATCAAAAAACTCAAAATCCGTAATAGTGGTCCGATTGTGGTCGATGATACCTCTAAGAATAGGTCTTGTTATCCATATAAACTGTACCAAAGTTCATTTAAAGTTCATATAAACTGTATTAAAGTTCATTTAAATCGCTCAATCATTTCTTAGCTGCTGAGGCCAAATTGTTTTCGTTCTTTACTTAAATTCAAGCTTTTTCAAAATCGAAAAACTCAAAATCCGTAATAGTGGTCCGATTGTGGTCGATGATACCTCTAAGAATAGGTCTTGTTATCCATATAAACTGTACCAAAGTTCATTTAAATCGCTCAATTATTTCTTAGCAGCTGAGGCCAAATTGTTTCCGTTCTTTACTTAAATTCAAGCTTTTTCAAAATCGAAAAACTCAAAACCACTAAAACTCCGTAATAGTGGTCCGATTGTGGTCGATGATACCTCTAAAAATAGGTCTTGTTATCCATATAAACGGTACCAAAGTTCATTTAAATCGCTCAATTATTTCTTAGCTGCTGAGGCCAAATTGTTTCCGTTCTTTACTTAAATTCAAGCTTTTTCAAAATCGAAAAACTCAAAATCCGTAATAGTGGTCCGATTGTGGTCGATGATACCTCTAAGAAGAGGTCTTGTTATCCATATAAACTGTACCAAAGTTCATTTAAATCGCTCAATTATTTCTTAGCTGCTGAGGCCAAATTGTTTTCGTTCTTTACTTAAATTCAAGCTTTTTCAAAATCGAAAAACTCAAAATCCGTAATAGTGGTCCGATTGTGGTCGATGATACCTCTAAGAATAGGTCTTGTTATCCATATAAACTGTACCAAAGTTCATTTAAATCGCTCAATTATTTCTTAGCTGCTGAGGCAAAATTGTTTTCGTTCTTTACTTCAAGCTTTTTCAAAATCGAAAAACTCAAAATCCGTAATAGTGGTCCGATTGTGGTCGATGATACCTCTAAGAATAGGTCTTGTTATCCATATAAACTGTACCAAAGTTCATTTAAATAGCTCAATTATTTCTTAGCTGCTGAGGCCAAATTGTTTCCGTTCTTTACTTAAATTCAAGCTTTTATAAAATCGAAAAACTCAAAATCCGTAATAGTGGTCCGATTGTGGTCGATGATACCTCTAAGAATAGGTCTTGTTATCCATATAAACTGTACCAAAGTTCATTTAAATCGCTCAATTATTTCTTAGCTGCTGAGGCCAAATTGTTTTCGTTCTTTACTTAAATTCAAGCTTTTTCAAAATCGAAAAATTCAAAATCCGTAATAGTGGTCTGATTGTGGTCGATGATACCTCTAAGAATAGGTCTTGTTATCCATATAAACTGTACCAAAGTTCATTTAAATCGCTCAATTATTTCTTAGCTGCTGAGGCCAAATTGTTTCCGTTCTTTACTTAAATTCAAGCTTTTTCAAAATCGAAAAACTCAAAATCCGTAATAGTGGTCCGATTGTGGTCGATGATACCTCTAAGAAGAGGTCTTGTTATCCATATAAACTGTACCAAAGTTCATTTAAATCGCTCAATTATTTCTTAGCTGCTGAGGCCAAATTGTTTCCGGTCTTTACTTAAATTCAAGCTTTTTCAAAATCGAAAAACTCAAAATCCGTAATAGTGGTCCGATTGTGATCGATGATACCTCTAAGAATAGGTCTTGTTATCCATATAAACTGTACCAAAGTACATTTAAATCGCTCAATTATTTCTTAGCTGCTGAGGCCAAATTGTTTCCGTTCTTTACTTAAATTCAAGCTTTTTTAAAATCGAAAAACTCAAAATCCGTAATAGTGGTCCGATTGTGGTCGATGATACCTCTAAGAATAGGTCTTGTTATCCATATAAACTGTACCAAAGTTCATTTAAATCTCTCAATTATTTCTTAGCTGCTGAGGCCAAATTGTTTTCGTTCTTTACTTAAATTCAAGCTTTTTCAAAATCGAAAAACTCAAAATCCGTAATAGTGGTCCGATTGTGGTCGATGATACCTCTAAGAATAGGTCTTGTTATCCATATAAACTGTACCAAAGTTCATTTAAATCGCTCAATTATTTCTTAGCTGCTGAGGCCAAATTGTTTCCGTTCTTTACTTAAATTCAAGATTTTACAAAATCGAAAAACTCAAAATCTGTAACAGTGGTCCGATTGTGGTCGATGAAACCTCTAAGAATAGGTCTTGTTATCCATATAAACTGTACCAAAGTTCATTTAATTCGCTCAAATATTTCTTAGCTGCTGAGGCCAAATTGTTTTCGTTCTTTACTTAAATTCAAGCTTTTTCAAAATCGAAAAACTCAAAATCCGTAATATTGGTCCGATTGTGGTCGATGATACCCCTAAGAATAGGTCTTGTTATCCATATAAACTGTACCAAAGTTCATTTAAATCGCTCAATTATTTCTTAGCTGCTGAGGCCAAATTGTTTTCGTTCTTTACTTAAATTCAAGCTTTTTCAAAATCGAAAAACTCAAAATCCGTAATAGTGGTCCGATTGTGGTCGATGATACCTCTAAGAATAGGTCTTGTTATCCATATAAACTGTACCAAAGTTCATTTAAATCGCTCAATTATTTCTTAGCTGCTGAGGCCAAATTGTCTCCGTTCTTTACTAAAATTCAAGCTTTTTCAAAATCGAAAAACTCAAAATCCGTAATAGTGGTCCGATTGTGGTCGATGATACCTCTAAGAATAGGTCTTGTTATCCATATAAACTGTACCAAAGTTCATTTAATCGCTCAATTATTTCTTAGCTGCTGAGGCCAAATTGTTTCCGTTCTTTACTTAAATTCAAGCTTTTTCAAAATCAAAAAACTCAAAATCCGTAATAGTGGTCCGATTGTGGTCGATGATACCTCTAAGAATAGGTCTTGTTATCCATATAAACTGTACCAAAGTTCATTTAAAGTTCATATAAACTGTATTAAAGTTCATTTAAATCGCTCAATCATTTCTTAGCTGCTGAGGCCAAATTGTTTTCGTTCTTTACTTAAATTCAAGCTTTTTCAAAATCGAAAAACTCAAAATCCGTAATAGTGGTCCGATTGTGGTCGATGATACCTCTAAGAATAGGTCTTGTTATCCATATAAACTGTACCAAAGTTCATTTAAATCGCTCAATTATTTCTTAGCTGCTGAGGCCAAATTGTTTTCGTTCTTCACTTAAATTCAAGCTTTTTCAAAATCGAAAAACTCAAAATCCGTAATAGTGGTCCGATTGTAGTCGATGATACATCTAAGAATAGGTCTTGTTATCCATATAAACTGTACCAAAGTTCATTTAAATCGCTCAATTATTTCTTAGCAGCTGAGGCCAAATTGTTTCCGTTCTTTACTTAAATTCAAGCTTTTTCAAAATCGAAAAACTCAAAACCACTAAAACTCCGTAATAGTGGTCCGATTGTGGTCGATGATACCTCTAAAAATAGGTCTTGTTATCCATATAAACGGTACCAAAGTTCATTTAAATCGCTCAATTATTTCTTAGCTGCTGAGGCCAAATTGTTTCCGTTCTTTACTTAAATTCAAGCTTTTTCAAAATCGAAAAACTCAAAATCCGTAATAGTGGTCCGATTGTGGTCGATGATACCTCTAAGAATAGGTCTTGTTATCCATATAAACTGTACCAAAGTTCATTTAAATCGCTCAATTATTTCTTAGCTGCTGAGGCCAAATTGTTTTCGTTCTTTACTTAAATTCAAGCTTTTTCAAAATCGAAAAACTCAAAATCCGTAATAGTGGTCCGATTGTGGTCGATGATACCTCTAAGAATAGGTCTTGTTATCCATATAAACTGTACCAAAGTTCATTTAAATCGCTCAATTATTTCTTAGCTGCTGAGGCCAAATTGTTTTCGTTCTTTACTTCAAGCTTTTTCAAAATCGAAAAACTCAAAATCCGTAATAGTGGTCCGATTGTGGTCGATGATACCTCTAAGAATAGGTCTTGTTATCCATATAAACTGTACCAAAGTTCATTTAAATCGCTCAATTATTTCTTAGCTGCTGAGGCCAAATTGTTTCCGTTCTTTACTTAAATTCAAGCTTTTATAAAATCGAAAAACTCAAAATCCGTAATAGTGGTCCGATTGTGGTCGATGATACCTCTAAGAATAGGTCTTGTTATCCATATAAACTGTACCAAAGTTCATTTAAATCGCTCAATTATTTCTTAGCTGCTGAGGCCAAATTGTTTTCGTTCTTTACTTAAATTCAAGCTTTTTCAAAATCGAAAAACTCAAAATCCGTAATAGTGGTCCGATTGTGGTCGATGATACCTCTAAGAATAGGTCTTGTTATCCATATAAACTGTACCAAAGTTCATTTAAATCGCTCAATTATTTCTTAGCTGCTGAGGCCAAATTGTTTCCGTTCTTTACTTAAATTCAAGCTTTTTCAAAATCGAAAAACTCAAAATCCGTAATAGTGGTCCGATTGTGGTCGATGATACCTCTAAGAAGAGGTCTGGTTATCCATATAAACTGTACCAAAGTTCATTTAAATAGCTCAATTATTTCTTAGCTGCTGAGGCCAAATTGTTTCCGTTCTTTACTTAAATTCAAGCTTTTTCAAAATCGAAAAACTCAAAATCCGTAATAGTGGTCCGATTGTGGTCGATGATACCTCTAAGAATAGGTCTTGTTATCCATATAAACTGTACCAAAGTTCATTTAAATCGCTCAATTATTTCTTAGCTGCTGAGGCCAAATTGTTTCCGTTCTTTACTTAAATTCAAGCTTTTATAAAATCGAAAAACTCAAAATCCGTAATAGTGGTCCGATTGTGGTCGATGATACCTCTAAGAATAGGTCTTGTTATCCATATAAACTGTACCAAAGTTCATTTAAATCGCTCAATTATTTCTTAGCTGCTGAGGCCAAATTGTTTTCGTTCTTTACTTAAATTCAAGCTTTTTCAAAATCGAAAAACTCCAAATACGTAATAAGTGGTCCGATTGTGGTCGATGATACCTCTAAGAATAGGTCTTATTATCCATATAAACTGTACCAAAGTTCATTTAAATCGCTCAATTATTTCTTAGCTGCTGAGGCCAAATTGTTTCCGTTCTTTACTTAAATTCAAGCTTTTTCAAAATCGAAAAACTCAAAATCCGTAATAGTGGTCCGATTGTGGTCGATGATACCTCTAAGAATAGGTCTTGTTATCCATATAAACTGTACCAAAGTTCATTTAAATCGCTCAATTATTTCTTAGCTGCTGAGGCCAAATTGTTTCCGTTCTTTACTTAAATTCAAGCTTTTTCAAAATCGAAAAACTCAAAATCTATAATAGTGGTCCGATTGTGGTCGATGATACCTCTAAGAATAGGTCTTGTTATCCATATAAACTGTACCAAAGTTCATTTAAATCGCTCAATTATTTCTTAGCTGCTGAGGCCAAATTGTTTTCGTTCTTTACTTAAATTCAAGCTTTTTCCAAATAGAAAAACTCAAAATCCGTAATAGTGGTCCGATTGTGGTCGATGATACCTCTAAGAATAGGTCTTGTTATCCATATAAACTGTACCAAAGTTCATTTAAATCGCTCAATTATTTCTTAGCTGCTGAGGCCAAATTGTTTTCGTTCTTTACTTAAATTCAAGCTTTTTCAAAATCGAAAAACTCCAAATACGTAATAAGTGGTCCGATTGTGGTCGATGATACCTCTAAGAATAGGTCTTATTATCCATATAAACTGTACCAAAGTTCATTTAAATCGCTCAATTATTTCTTAGCTGCTGAGGCCAAATTGTTTCCGTTCTTTACTTAAATTCAAGCTTTTTCAAAATCGAAAAACTCAAAATCCGTAATAGTGGTCCGATTGTGGTCGATGATACCTCTAAGAATAGGTCTTGTTATCCATATAAACTGTACCAAAGTTCATTTAAATCGCTCAATTATTTCTTAGCTGCTGAGGCCAAATTGTTTCCGTTCTTTACTTAAATTCAAGCTTTTTCAAAATCGAAAAACTCAAAATCTATAATAGTGGTCCGATTGTGGTCGATGATACCTCTAAGAATAGGTCTTGTTATCCATATAAACTGTACCAAAGTTCATTTAAATCGCTCAATTATTTCTTAGCTGCTGAGGCCAAATTGTTTTCGTTCTTTACTTAAATTCAAGCTTTTTCCAAATAGAAAAACTCAAAATCCGTAATAGTGGTCCGATTGTGGTCGATGATACCTCTAAGAATAGGTCTTGTTATCCATATAAACTGTACCAAAGTTCATTTAAATCGCTCAATTATTTCTTAGCTGCTGAGGCCAAATTGTTTTCGTTCTTTACTTAAATTCAAGCTTTTTCCAAATCGAAAAACTCAAAATCCGTAATAGTGGTCCGATTGTGGTCGATGATACCTCTAAGAATAGGTCTTGTTATCCATATAAACTGTACCAAAGTTCATTTAAATCGCTCAATTATTTCTTAGCTGCTGAGGCCAAATTGTTTCCGTTCTTTACTTAAATTCAAGCTTTTTCAAAATCGAAAAACTCAAAATCCGTAATAGTGGTCCGATTGTGGTCGATGATACCTCTAAGAATAGGTCTTGTTATCCATATAAACTGTACCAAAGTTCATTTAAATCGATCAATTATTTCTTAGCTGCTGAGGCCAAATTGTTTTCGTTCTTTACTTAAATTCAAGCTTTTTCAAAATCGAAAAACTCAAAATCCGTAATAGTGGTCCGATTGTGGTCGATGATACCTCTAAGAATAGGTCATGTTATCCATATAAACTGTACCAAAGTTCATTTAAATCGCTCAATTATTTCTTAGCTGCTGAGGCCAAATTGTTTCCGTTCTTTACTTAAATTCAAGCTTTTTCAAAAACGAAAAACTCAAAGTTCGTAATAGTGGTCCGATTGTGGTCGATGATACCTCTAATAATAGGTCTTGTTATCCATATAAACTGTACCAAAGTTCATTTAAATAGCTCAATTATTTCTTAGCTGCTGAGGCCAAATTGTTTCCGTTCTTTACTTAAATTCAAGTTTTTTCAAAATCGAAAAACTCAAAATCCGTAATAGTGGTCCGATTGTGGTCGATGATACCTCTAAGAATAGGTCTTGTTATCCATATAAACTGTACCAAAGTTCATTTAAATCGCTCAATTATTTCTTAGCTGCTGAGGCCAAATTGTTTCCGTTCTTTACTTAAATTCAAGCTTTTTCAAAATCGAAAAACTCAAAATCCGTAATAGTGGTCCGATTGTGGTCAATGATACCTCTAAGAATAGGTCTTGTTATCCATATAAACTGTACCAAAGTTCATTTAAATCGCTCAATTATTTCTTAGCTGCTGAGGCCAAATTGTTTCCGTTCTTTACTTAAATTCAAGCTTTTTCAAAATCGAAAAATTCAAAATCCGTAATAGTGGTCCGATTGTGGTCGATGATACCTCTAAGAAGAGGTCTTGTTATCCATATAAACTGTACCAAAGTTCATTTAAATCGCTCAATTATTTCTTAGCTGCTGAGGCCAAATTGTTTCCGTTCCTTACTTAAATTCAAGCTTTTTCAAAATCGTAAAACTCAAAATCCGTAATAGTGGTCCGATTGTGGTCGATGATACCTCTAAAAATAGCTCTTGTTATCCATATAAACTGTACCAAAGTTCATTTAAATCGCTCAAACATTTCTTAGCTGCTGAGGCCAAATTGTTTCCGTTCTTTACAAAATCGAAAAACTCAAAATCCGTAATAGTGGTCCGATTGTGGTCGATGATACCTCTAAGAATAGGTCTTGTTATCCATATAAACTGTACCAAAGTTCATTTAAATCGCTCAATTATTTCATAGCTGCTGAGGCCAAATTGTTTCCGTTCTTTACTTAAATTCAAGCTTTTTCAAAATCGAAAAACTCAAAATCTATAATAGTGGTCCGATTGTGGTCGATGATACCTCTAAGAATAGGTCTTGTTATCCATATAAACTGTACCAAAGTTCATTTAAATCTCTCAATTATTTCTTAGCTGCTGAGGCCAAATTGTTTTCGTTCTTTACTTAAATTCAAGCTTTTTCCAAATCGAAAAACTCAAAATCCGTAATAGTGGTCCGATTGTGGTCGATGATACCTCTAAGAATAGGTCTTGTTATCCATATAAACTGTACCAAAGTTCATTTAAATCGCTCAATTATTTCTTAGCTGCTGAGGCCAAATTGTTTCCGTTCTTTACTTAAATTCAAGCTTTTTCAAAATCAAAAAACTCAAAATCCGTAATAGTGGTCCGATTGTGGTCGATGATACCTCTAAGAATAGGCCTTGTTATCCATATAAACTGTACCAAAGTTCATTTAAATCGCTCAATTATTTCTTAGCTGCTGAGGCCAAATTGTTTCCGTTCTTTACTTAAATTCAAGCTTTTTCAAAATCTAAAAACTCAAAATCCGTAATAGTGGTCCGATTGTGGTCGATGATACCTCTAAGAATAGGTCTTGTTTTCCATATAAACTGTACCAAAGTTCATTTAAATCGCTCAATTATTTCTTAGCTGCTGAGGCCAAATTGTTTCCGTTCTTTACTTAAATTCAAGCTTTTTCAAAATCGAAAAACTCAAAATCCGTAATAGTGGTCCGATTGTGGTCGATGATACCTCTAAGAATAGGTCTTGTTATCCATATAAACTGTACCAAAGTTCATTTAAATCGCTCAATTATTTCTTAGCTGCTGAGGCCAAATTGTTTCCGTTCTTTACTTAAATTCAAGCTTTTTCAAAATCGAAAAACTCAAAATCCGTAATAGTGGTCCGATTGTGGTCGATGATACCTCTAAGAATAGGTCTTGTTATCCATATAAACTGTACCAAAGTTCATTTAAATCGCTCAATTATTTCTTAGCTGCTGAGGCCAAATTGTTTTCGTTCTTTACTTAAATTCAAGCTTTTTCCAAATAGAAAAACTCAAAATCCGTAATAGTGGTCCGATTGTGGTCGATGATACCTCTAAGAATAGGTCTTGTTATCCATATAAACTGTACCAAAGTTCATTTAAATCGCTCAATTATTTCTTAGCTGCTGAGGCCAAATTGTTTTCGTTCTTTACTTAAATTCAAGCTTTTTCCAAATCGAAAAACTCAAAATCCGTAATAGTGGTCCGATTGTGGTCGATGATACCTCTAAGAATAGGTCTTGTTATCCATATAAACTGTACCAAAGTTCATTTAAATCGCTCAATTATTTCTTAGCTGCTGAGGCCAAATTGTTTCCGTTCTTTACTTAAATTCAAGCTTTTTCAAAATCGAAAAACTCAAAATCCGTAATAGTGGTCCGATTGTGGTCGATGATACCTCTAAGAATAGGTCTTGTTATCCATATAAACTGTACCAAAGTTCATTTAAATCGATCAATTATTTCTTAGCTGCTGAGGCCAAATTGTTTTCGTTCTTTACTTAAATTCAAGCTTTTTCAAAATCGAAAAACTCAAAATCCGTAATAGTGGTCCGATTGTGGTCGATGATACCTCTAAGAATAGGTCATGTTATCCATATAAACTGTACCAAAGTTCATTTAAATCGCTCAATTATTTCTTAGCTGCTGAGGCCAAATTGTTTCCGTTCTTTACTTAAATTCAAGCTTTTTCAAAAACGAAAAACTCAAAGTTCGTAATAGTGGTCCGATTGTGGTCGATGATACCTCTAATAATAGGTCTTGTTATCCATATAAACTGTACCAAAGTTCATTTAAATAGCTCAATTATTTCTTAGCTGCTGAGGCCAAATTGTTTCCGTTCTTTACTTAAATTCAAGTTTTTTCAAAATCGAAAAACTCAAAATCCGTAATAGTGGTCCGATTGTGGTCGATGATACCTCTAAGAATAGGTCTTGTTATCCATATAAACTGTACCAAAGTTCATTTAAATCGCTCAATTATTTCTTAGCTGCTGAGGCCAAATTGTTTCCGTTCTTTACTTAAATTCAAGCTTTTTCAAAATCGAAAAACTCAAAATCCGTAATAGTGGTCCGATTGTGGTCAATGATACCTCTAAGAATAGGTCTTGTTATCCATATAAACTGTACCAAAGTTCATTTAAATCGCTCAATTATTTCTTAGCTGCTGAGGCCAAATTGTTTCCGTTCTTTACTTAAATTCAAGCTTTTTCAAAATCGAAAAATTCAAAATCCGTAATAGTGGTCCGATTGTGGTCGATGATACCTCTAAGAAGAGGTCTTGTTATCCATATAAACTGTACCAAAGTTCATTTAAATCGCTCAATTATTTCTTAGCTGCTGAGGCCAAATTGTTTCCGTTCCTTACTTAAATTCAAGCTTTTTCAAAATCGTAAAACTCAAAATCCGTAATAGTGGTCCGATTGTGGTCGATGATACCTCTAAAAATAGCTCTTGTTATCCATATAAACTGTACCAAAGTTCATTTAAATCGCTCAAACATTTCTTAGCTGCTGAGGCCAAATTGTTTCCGTTCTTTACAAAATCGAAAAACTCAAAATCCGTAATAGTGGTCCGATTGTGGTCGATGATACCTCTAAGAATAGGTCTTGTTATCCATATAAACTGTACCAAAGTTCATTTAAATCGCTCAATTATTTCATAGCTGCTGAGGCCAAATTGTTTCCGTTCTTTACTTAAATTCAAGCTTTTTCAAAATCGAAAAACTCAAAATCTATAATAGTGGTCCGATTGTGGTCGATGATACCTCTAAGAATAGGTCTTGTTATCCATATAAACTGTACCAAAGTTCATTTAAATCTCTCAATTATTTCTTAGCTGCTGAGGCCAAATTGTTTTCGTTCTTTACTTAAATTCAAGCTTTTTCCAAATCGAAAAACTCAAAATCCGTAATAGTGGTCCGATTGTGGTCGATGATACCTCTAAGAATAGGTCTTGTTATCCATATAAACTGTACCAAAGTTCATTTAAATCGCTCAATTATTTCTTAGCTGCTGAGGCCAAATTGTTTCCGTTCTTTACTTAAATTCAAGCTTTTTCAAAATCAAAAAACTCAAAATCCGTAATAGTGGTCCGATTGTGGTCGATGATACCTCTAAGAATAGGCCTTGTTATCCATATAAACTGTACCAAAGTTCATTTAAATCGCTCAATTATTTCTTAGCTGCTGAGGCCAAATTGTTTCCGTTCTTTACTTAAATTCAAGCTTTTTCAAAATCTAAAAACTCAAAATCCGTAATAGTGGTCCGATTGTGGTCGATGATACCTCTAAGAATAGGTCTTGTTTTCCATATAAACTGTACCAAAGTTCATTTAAATCGCTCAATTATTTCTTAGCTGCTGAGGCCAAATTGTTTCCGTTCTTTACTTAAATTCAAGCTTTTTCAAAATCGAAAAACTCAAAATCCGTAATAGTGGTCCGATTGTGGTCGATGATACCTCTAAGAATAGGTCTTGTTATCCATATAAACTGTACCAAAGTTCATTTAAATCGCTCAATTATTTCTTAGCTGCTGAGGCCAAATTGTTTCCGTTCTTTACTTAAATTCAAGCTTTTTCAAAATCGAAAAACTCAAAATCCGTAATAGTGGTCCGATTGTGGTCGATGATACCTCTAAGAATAGGTCTTGTTATCCATATAAACTGTACCAAAGTTCATTTAAATCGCTCAAATATTTCTTAGCTGCTGAGGCCAAATTGTTTTCGTTCTTTACTTAAATTCAAGCTTTTTCAAAATCGAAAAACTCAAAATCCGTAATAGTGGTCCGATTGTGGTCGACGATACCTCTAAGAATAGGTCTTGTTATCCATATAAACTGTACCAAAGTTCATTTAAATCGCTCAATTATTTCTTAGCTGCTGAGGCCAAATTGTTTCCGTTCTTTACTTAAATTCAAGCTTTTTCAAAATCGAAAAACTCAAAATCCGTAATAGTGGTCCGATTGTGGTCGATGATACCTCTAAGAATAGGTCTTGTTATCCATATAAACTGTACCAAAGTTCATTTAAATAGCTCAATTATTTCTTAGCTGCTGAGGCCAAATGGTTTTCGTTCTTTACTTAAATTCAAGCTTTTTCAAAATCGAACTCAAAATCCGTAATAGTGGTCCGATTGTGGTCGATAATACCTCTAAAAATAGGTCTTATTATCCATATAAACTGTACCAAAGTTCATTTAAATCGCTCAATTATTTCTTAGCTGCTGAGGCCAAATTGTTTCCGTTCTTTACTTAAATTCAAGCTTTTTCAAAAACGAAAAACTCAAAATCCGTAATAGTGGTCCGATTGTGGTCGATGATACCTCTAAGAATAGGTCTTGTTATCCATATAAACTGTACCAAAGTTCATTTAAATCGCTCAATTATTTCTTAGCTGCTGAGGCCAAATTGTTTCCGTTCTTTACTTAAATTCAAGCTTTTTCAAAATCGAAAAATCCGTAATAGTGGTCCGAATGTGGTCGATGATAACTCTAAGAATAGGTTTTGTTATCCATATAAACTGTACCAAAGTTCATTTAAATCGCTCAATTATTTCTTAGCTGCTGAGGCCAAATTGTTTCCGTTCTTTACTTAAATTCAAGCTTTTTCAAAATCGAAAAACTCAAAATTCGTAATAGTGGTCCGATTGTGGTCGATGATACCTCTAAGAATAGGTCTTGTTATCCATATAAACTGTACCAAAGTTCATTTAAATCGCTCAATTATTTCTTAGCTGCTGAGGCCAAATTGTTTCCGTTCTTTACTTAAATTCAAGCTTTTTCAAAATCGAAAAACTCAAAATCCGTAATAGTGGTCCGAATGTGGTCGATGATAACTCTAAGAATAGGTTTTGTTATCCATATAAACTGTACCAAAGTTCATTTAAATCGCTCAATTATTTCCTAGCTGCTGAGGCCAAATTGTTTCCGTTCTTTACTTAAATTCAAGCTTTTTCAAAATCGAAAAACTCAAAATTCGTAATAGTGGTCCGATTGTGGTCGATGATACCTCTAAGAATAGGTCTTGTTATCCATATAAACTGTACCAAAGTTCATTTAAATCGCTCAATTATTTCTTAGCTGCTGAGGCCAAATTGTTTCCGTTCTTTACTTAAATTCAAGCTTTTTCAAAATCGAAAAACTCAAAATTCGTAATAGTGGTCCGATTGTGGTCGATGATACCTCTAAGAATAGGTCTTGTTATCCATATAAACTGTACCAAAGTTCATTTAAATCGCTCAATTATTTCTTAGCTGCTGAGGCCAAATTGTTTCCGTTCTTTACTTAAATTCAAGCTTTTTCAAAATCGAAAAACTCAAAATCCGTAATAGTGGTCCGAATGTGGTCGATGATAACTTTAAGAATAGGTTTTGTTATCCATATAAACTGTACCAAAGTTCATTTAAATCGCTCAATTATTTCTTAGCTGCTGAGGCCAAATTGTTTCCGTTCTTTACTTAAATTCAAGCTTTTTCAAAATCGAAAAACTCAAAATTCGTAATAGTGGTCCGATTGTGGTCGATGATACCTCTAAGAATAGGTCTTGTTATCCATATAAACTGTACCAAAGTTCATTTAAATCGCTCAATTATTTCTTAGCTGCTGAGGCCAAATTGTTTCCGTTCTTTACTTAAATTCAAGCTTTTTCAAAATCGAAAAACTCAAAATCCGTAATAGTGGTCCGAATGTGGTCGATGATAACTCTAAGAATAGGTTTTGTTATCCATATAAACTGTACCAAAGTTCATTTAAATCGCTCAATTATTTCTTAGCTGCTGAGGCCAAATTGTTTCCGTTCTTTACTTAAATTCAAGCTTTTTCAAAATCGAAAAACTCAGAATCCGTAATAGTGGTCCGATTGTGGTCGATAAATTATTCGAAATCGCTCAATTATTTCTTAGCTGCTGAGGCCAAATTGTTTCCGTCTTTACTTAAATTCAAGCTTTTTCAAAAACGAAAAACTCAAAGTCCGTAATAGTGGTCCGATTGTGGTCGATGATACCTCTAAGAATAGGTCTTGTTATCCATATAAACTGTACCAAAGTTCATTTAAATAGCTCAATTATTTCTTAGCTGCTGAGGCCAAATTGTTACCGTTCTTTACTTAAATTCAAGCTTTTTCAAAATCGAAAAACTCAAAATCCGTAATAGTGGTCCGATTGTGGTCGATGATACCTCTAAGAATAGGTCTTGTTATTTATATAAACTGTACCAAAGTTCATTTAAATCGCTCAATTATTTCTTAGCTGCTGAGGCCAAATTGTTTCCGTTCTTTACTTAAATTCAAGCTTTTTCAAAATCGAAAAACTCAAAATCCGTAATAATGGTCCGATTGTGGTCGATGATACCTCTAAGAATAGGTTTTGTTATCCATATAAACTGTACCAAAGTTCATTTAAATCGCTCAATTATTTCTTAGCTGCTGAGGCCAAATTGTTTCCGTTCTTTACTTAAATTCAAGCTTTTTCAAAATCGAAAAACTCAAAATTCGTAATAGTGGTCCGATTGTGGTCGATGATACCTCTAAGAATAGGTCTTGTTATCCATATAAACTGTACCAAAGTTCATTTAAATCGCTCAATTATTTCTTAGCTGCTGAGGCCAAATTGTTTCCGTTCTTTACTTAAATTCAAGCTTTTTCAAAATCGAAAAACTCAAAATCCGTAATAGTGTTCCGATTGTGGTCGATGATACCTCTAAGAATAGGTCTTGTTATCCATATAAACTGTACCAAAGTTCATTTAAATCGCTCAATTATTTCTTAGCTGCTGAGGCCAAATTTTATCCGTTCTTTACTTAAATTCGAGCTTTTTCAAAATCGAAAAACTCAAAATCCGTAATAGTGGTCCCACTGTGGTTGATGATACCTCTAAGAATAGGTCTTGTTATCCATATAAACTGTACCAAAGTTCATTTAAATCGCTCAATTATTTCTTAGCTGCTGAGGCCAAATTGTTTTCGTTCTTTACTTAAATTCAAGCTTTTTCAAAATCGAAAACTCAAAATCCGTAATAGTGGTCCGATTGTGGTCGATGATACCTCTAAGAATAGGTCATGTTATCCATATAAACTGTACCAAAGTTCATTTAAATCGCTCAATTATTTCTTAGCTGCTGAGGCCAAATTGTTTCCGTTCTTTACTTAAATTAAGCTTTTTCAAAAACGAAAAACTCAAAGTTCGTAATAGTGGTCCGATTTTGGTCGATGATACCTCTAAGAATAGGTCTTGTTATCCATATAAACTGTACCAAAGTTCATTTAAATAGCTCAATTATTTCTTAGCTGCTGAGGCCAAATTGTTTCCGTTTTTTACTTAAATTCAAGCTTTTTCAAAATCGAAAAACTCAAAATCCGTAATAGTGGTCCGATTGTGGTCGTGATACCTCTAAGAATAGGTCTTGTTATCCATATAAACTGTACCAAAGTTCATTTAAATCGCTCAATTATTTCTTAGCTGCTGAGGCCAAATTGTTTCCGTTCTTTACTTAAATTCAAGCTTTTTCAAAAACGAAAAACTCAAAGTCCGTAATAGTGGTCCGATTGTGGTCGATGATACCTCTAAGAATAGGTCTTGTTATCCATATAAACTGTACCAAAGTTCATTTAAATAGCTCAATTATTTCTTAGCTGCTGAGGCCAAATTGTTTCCGTTCTTTACTTAAATTCAAGCTTTTTCAAAATCGAAAAACTCAAAATCCGTAATAGTGGTCCGATTGTGGTCGATGATACCTCTAAGAATAGGTCTTGTTATCCATATAAACTGTACCAAAGTTCATTTAAATCGCTCAATTATTTCTTAGCTGCTGAGGCCAAATTGTTTCCGTTCTTTACTTAAATTCAAGCTTTTTCAAAATCGAAAAACTCAAAATCCGTAATAGTGGTCCGATTGTGGTCGATGATACCTCTAAGAATAGGTTTTGTTATCCATATAAACTGTACCAAAGTTCATTTAAATCGCTCAATTATTTCTTAGCTGCTGAGGCCAAATTGTTTCCGTTCTTTACTTAAATTCAAGCTTTTTCAAAATCGAAAAACTCAAAATTCGTAATAGTGTTCCGATTGTGGTCGATGATACCTCTAAGAATAGGTCTTGTTATCCATATAAACTGTACCAAAGTTCATTTAAATCGCTCAATTATTTCTTAGCTGCTGAGGCCAAATTGTTTCCGTTCTTTACTTAAATTCAAGCTTTTTCAAAATCGAAAAACTCAAAATCCGTAATAGTGTTCCGATTGTGGTCGATGATACCTCTAAGAATAGGTCTTGTTATCCATATAAACTGTACCAAAGTTCATTTAAATCGCTCAATTATTTCTTAGCTGCTGAGGCCAAATTTTATCCGTTCTTTACTTAAATTCGAGCTTTTTCAAAATCGAAAAACTCAAAATCCGTAATAGTGGTCCCATTGTGGTCGATGATACCTCTAAGAATAGGTCTTGTTATCCATATAAACTGTACCAAAGTTCATTTAAATCGCTCAATTATTTCTTAGCTGCTGAGGCCAAATTGTTTTCGTTCTTTACTTAAATTCAAGCTTTTTCAAAATCGAAAAACTCAAAATCCGTAATAGTGGTCCGATTGTGGTCGATGATACCTCTAAGAATAGGTCATGTTATCCATATAAACTGTACCAAAGTTCATTTAAATCGCTCAATTATTTCTTAGCTGCTGAGGCCAAATTGTTTCCGTTCTTTACTTAAATTAAGCTTTTTCAAAAACGAAAAACTCAAAGTTCGTAATAGTGGTCCGATTTTGGTCGATGATACCTCTAAGAATAGGTCTTGTTATCCATATAAACTGTACCAAAGTTCATTTAAATAGCTCAATTATTTCTTAGCTGCTGAGGCCAAATTGTTTCCGTTCTTTACTTAAATTCAAGCTTTTTCAAAATCGAAAAACTCAAAATCCGTAATAGTGGTCCGATTGTGGTCGATGATACCTCTAAGAATAGGTCTTGTTATCCATATAAACTGTACCAAAGTTCATTTAAATCGCTCAATTATTTCTTAGCTGCTGAGGCCAAATTGTTTCCGTTCTTTACTTAAATTCAAGCTTTTTCAAAATCGAAAAACTCAAAATCCGTAATAGTGGTCCGATTGTGGTCGATGATACCTCTAAGAATAGGTCTTGTTATCCATATAAACTGTACCAAAGTTCATTTAAATCGCTCAATTATTTCTTAGCTGCTGAGGCCAAATTGTTTCCGTTCTTTACTTAAATTCAAGCTTTTTCAAAATCGAAAAACTCAAAATCCGTAATAGTGGTCCGATTGTGGTCGTGATACCTCTAAGAATAGGTCTTGTTATCCATATAAACTGTACCAAAGTTCATTTAAATCGCTCAATTATTTCTTAGCTGCTGAGGCCAAATTGTTTTCGTTCTTTACTTAAATTCAAGCTTTTTCAAAATCGAAAAACTCAAAATCCGTAATAGTGGTCCGATTGTGGTCGTGATACCTCTAAGAATAGGTCTTGTTATCCATATAAACTGTACCAAAGTTCATTTAAATCGCTCAATTATTTCTTAGCTGCTGAGGCCAAATTGTTTCCGTTCTTTACTTAAATTCAAGCTTTTTCAAAATCGAAAAACTCAAAATCCGTAATAGTGGTCCGATTGTGGTCGATGATACCCCTAAGAATAGGTCTTGTTATCCATATAAACTGTACCAAAGTTCATTTAAATCGCTCGATTATTTCATAGCTGCTGAGGCCAAATTGTTTCCGTTCTTTACTTAAATTCAAGCTTTTTCAAAATCGAAAAACTCAAAATCTATAATAGTGGTCCGATTGTGGTCGATGATACCTCTAAGAATAGGTCTTGTTATCCATATAAACTGTACCAAAGTTCATTTAAATCGCTCAATTATTTCTTAGCTGCTGAGGCCAAATTGTTTTCGTTCTTTACTTAAATTCAAGCTTTTTCAAAATCGAAAAACTCAAAATCCGTAATAGTGGTCCGATTGTGGTCGATGATACCTCTAAGAATAGGTCTTGTTATCCATATAAACTGTACCAAAGTTCATTTAAATCGCTCAATTATTTCTTAGCTGCTGAGGCCAAATGGTTTTCGTTCTTTACTTAAATTCAAGCTTTTTCAAAATCGAAAAACTCAAAATCCGTAATAGTGGTCCGATTGTGGTCGATGATACCTCTAAGAATAGGTCTTGTTATCTATATAAACTGTACCAAAGTTCATTTAAATCGCTCAATTATTTCTTAGCTGCTAAGGCCAAATTGTTTCCGTTCTTTACTTAAATTCAAGCTTTTTCAAAATCGAAAAACTCAAAATCCGTAATAGTGGTCCGATTGTGGTCGATGATACCTCTAAGAATAGGTCTTGTTATCCATATAAACTGTACCAAAGTTCATTTAAATAGCTCAATTATTTCTTAGCTGCTGAGGCCAAATGGTTTTCGTTCTTTACTTAAATTCAAGCTTTTTCAAAATCGAACTCAAAATCCGTAATAGTGGTCCGATTGTGGTCGATGATACCTCTAAGAATAGGTCTTATTATTCATATAAACTGTACCAAAGTTCATTTAAATCGCTCAATTATTTCTTAGCTGCTGAGGCCAAATTGTTTCCGTTCTTTACTTAAATTCAAGCTTTTTCAAAAACGAAAAACTCAAAGTCCGTAATAGTGGTCCGATTGTGGTCGATGATACCTCTAAGAATAGGTCTTGTTATCCATATAAACTGTACCAAAGTTCATTTAAATAGCTCAATTATTTCTTAGCTGCTGAGGCCAAATTTTTTCCATTCTTTACTTAAATTCAAGCTTTTTCAAAATCGAAAAACTCAAAATCCGTAATGGTGGTCCGATTGTGGTCGATGATACCTCTAAGAATAGGTCTTGTTATCCATATAAACTGTACCAAAGTTCATTTAAATCGCTCAATTATTTCTTAGCTGCTGAGGCCAAATTGTTTCCGTTCTTTACTTAAATTCAAGCTTTTTCAAAATCGAAAAACTCAAAATCCGTAATAGTGGTCCGATTGTGGTCGATGATACCTCTAAGAATAGGTCTTGTTATCCATATAAACTGTACCAAAGTTCATTTAAATCGCTCAATTATTTCTTAGCTGCTGAGGCCAAATTGTTTCCGTTCTTTACTTAAATTCAAGCTTTTTCAAAATCGAAAAACTCAAAATCCGTAATAGTGGTCCGATTGTGGTCGTGATACCTCTAAGAATAGGTCTTGTTATCCATATAAACTGTACCAAAGTTCATTTAAATCGCTCAATTATTTCTTAGCTGCTGAGGCCAAATTGTTTTCGTTCTTTACTTAAATTCAAGCTTTTTCAAAATCGAAAAACTCAAAATCCGTAATAGTGGTCCGATTGTGGTCGATGATACCTCTAAGAATAGGTCTTGTTATCCATATAAACTGTACCAAAGTTCATTTAAATCGCTCAATTATTTCTTAGCTGCTGAGGCCAAATTGTTTCCGTTCTTTACTTAAATTCAAGCTTTTTCAAAATCGAAAAACTCAAAATCCGTAATAGTGGTCCGATTGTGGTCGATGATACCTCTAAGAATAGGTCTTGTTATCCATATAAACTGTACCAAAGTTCATTTAAATCGCTCAATTATTTCTTAGCTGCTGAGGCCAAATTGTTTCCGTTCTTTACTTAAATTCAAGCTTTTTCAAAATCTAAAAACTCAAAATCCGTAATAGTGGTCCGATTGTGGTCGATGATACCTCTAAGAATAGGTCTTGTTATCCATATAAACTGTACCAAAGTTCATTTAAATCGCTTAATTATTTCTTAGCTGCTGAGGCTAAATTGTTTTCGTTCTTTACTTAAATTCAAGCTTTTTCAAAATCGAAAAACTCAAAATCTGCTGAGGCCAAATTGTTTTCGTTCTTTACTTAAATTCAAGCTTTTTCAAAATCGAAAAACTCAAAATCCGTAATGGTGGTCCGATTGTGGTCGATGATACTTCTAAGAATAGGTCTTGTTATCCATATAAACTGTACCAAAGTTCATTTAAATCGCTCAATTATTTCTTAGCTGCTGAGGCCAAATTGTTTTCGTTCTTTACTTAAATTCAAGCTTTTTCAAAATCGAAAAACTCAAAATCCGTAATAGTGGTCCGATTGTGGTCGATAATACCTCTAAGAATAGGTCTTGTTATCCATATAAACTGTACCAAAGTTCATTTAAATCGCTCAATTATTTCCTAGCTGCTGAGGCCAAATTGTTTCCGTTCTTTACTTAATTTCAAGCTTTTTCAAAATCGAAAAACTCAAAATCCGTAATAGTGGCCCGATTGTGGTCGATGATACCTCTAAGAATAGGTCTTGTTATCCATATAAACTGTACCAAAATTCATTTAAATCGCTCAATTATTTCTGAGCTGCTGAGGCCAAATTGTTTCCGTTCTTTACTTAAATTCAAGTTTTTTCAAAATCGAAAAACTCAAAATCCGTAATAGTGGTCCGATTGTGGTCGATGATACCTCTAAGAATAGGTCTTGTTATCCATATAAACTGTACCAAAGTTCATTTAAATCGCTCAATTATTTCTTAGCTGCTGAGGCCAAATTGTTTCCGTTCTTTACTTAAATTCAAGCTTTTTCAAAATCGAAAAACTCAAAATCCGTAATAGTGGTCCGATTGTGGTCGATGATACTTCTAAGAATAGGTCTTCTTATCAATATAAACTGTACCAAAGTTCATTTAAATAGCTCAATTATTTCTTAGCTGCTGAGGCCAAATTGTTTTCGTTCTTTACTTAAATTCAAGCTTTTTCAAAATCGAAAAACTCAAAATCCGTAATAGTGGTCCGATTGTGGTCGATGATACCTCTAAGAAGAGGTTTTGTTATCCATATAAACTGTACCAAAGTTCATTTAAATAGCTCAATTATTTCTTAGCTGCTGAGGCCAAATTGTTTTCGTTCTTTACTTAAATTCAAGCTTTTTCAAAATCGAAAAACTCAAAATCCGTAATAGTGGTCCGATTGTGGTCGATGATACCTCTAAGAATAGGTCTTGTTATCCATATTAACTGTACCAAAATTCATTTAAATCGCTCAATTATTTCTTAGCTGCTGAGGCCAAATTGTATCCGTTCTTTACTTAAATCCAAGCCTTTTCAAAATCGAAAAACTCAAAATCTGCTGAGGCCAAATTGTTTTCGTTCTTTACTTAAATTCAAGCTTTTTCAAAATCGAAAAACTCAAAATCCGTAATGGTGGTCCGATTGTGGTCGATGATACTTCTAAGAATAGGTCTTGTTATCCATATAAACTGTACCAAAGTTCATTTAAATCGCTCAATTATTTCTTAGCTGCTGAGGCCAAATTGTTTTCGTTCTTTACTTAAATTCAAGCTTTTTCAAAATCGAAAAACTCAAAATCCGTAATAGTGGTCCGATTGTGGTCGATAATACCTCTAAGAATAGGTCTTGTTATCCATATAAACTGTACCAAAGTTCATTTAAATCGCTCAATTATTTCCTAGCTGCTGAGGCCAAATTGTTTCCGTTCTTTACTTAATTTCAAGCTTTTTCAAAATCGAAAAACTCAAAATCCGTAATAGTGGCCCGATTGTGGTCGATGATACCTCTAAGAATAGGTCTTGTTATCCATATAAACTGTACCAAAGTTCATTTAAATCGCTCAATTATTTCTGAGCTGCTGAGGCCAAATTGTTTCCGTTCTTTACTTAAATTCAAGTTTTTTCAAAATCGAAAAACTCAAAATCCGTAATAGTGGTCCGATTGTGGTCGATGATACCTCTAAGAATAGGTCTTGTTATCCATATAAACTGTACCAAAGTTCATTTAAATCGCTCAATTATTTCTTAGCTGCTGAGGCCAAATTGTTTCCGTTCTTTACTTAAATTCAAGCTTTTTCAAAATCGAAAAACTCAAAATCCGTAATAGTGGTCCGATTGTGGTCGATGATACTTCTAAGAATAGGTCTTCTTATCAATATAAACTGTACCAAAGTTCATTTAAATAGCTCAATTATTTCTTAGCTGCTGAGGCCAAATTGTTTTCGTTCTTTACTTAAATTCAAGCTTTTTCAAAATCGAAAAACTCAAAATCCGTAATAGTGGTCCGATTGTGGTCGATGATACCTCTAAGAAGAGGTTTTGTTATCCATATAAACTGTACCAAAGTTCATTTAAATAGCTCAATTATTTCTTAGCTGCTGAGGCCAAATTGTTTTCGTTCTTTACTTAAATTCAAGCTTTTTCAAAATCGAAAAACTCAAAATCCGTAATAGTGGTCCGATTGTGGTCGTGATACCTCTAAGAATAGGTCTTGTTATCCATATAAACTGTACCAAAGTTCATTTAAATCGCTCAATTATTTCTTAGCTGCTGAGGCCAAATTGTTTCCGTTCTTTACTTAAATTCAAGCTTTTTCAAAATCGAAAAACTCAAAATCCGTAATAGTGGTCCGATTGTGGTCGATGATACCCCTAAGAATAGGTCTTGTTATCCATATAAACTGTACCAAAGTTCATTTAAATCGCTCGATTATTTCATAGCTGCTGAGGCCAAATTGTTTCCGTTCTTTACTTAAATTCAAGCTTTTTCAAAATCGAAAAACTCAAAATCTATAATAGTGGTCCGATTGTGGTCGATGATACCTCTAAGAATAGGTCTTGTTATCCATATAAACTGTACCAAAGTTCATTTAAATCGCTCAATTATTTCTTAGCTGCTGAGGCCAAATTGTTTTCGTTCTTTACTTAAATTCAAGCTTTTTCAAAATCGAAAAACTCAAAATCCGTAATAGTGGTCCGATTGTGGTCGATGATACCTCTAAGAATAGGTCTTGTTATCCATATAAACTGTACCAAAGTTCATTTAAATCGCTCAATTATTTCTTAGCTGCTGAGGCCAAATGGTTTTCGTTCTTTACTTAAATTCAAGCTTTTTCAAAATCGAAAAACTCAAAATCCGTAATAGTGGTCCGATTGTGGTCGATGATACCTCTAAGAATAGGTCTTGTTATCTATATAAACTGTACCAAAGTTCATTTAAATCGCTCAATTATTTCTTAGCTGCTAAGGCCAAATTGTTTCCGTTCTTTACTTAAATTCAAGCTTTTTCAAAATCGAAAAACTCAAAATCCGTAATAGTGGTCCGATTGTGGTCGATGATACCTCTAAGAATAGGTCTTGTTATCCATATAAACTGTACCAAAGTTCATTTAAATAGCTCAATTATTTCTTAGCTGCTGAGGCCAAATGGTTTTCGTTCTTTACTTAAATTCAAGCTTTTTCAAAATCGAACTCAAAATCCGTAATAGTGGTCCGATTGTGGTCGATGATACCTCTAAGAATAGGTCTTATTATTCATATAAACTGTACCAAAGTTCATTTAAATCGCTCAATTATTTCTTAGCTGCTGAGGCCAAATTGTTTTTGTTCTTTACTTAAATTCAAGCTTTTTCAAAAACGAAAAACTCAAAGTCCGTAATAGTGGTCCGATTGTGGTCGATGATACCTCTAAGAATAGGTCTTGTTATCCATATAAACTGTACCAAAGTTCATTTAAATAGCTCAATTATTTCTTAGCTGCTGAGGCCAAATTTTTTCCATTCTATACTTAAATTCAAGCTTTTTCAAAATCGAAAAACTCAAAATCCGTAATGGTGGTCCGATTGTGGTCGATGATACCTCTAAGAATAGGTCTTGTTATCCATATAAACTGTACCAAAGTTCATTTAAATCGCTCAATTATTTCTTAGCTGCTGAGGCCAAATTGTTTCCGTTCTTTACTTAAATTCAAGCTTTTTCAAAATCGAAAAACTCAAAATCCGTAATAGTGGTCCGATTGTGGTCGATGATACCTCTAAGAATAGGTCTTGTTATCCATATAAACTGTACCAAAGTTCATTTAAATCGCTCAATTATTTCTTAGCTGCTGAGGCCAAATTGTTTCCGTTCTTTACTTAAATTCAAGCTTTTTCAAAATCGAAAAACTCAAAATCCGTAATAGTGGTCCGATTGTGGTCGTGATACCTCTAAGAATAGGTCTTGTTATCCATATAAACTGTACCAAAGTTCATTTAAATCGCTCAATTATTTCTTAGCTGCTGAGGCCAAATTGTTTTCGTTCTTTACTTAAATTCAAGCTTTTTCAAAATCGAAAAACTCAAAATCCGTAATAGTGGTCCGATTGTGGTCGATGATACCTCTAAGAATAGGTCTTGTTATCCATATAAACTGTACCAAAGTTCATTTAAATCGCTCAATTATTTCTTAGCTGCTGAGGCCAAATTGTTTCCGTTCTTTACTTAAATTCAAGCTTTTTCAAAATCGAAAAACTCAAAATCCGTAATAGTGGTCCGATTGTGGTCGATGATACCTCTAAGAATAGGTCTTGTTATCCATATAAACTGTACCAAAGTTCATTTAAATCGCTCAATTATTTCTTAGCTGCTGAGGCCAAATTGTTTCCGTTCTTTACTTAAATTCAAGCTTTTTCAAAATCTAAAAACTCAAAATCCGTAATAGTGGTCCGATTGTGGTCGATGATACCTCTAAGAATAGGTCTTGTTATCCATATAAACTGTACCAAAGTTCATTTAAATCGCTTAATTATTTCTTAGCTGCTGAGGCTAAATTGTTTTCGTTCTTTACTTAAATTCAAGCTTTTTCAAAATCGAAAAACTCAAAATCTGCTGAGGCCAAATTGTTTTCGTTCTTTACTTAAATTCAAGCTTTTTCAAAATCGAAAAACTCAAAATCCGTAATGGTGGTCCGATTGTGGTCGATGATACTTCTAAGAATAGGTCTTGTTATCCATATAAACTGTACCAAAGTTCATTTAAATCGCTCAATTATTTCTTAGCTGCTGAGGCCAAATTGTTTTCGTTCTTTACTTAAATTCAAGCTTTTTCAAAATCGAAAAACTCAAAATCCGTAATAGTGGTCCGATTGTGGTCGATAATACCTCTAAGAATAGGTCTTGTTATCCATATAAACTGTACCAAAGTTCATTTAAATCGCTCAATTATTTCCTAGCTGCTGAGGCCAAATTGTTTCCGTTCTTTACTTAATTTCAAGCTTTTTCAAAATCGAAAAACTCAAAATCCGTAATAGTGGCCCGATTGTGGTCGATGATACCTCTAAGAATAGGTCTTGTTATCCATATAAACTGTACCAAAGTTCATTTAAATCGCTCAATTATTTCTTAGCTGCTGAGGCCAAATTGTTTCCGTTCTTTACTTAAATTCAAGCTTTTTCAAAATCGAAAAACTCAAAATCCGTAATAGTGGTCCGATTGTGGTCGATGATACTTCTAAGAATAGGTCTTCTTATCAATATAAACTGTACCAAAGTTCATTTAAATAGCTCAATTATTTCTTAGCTGCTGAGGCCAAATTGTTTTCGTTCTTTACTTAAATTCAAGCTTTTTCAAAATCGAAAAACTCAAAATCCGTAATAGTGGTCCGATTGTGGTCGATGATACCTCTAAGAAGAGGTTTTGTTATCCATATAAACTGTACCAAAGTTCATTTAAATAGCTCAATTATTTCTTAGCTGCTGAGGCCAAATTGTTTTCGTTCTTTACTTAAATTCAAGCTTTTTCAAAATCGAAAAACTCAAAATCCGTAATAGTGGTCCGATTGTGGTCGATGATACCTCTAAGAATAGGTCTTGTTATCCATATTAACTGTACCAAAATTCATTTAAATCGCTCAATTATTTCTTAGCTGCTGAGGCCAAATTGTATCCGTTCTTTACTTAAATCCAAGCCTTTTCAAAATCGAAAAACTCAAAATCTGCTGAGGCCAAATTGTTTTCGTTCTTTACTTAAATTCAAGCTTTTTCAAAATCGAAAAACTCAAAATCCGTAATGGTGGTCCGATTGTGGTCGATGATACTTCTAAGAATAGGTCTTGTTATCCATATAAACTGTACCAAAGTTCATTTAAATCGCTCAATTATTTCTTAGCTGCTGAGGCCAAATTGTTTTCGTTCTTTACTTAAATTCAAGCTTTTTCAAAATCGAAAAACTCAAAATCCGTAATAGTGGTCCGATTGTGGTCGATAATACCTCTAAGAATAGGTCTTGTTATCCATATAAACTGTACCAAAGTTCATTTAAATCGCTCAATTATTTCCTAGCTGCTGAGGCCAAATTGTTTCCGTTCTTTACTTAATTTCAAGCTTTTTCAAAATCGAAAAACTCAAAATCCGTAATAGTGGCCCGATTGTGGTCGATGATACCTCTAAGAATAGGTCTTGTTATCCATATAAACTGTACCAAAGTTCATTTAAATCGCTCAATTATTTCTGAGCTGCTGAGGCCAAATTGTTTCCGTTCTTTACTTAAATTCAAGTTTTTTCAAAATCGAAAAACTCAAAATCCGTAATAGTGGTCCGATTGTGGTCGATGATACCTCTAAGAATAGGTCTTGTTATCCATATAAACTGTACCAAAGTTCATTTAAATCGCTCAATTATTTCTTAGCTGCTGAGGCCAAATTGTTTCCGTTCTTTACTTAAATTCAAGCTTTTTCAAAATCGAAAAACTCAAAATCCGTAATAGTGGTCCGATTGTGGTCGATGATACTTCTAAGAATAGGTCTTCTTATCAATATAAACTGTACCAAAGTTCATTTAAATAGCTCAATTATTTCTTAGCTGCTGAGGCCAAATTGTTTTCGTTCTTTACTTAAATTCAAGCTTTTTCAAAATCGAAAAACTCAAAATCCGTAATAGTGGTCCGATTGTGGTCGATGATACCTCTAAGAAGAGGTTTTGTTATCCATATAAACTGTACCAAAGTTCATTTAAATAGCTCAATTATTTCTTAGCTGCTGAGGCCAAATTGTTTTCGTTCTTTACTTAAATTCAAGCTTTTTCAAAATCGAAAAACTCAAAATCCGTAATAGTGGTCCGATTGTGGTCGATGATACCTCTAAGAATAGGTCTTGTTATCCATATTAACTGTACCAAAATTCATTTAAATCGCTCAATTATTTCTTAGCTGCTGAGGCCAAATTGTATCCGTTCTTTACTTAAATCCAAGCCTTTTCAAAATCGAAAAACTCAAAATCCGTAATAGTAGTCCGATTGTGGTCGATGATACCTCTAAGAATAGGTCTTGGTATCCATATAAACTGTACCAAAGTTCATTTAAATCGCTCAATTATTTCTTAGCTGCTGAGGCCAAATTGTTTTCGTTCTTTACTTAAATTCAAGCTTTTTCAAAATCGAAAAACTCAAAATCCGTAATAGTGGTCCGATTGTGGTCGATGATACCTCTAAGAATAGGTCTTGGTATCCATATAAACTGTACCCAAGTTCATTTAAATCGCTCAATTATTTCTTAGCTGCTGAGGCCAAATTGTTTTCGTTCTTTACTTAAATTCAAGCTTTTTCAAAATCGAAAAACTCAAAATCCGTAATGGTGGTCCGATTGTGGTCGAGGATACTTCTAAGAATAGGTCTTGTTATCCATATAAACTGTACCAAAGTTCATTTAAATCGCTCAATTATTTCTTAGCTGCTGAGGCCAAATTTTATTCGTTCTTTACTTAAATTCAAGCTTTTTCAAAATCGAAAAACTCAAAATCCGTAATAGTGGTCCGATTGTGGTCGATGATACCTCTAAGAATAGGTCTTGGTATCCATATAAACTGTACCCAAGTTCATTTAAATCGCTCAATTATTTCTTAGCTGCTGAGGCCAAATTGTTTTCGTTCTTTACTTAAATTCAAGCTTTTTCAAAATCGAAAAACTCAAAATCCGTAATGGTGGTCCGATTGTGGTCGATGATACCTCTAAGAATAGGTCTTGTTATCCATATAAACTGTACCAAAGTTCATTTAAATCGCTCAATTATTTCTGAGCTGCTGAGGCCAAATTGTTTCCGTTCTTTACTTAAATTCAAGTTTTTTCAAAATCGAAAAACTCAAAATCCGTAATAGTGGTCCGATTGTGGTCGATGATACCTCTAAGAATAGGTCTTGTTATCCATATTAACTGTACCAAAATTCATTTAAATCGCTCAATTATTTCTTAGCTGCTGAGGCCAAATTGTATCCGTTCTTTACTTAAATCCAAGCCTTTTCAAAATCGAAAAACTCAAAATCCGTAATAGTAGTCCGATTGTGGTCGATGATACCTCTAAGAATAGGTCTTGGTATCCATATAAACTGTACCAAAGTTCATTTAAATCGCTCAATTATTTCTTAGCTGCTGAGGCCAAATTGTTTTCGTTCTTTACTTAAATTCAAGCTTTTTCAAAATCGAAAAACTCAAAATCCGTAATAGTGGTCCAATTGTAGTCGATGATACCTCTAAGAATAGGTCTTGGTATCCATATAAACTGTACCCAAGTTCATTTAAATCGCTCAATTATTTCTTAGCTGCTGAGGCCAAATTGTTTTCGTTCTTTACTTAAATTCAAGCTTTTTCAAAATCGAAAAACTCAAAATCCGTAATGGTGGTCCGATTGTGGTCGAGGATACTTCTAAGAATAGGTCTTGTTATCCATATAAACTGTACCAAAGTTCATTTAAATCGCTCAATTATTTCTTAGCTGCTGAGGCCAAATTGTTTTCGTTCTTTACTTAAATTCAAGCTTTTTCAAAATCGAAAAACTCAAAATCCGTAATAGTGGTCCGATTGTGGTCGATAATACCTCTAAGAATAGGTCTTGTTATCCATATAAACTGTACCAAAGTTCATTTAAATCGCTCAATTATTTCCTAGCTGCTGAGGCCAAATTGTTTCCGTTCTTTACTTAATTTCAAGCTTTTTCAAAATCGAAAAACTCAAAATCCGTAATAGTGGCCCGATTGTGGTCGATGATACCTCTAAGAATAGGTCTTGTTATCCATATAAACTGTACCAAAGTTCATTTAAATCGCTCAATTATTTCTGAGCTGCTGAGGCTAAATTGTTTCCATTCTTTACTTAAATTCAAGCTTTTTCAAAATCGAAAAACTCAAAATCCGTAATAGTGGTCCGATTGTGGTCGATGATACCTCTAAGAATAGGTCTTGTTATCCATATAAACTGTACCAAAGTTCATTTAAATAGCTCAATTATTTCTTAGCTGCTGAGGCCAAATTGTTTTCGTTCTTTACTTAAATTCAAGCTTTTTCAAAATCGAAAAACTCAAAATCCGTAATAGTGGTCCGATTGTGGTCGATGATACCTCTAAGAAGAGGTTTTGTTATCCATATAAACTGTACCAAAGTTCATTTAAATAGCTCAATTATTTCTTAGCTGCTGAGGCCAAATTGTTCTCGTTCTTTACTTAAATTCAAGCTTTTTCAAAATCGAAAAACTCAAAATCCGTAATAGTGGTCCGATTGTGGTCGATGATACCTCTAAGAATAGGTCTTGTTATCCATATTAACTGTACCAAAATTCATTTAAATCGCTCAATTATTTCTTAGCTGCTGAGGCCAAATTGTATCCGTTCTTTACTTAAATTCAAGCTTTTTCAAAATCGAAAAACTCAAAATCCGTAATAGTGGTCCGATTGTGGTCGATTAGACCTCTAAGAATAGGTCTTGTTATCCATATAAACTGTACCAAAGTTCATTTAAATCGCTCAATTATTTCTTAGCTGCTGAGGCCAAATTGTATCCGTTCTTTACTTAAATTCAAGCTTTTTCAAAATCGAAAAACTCAAAATCCGTAATAGTGGTCCGATTGTGGTCGATGATACCTCTAAGAATAGGTCTTGTTATCCATATAAACTGTACCAAAGTTCATTTAAATCGCTCAATTATTTCTTAGCTGCTGAGGCCAAATTTTATTCGTTTTTTTACTGAAATTTGACTTTGGAATTTTCTGATGTACCATGTTTATTATATAAGATAGTTGATGGTCTATGTTTGCATAAAATTCATCTATATTTTACATGTTACTATTTCCTTATGTTTATATTTGCTAAGTTGAGGTTCTACGGTCCATTGGTAAGGCTTCATCCTCCAAAATACTTTCTATATACTGTATTAATCCATGAAACATAATGAAGTAAATTGCCGTAAAAACATCTGTTGTTGTGTGACACAATCAGGCAGTTTACTGGTACCGAGCAATTGACACAGTATTTAAAGCAACTGTGTTAGGATCGAGAGGTACTAGGTTCGAATTCAAACGGGCAGGGGTTGAAAAGGAATTTTTCATCACTTGATCGCGATCTGTGATGACGAAGAACCCAATTATGATCCCCAGTGATGGTATTGATGGTAATGCAATGTTGGTTATCATCATATATTTTATTATACTCCTAAACTAGGCAATTTCATTTCAGTACATCACTAATATGTTTGTCCAAGTAAGTATGTCGTCTGTTTAGCAATATTTCATAAAAATGGAAATTTTGTTAAAACATATTCCTAACATCAAAGAAGCGTTACCTTATTTTCTATGTTTTTTGTTGCTGGATGTTTCTTAAAAATTGTGTAGCATATTTTCACGTTATTTTTCTTTTTTAGAACTGATGCTTTTACTGTACTCATCTCGTGTTATTTTAACCTACTTTTGTATTTTTCATTCGATTTATAAAACTTGTCGTGCGTCAAATATCTCCACCATTGAATGAACACATATTTCCCCACTCTTTTAAAATATTTACTTCCCCTTTTGTTATCAGTTTCATAGTCGGATGAATTACTCTCCCGTTGGGTTCATCAATTCTTTCGAAACTTTATACCTCTTAAGGGGCAACGAAAATCTTAAAGTGTTAAATTTAGTAATGTACGTGTATACGAAAAGTCTTTTTCGAATTTTCCAAATCTATTTTTGAAAAGAAAAACTAAAATGTATGAGATACAGTATGGAATTTGAAAAAATGGGCTCTCTATGAATGAATTATAATAGTTTTTATATTTGTAGTTTATATAAAATAAAAACTCATATGTTAAATTATTTTTGAAGCAAAATGAAGAAAATTGTATTATACAGTGAGAGTATAATAATACAGGAGTATTATACAGGACAGGTTCTATATAGAAATCTAGACGAACTTCTTAATTTTTAGTAAAAGCAAAATAGAAAATCTCTGACAGTTTAATTTTAATAGGTCGGAATTATTTAGTAAAAATATGCACTGCTAATTTAAAAACGGACCATTAAATTTTAAAAGTGGTATTTTGCTATAGGCCAGAATTTTTTTCTCTTCAAACAATGCTCTCTTGATGGCTGGTTAAAATACGTTCATTTGTCATTTTCCTTTCAAAAAACCACACTTTTTTTTATTACTTTGCTTTATTGCCATTTAGTAGATTCGTTTTGCACGCCAAAAAGCTCTTGAAACATTTTGTATTACTTTCCATCGATCATTAAGCTCGAGTTTAACCGAATCGGTATATCATTATTCATCATAATTAACGGCCTTAAACTAACAATTTGTTCGATTTGTATCTAAAGGATTTATTACTCTTGAAGTGTTGATGTGGTGAACTTGAAGTGTTTACCCAGTATACTCTGTGAAGATGTGTTTTAATTAATTTAACACCAGCTTCGCATAAACCACCAAAATGTAGTACTGTTGGTGGTATAGTATGCAAGCAGATTTCATCAAACTCATCAAACCTGGTTCGAGCGCCCACAAAGTTCGTGGCATTGTTGCTATAAATGGCGTTTGGAAGTCCTCTGCAGCATGTGATGATATAGTTGCCACTACTTTGGTATGAACGGTTTCGGTTGCCATCATAAAAATAAAGCCTTAAAACGTTTGGAACTTCTACCCCTTTTGTACCTAATAAAAATTGGCTCAGCATAATCTACTCCAAAAATGTTTGCATTAATGTGATTCTCTTAGAACCCATAATTTAGCGTATCTAATTAAAAGGTTTCAAAGCAGTCTTGTTGGGCCTATTTGATATAACAAGAAGTTCTGATTTTGTCAAAAGCTCACACGTGATTAATGATGACTTCTTGGTACGATAGGTTTCTATGTATCTGTTATTATATGCTAAAAGCCTGAGAATTTATCAATATGAAGAATATTTCTCATCCGCATATTGCACTTGAAATATCAAGTTTGTGTTGACATTCTCAAATTTGGTCAGGCAATTTTGGAGACAATAAAGCTTGTGCAATTTGCAACAAAATAATTCCATTTTCTTTGAGGGTATCAAAAAGCCATATGCCAGAACAACGTTAGGATTGGTTCAAGTGTGTATACTGAATTCACTGGGGCTTAGAAGATTTATTGTAGACGTTGCGAAGCAATACGGTTGAATAAGCCTTTTAGGCTGAATATATGTAAAATCTGTAGACAACATGGTATACGCACCGCAGTAAGACATGCATTACTGTACAACGTTTTCTGGAAATTGTTCCATTCAATTTTGTCAACCATAGTGTTTGTAGAAATATATTTAGAGAGCTCCCAGTACATTGAAATTAAAAGCGTCATCGTTTTGTAATCAGTTTATTCTTAACTTTTTGACATGAACTTCAGAAACCTCGTCAAATATTAAATTATCTACAAGTTTGTCTTTTGGTATGTTGCTGAGTATAGTTTCTGACTATTGGAGCTCCATTGCCTTAGTGAAAAATCTGCTTATGCTAAAGTTGTTATGATATCTTGTTATAGAGTTGAACGGCCTCATCATCAGAGTCACTAACCGATAGCAGACAAAAAAGAAGCGAAAGTTTCATGGCAAAAAAGTGTGCTGAAATGCGAGGTAATTTTTCTCCATTATCGGACGCTCATTTCTTTCAAAAAATACCAGCCGACTAATATTTTGATTTTCACATAAATCAGTGCAATTTTTGATAGTTCTTTCATTAAAGCTACCAATCACTGTTTTGATGTCAAGCTTCCGATACCATTAATTTGGCCTTTGATGGGAAACCTTGTAATCGCACAGTTGAGTTTTTGGATCACATTTCCTAGTTTCATTTCAACAATGCTGCCATAAAAATGCTCACCATCTAAGGTAAATCCAGATTTCTTTGCTATGTTTATTAATCGGTGTTATATAAGATGTCCCAATACGTATCTCAAAAAAAATTATTTCAATCGCCTGTTTAAAGGGTAAATTCTTTCTATATTACACCTGTTTGTTGTTTTTTTTACAACATGCTTAGCAGGCGTTTATGTTGGCGTGCGCCTAGCAATTATTTTTAGATCAATCACATTTCAACTTTTCATAGTTTTGTTTTCGATTTTGGAAAGTATTTACGGAAAATTTTATGTTTAACAAATTATGGTGGTGAGGACAGTAAGAATTAAAAAAAAGAATCACTACGTTACGCTCAGAAAAGGATATATCCAACGATATGATCCAAACTGGTACAGTGATTCTGATTTTTTTACCCGATATCGGTTGACGCATGATGTAAAAAGAACTACCTCGTAAGGTACATTCTAGTAAATTGTTACGCTTTATTTTAATATACTTTTATTTTTTTAGCACCTGGCCTTCGCTATGTTCTCGACTACATCACAATAAAAATTACCTAATTTGAAATATATATCAAAGTTGTATTACCGAAGCCACCAAACTATAATTATCGTTGGTTATAATGTTACATGAGTAACAGAAAAGTTTCTGGAGGGTCCAAAATGAACTGTGTAATTCTTATACATAAGTATGACGATTAAAATTGTTTTCTTAAAACTAGCAAAACGACTTTTTTAATTAAAAAATTTTCCTTTTTATTCTTATCCATGATATGTTTGAAATTAACATAAACATGTTAAGTGGCCATTAACATATTTTTATAGACATAACCCGGAGATAAAGAATTCGAATTTTTCTATCCTCCGGAATTTCATTATACACTAATGGAAGTAAATGTTAATTTAGAACTTAGAAATTAGTTAGACTAACTAGGTTTATGTCCCTCACTGTATACTATAATTTTTGTTATGGTTTTTGTAAAATATGTTAATGAGTCACGATTTACTTATATAATTTATGGTTTGATTATAACTTGGGCACTTACATTTTTCTAGTGTTAGACACGGGTATATATGCGAAGATAATGTGTTGGTACATTATTTTAAGAGAGTGAAGTTGAAGTCTTCAAAATGGTTATAAATTTATTTTCGAGAGTTAAAGCGTTTAATGTAGTGGTTCTATAATGAAGGCAATTTTAATGCAGGAGTGTATTAGTACAGCTGCATCAATACAGCTGCTAATAGTATCTCAGGTACGGAAAAAAAGGTTCTCCAATTCAACATGTTTTATGTAGTTGAAATAATGATTATTTTGTTGCTCTAGAATTTTCGCTTTTAACCTGTTCAATTAATTATTTACTTCAATAAAATTCAAGGTATTATCACACCAGATTTAGAAAGGTGTAGAACATGACGTGACATACATATTTTTAGTGGACCAAGAAAATCTTCTGTGTTATAGGTTAAAACTGATCTATACTTCTCAAAGAACCGCCTTTACAGAAAGACACAAAAAAACAGCAACGGATGTCTTGGTTAGTGTTAGTCTGCGGTTTCAACTTTTGTCCCAATCGGTAAGCAGTCATATTTAATGATGTTAAAGTCGTGGTTTTGTAGAATGCATCAAACACGACTCGCTATTTAGTGGTTGTACTCTCTTTATAAACTGCAAAGTGGGGCAAGAAATATTTTAGTTTTTTGTTTAAAGGTACTTTTGACATAACACCTTTCTCATTTGATGTTAAATTGTCTTTTTACCGATACTATTCCCTATTTGATATTGAAAAACTGCGATTTGACGTTGATTTCTTGAGCTTTTCATATACGGCAAATGGATATGATTATTCATCCCCAAGAGCAGTAAGTTTTAAAACAACATTCACTTTTTTTAGTAGCTCAGGGTAAGGCAATTCCCTTCTTTTTAATTATGCTACTTTATATAATTCTGTTTTGATCCCTATACCACCTTTCTATGAGAGCCTCAGTTAGGACCAAACAGCTCTTTGCTTTGCAGACTTTACTTTTGGAGACCCAGAGTTTTTTTTATCTTTTCTGCTCTCACTTGGAATGTTGGAATGTGTATACGTTTTCGTAGTGTTGATCTCCTTGCAACGCGATCGTGATGTCAAGTTATCACGCAAATGTCTGAATTCTTGGTTGACTAAGTAATTGTGATTTGCATCGTCTATTGCTGCAATCAAGGTATTCACGATCATGTGTATATGTTCTCTTTCATCTCATTCATAACAAATATATTTCGGATGATGTGGTCTCTCTGTGGTATTTAGTTGACTAAAGAATTACCCTTTTAATAAACAAATACAGCCACTACCCAACCGAATTAGGTATCGAATAGATATAGATTAGGTTTCAGCAATATCCACTTTTTGTGTACTCTCGAAAAACTCGTCCATTCTCAAAATAATGTCGATAGGGTAGATAAAATGCATTTTAAGGTTGATCTGTCATCTCATTTTTTTTGCGAAAAATGGAGCTGAAGCATTAACTGAGATGTATACTTGCTTTCTATTCAAAGCCAGTTTTTTTTATTAATACCTCAGTAATAAAGGTCAGTAATAAAGGTGGTTGCAGAATGTCCAATTTTTAAACAAAATTTTAAATAGGCAAAATCCTATGTATCTTCGTAGAAATCTGTAGCATCTGTGTAACGGATATGTTTTATTACAAAACATGCACTAAACTTTAGTGGTTACTATATGCGATACCTTGGGAATACAATTTTTAGCTCAGTGAAGAGTTTATAGAATCAAATTGGCTGCCTTGGTCCATCGTTATTTCTAGGATTTCACCAAACCGTGATATTGTCATATTGCTCTATAAATGTATTAGTAACGGTTACAGTGGATATATATAAAATGTGTTATGCTTTCAGCCATTGGGTGAACCTGCCCATGATGGTTAATAAGAATAAGTTCCATTCTAATGGTATAGAAGCGGCTCGACTACATCCATGTGAATGTGTTGCTGGAAGCTTGAATTTGCTATGTTCTGATGTAGTAAGAAGAATTATTTTAGCTTTCTTTCAGTTTATTATGCAATTTTTCACACTAAGATTCATATGAGGCCAAAAACAACGTGAAACGAGAAGTGTTTGCGATGCGCGATTTCCTGCTGGTGAAAGTCTATGTATATAGTCAATCGATAGTCAATCAATGTAGATGCGCCGAAAATTTGTAAATGTGAGGTATCGGATAACGATATATGCTTAAATGGGGACGTTGTAACTTGGAAGTTATGTTATAGTGAAGGAAATCCCTTTAATAATTGCCATAATATTTATTCTCTAACATCAAATAGTTTAGTTCGGGGATGTTGACGGAAATTTTGATAGCGTAGACAGTAAATTTCGTGGCCAATGATTCATCTCCTTTCGCAAGTTGACAAGTAAAACAAATTTGCTCAGACAATCAGCACCGCTAATTGAACGGTTAATTAATGCGAACATGATAGGGTGGGTAAATTATAAAAAGGTGACAGTTTGTAAAAAATTTATTATGGTCGCATTCATACATGAATTAAGACGTTAAAACAAATTGGATTTATAAAGTACACATACCTTGTTATTGGCTGTAAATTTGCATGGCTTAATACATTTAGTGCTCTAGCACCTCTATACTTATGGTGATACAAACCAAAACCTATTTACTTCGAGATTTGCTATGGCTTGTCCGACTGAAGATCGTAAAATTGCAAACTCTTGTAGCGACAATGATCACAAAATGACAATGTGTACTCTCGCTCATCTTTTATCATTTTGGTTATGAACAATATGAAGAGTAAGTCAGAATTGACTCATAGCAATCAGATCAGTACTATCATTTGCTAGAATAGGACATACTTTTTTGTAATTATTTTTTTATTAACTTACCACCATATCACAGTTCTAAAAACCATATACACTTTCAATAAAAGCAATAAGATTTCTAATCGTGTATAAATCATACATTTGATAAGGATTACAACAAAACAATTTTTTCCGTATTATATACTCGTTTCGAAATGTCTTATCACAAAACAAAACAAAAAAAATTATATTGCTACATTTAATTCGTCTTCCAATTAACTCGGCTGGTACAAATTATGAAAACGAATACTTATATAAATTAAATGAAAAGATTAGTGAGATAATTTAGGTTAGGGTTATTTGAAAATAATCTTTGGTATACTTCTTCACTATATGTGTACGTATGTATTTCTATGTATTATATTCGGGTACTAAGCCACCCATCTTGCAAAAAAAAAAACATTTAGGTCATACAAAAATAATTCATCTTCATTTTATCTTTAGTTTTCTCATATTTTATTCAAAGAAGCTTATAATAAACCAAAAATATAATTAAAACATTTAAGTCTAGAAATCTTTTACTATATATAAGCTGTTGCTAAAATATATGTATATTTTGGGTAGATTTTGAGATAGACAATACATCACATTAAGGTAACATATTCTTTCATTTGTTAAAAATTGAGGGCAATCATATTTTACTTCGGTTTGTTTAAAAAACGCTTATCATATATCAATAACAGAATATTACATGCAGGAAGTAAATACACGTCTTATAAAATGTATATTTATTTATAATGTATTTCGATTCGTCTTTTTAAAATAATACTCGTAATTGTAATACCCAACCTAAAGTTCTTGGGCTCAGTTATATAGAGTTTTCCAATAAGAGATTTCAATTTGATATTAAAAAAAATGAGTATTTTGTAAGAGAAATCTCTGAATGTTTATTTCAATAAGACAGCCAAGTGATATTTTCTTTATGATTATAAAAAAATCTTTAGGCAGGAGCTTATACACTTCATGATTATAAAAAAACCTTTAGGCAGGAGCTTATACAACTAGATGAAACTAATGGTTTTCACAGCAACTTTAAATAAACAAAGCACCTAACCCCACAGTTTACGCGCATGCATCAGTGTGAAATTTGAAATTAAGGAATTTTGGTAACTTAACCACCGAAGAGTTAGCTTTTGTACCCTAAATATTTTACTCTAGTTTCAAAAAACTTAGATTTGCTATCCAACTAACTACTCCAGCCATTGCTTTATCGTCGCCATTTGTAGTTATAATGAAGTCATCCACATAGTATATGTATATATACGGAGTTAGCACTCGAAGTGTCACCAATCAAAAATTCTGTAAATTTGTCAGTTAAAACGTCCAATGGTTTCTACCGAACTGTTTACGTGCCCAAGGTAACAAAGCATCGTTTAAAATCGTTTTACGGTAGATTTACTGATTTACCTTTACCACTCTTCAATATTAACGAGTGTGGTGAGCGTTCTGTGGCAGTTACCACGGATCAAACCATCACTGGTGTAGGCGCTTGCTTTGCTGGTCTAAATTGCCTTTAAATTTGCTCTCTAACCAAACACGATCGTTTTGTTTGTTGACATGTTGTTGAACCGTAAAAGTTTTTTAATCAGAAAATACAAAATTCACATGCTCGATAAAAGGTGAACTACTTTTTATGCAAGTGTTCAATATTGCACTTTTTGTATTTTGTAGGGCATGCTAAGAGCAGACACATTGATATATTTAACCAATTGCTTTGTTGTGGATTACGTTAAATTTCTGATTTTGAATGTCCACTTCCATGGCGTTTTTTGATGCTACCAGTAAAATTGTAACGTGTAATTTAGAACGTGTAACGTGGTTGCATTTTTCCAGCTAAAGATCCTGATTGCCAATAAAAGGCGCCAAACTTCTTATTTGAGAGCTGAGTGAAACGGTCCGATTATTAGACAGCTTCTTGTAATCATCAGGGAAGTGATCCAATTCAAGTCGATGCAAAAGTAATTTACGTTCATTCTTTGTCATCACATAGGAAGGCGTTAACCTTTAACCTTTAGTAAAACGAATTATCAAAACAAAATAACATCGAGTACCTCTGAAGCTGGTGGAGAAGCTCATTGAGTTGGTAATTTCTTGAATAAGATCTCTGAATATAGAACAAATTTCTGAGTCAATCGTCTTCATCATCAATTGGCTGCTGCGGAAGGAGCCACACTCAGGGCCGTTGAACCATATAGTAGAATTACAATGCTCGATTGGCATTAAACGACGACTGCCGATGCCTGCGTAATTTATTTCTACTAGGATGTAACGCCGATACACATATTTAGTTATTTTAGTTGACGGTTTTGGTGGATGCCACCCGTGATTTGGCATAAACCAATCGAATTACCGGGCATCGGGTCTTGAAACATGAAGGTATACGAAAGCATTTTATGGTTTTTAACTCGCATCCGAAATAGGATGCAACTAGATTCTGGTGCTTTCAGGTTGCCGCACACAAATTTTCGAATCGTAATAGTCTTAAGTGACCTCAATAAAGCGCGAAAATGGTTCCAACTAGCTAACAGCTCCGCATTTAACTCCTTATCCCAATCCAATTTTTGCTTTCAAAGATTTTAGTAAACAATTTTTGTGCAAATTATAATTGAACATGACAATCCTTTAGTGGAACTAACAAAACTACCTGAAAATTCCGATAAATTTCAGCCACTTGAATTTGGCAATACTTCTTTTGGATGTCGCCGGTTAAAACATTCCAAAACGACCGCACAAAGAATCCTAAACCGTAAAAGAAGCACGAAGAGATCTCCTTGAATTTTTGGTCCAGAATGCTGAACATCATTCAACAAAAATTATAATGTAGTCTTGAATGAGTCGCCGAAAAGACCATCAATTTTGCGCTCAAACTTGTTATCTTTAATGCGCAACGATGCGGCACCAAGTGATGAGGTTATGCGGCAACAAAACCGCCAACGACTTCCAAGTGCTTTAGCGTCTTGTTCTCCTTAATAAGTTCCGATTACCTTGTTCTCATTTTAAGGGGACCAGTAGAGCCTCATCTCCAAGTTCAGAAAGTGGCGCATTTACAAGTAAACCCAAACATGAGGGATTTTATAGATTTAATACGGATTTTAAAACGGCAATCGGACAATGTAACATCCAACATTAGTTCGGCAAGCGTAAAGAATATTAAAGGATGAAATTAGATAAGGCGGTTGAATATCGCAGTTATCTTCGAAAAACTGTCGTGATGGGTAATTCCTTTGTTCTAAATTTAGGCACAATATTATGTTGACAAAAACCCTTGGATGAAGTGGTTGACGATGATCCGATTCCTTCTACATATATATCATCAGGTTGTGCCATTCTTCAATTAATGTCTGCGCAAACCTCTCAGAAATGTAGGTCGCTGATACCCCACCATCTAGAAATGCACGACATGGGACCGGTGAACCTTGATTATCAAGAACATTGATGATGGCGGTGGCTAGGATAGCTAAATCACCTGACAAATCACCCAATGCAACATGAGCTTCCTTTGAGTTTGTGCATTTTGTAATTGCTGCATTAGAAGATGAAACCGAACTCGCTAAAGAAACTGAATACCTACCGGTTTTTCTGCGCTTCAAAACTGAGCATTGCTTGGTGACGTTTTCGTCTCTGTTGACACATATAGAAACCAGACAGTTTCTCGCAAAATGTTTTCTTCCAGACAAAACACGCAATTCCGAATTCAGGTTGCATATTGATATCGCTCAACGGGAAAAAGCGTAAAAAAACTGGAACAAGCAACTAATACATGATTCTATGAGTTCCACTTTATACAGGGAGAAATAAATATACAAAACATTCCCGATTTCGAAGAGACTAGATATGATGGTAGTTGAGTCCCATTTCAATAACATCCAGCAAATAATTAAATGTTCAGCTAGCTAGCTCATGTTTGCTGCCAAGTGAATTAAGAGCTCAGTAGTGAGCTTGGTTTTTTGATCTGTATCTCCGAACACCAACAGCCGACTCCTTTCCGACAGTAAAGACCACAAAATAATATATTTTTGATGTGACCCCGGAAGATTAGCGCCTTTGCTTTTAGTAAACTAACAACGAATAGACTAAAATGTAACGCTTTTCTAAACTAAAGTGCTGAGTCTGGTTAAATTGCAAAAAACAAACGAATAGCTAGATTACAGTGGTTAATGATAAACCATTTGGCAGTTCACATATTTATCCTTTGCCACTACTAAATATAGCTGCAATATCAGGGACTCGTATCAACTTATTTCATTCCATCATCTACTCAGCTCAACTGCCCCGTTTTTTGGTAAAGTATTGAGTACTTTATGATAAAGCAAGTTGACAAGCAATCACCATACAGCCGCTTCACTGAAATTGGGACGTGGACTCGTACAATAGAAACACCATTCAGAATTTATTGTACTGCACAGCCAGAGACATTATCAGCACACGACTAATGCAGAATTATAACATGGTTTAAATGATTCCGCTTGCTAGTGGCTATTCATATATGACCAAAGTCAACACCCACATACCCAACGGTCTTGTAAATAGCGCTATTGGTATCCTGCAATATAAAGAGCTTTTCGATACACAAAATATAAAACAGAAGAGACAGACGTATTGCACTGATTTCAGCTTCATACGTGAAAATAAAATGTCGATCTCATGTTATCAAGCCAAGCGAACTCTTAAAACTTGTGGCCCGCGCATTAGTAGCAGATAGTCAACATATTACTCACCAAAACAATGGTGCCCACCTGTGTTATTTCAATTTACAAGTCTCAGGCTGACACACTGAGCGGTTCACTGCGGGTGAAAGAAGAGGTAGCGATGTGCTGGCAAAGCAAAAGATTCGCGACAAATTCAGGTGAGTTGAGCATCACAAAATTCTCACAGTTACAACGATGGCACAAAGTTTCTACAATAATACTGCCGCCTTCAATCAGATACTCGTATTCAAATTTTAATGTGTATAGAGTCGTTATGCCTCGCGTACGCAACATTGAAACTAACTCGGTCATTAAGCGATGAAACTACCTAGCATTAAGCAAAACTTTGATTCGTGACGTCTAATTACGAGTGCGTTAAATAGTCTCACTATACACGACCACTTATTGCAGCTAAGAGAGTAGCCATTTACAGACACATCTGCCCCAAACAACTTGCAGGCGGCTGAATATCAACGCCAACAATCAAAACATACTCACCCACACATTGGGTGATGAATGTTACCAATAACCGGTTCCAAACATCTGCCAAATTTTCAATTATTTAGGAAAAATCTTTTTATGATGAAGATGATACCATTTAAATTGACTAGCCATGTCTTTCTGTGTATAGTTAACCTTTTAGAACAATATGCTCTATTAGCGGTCGTTAAAATGTTAATAAGGTTACAAAGTCTGAAAAACCGTGAACTATCAGGACCAGTTTTTCACACTAAACTACCTGATTTTAAATTAAACGAATTTTTGATTTTTTTAAGCAGTCGCTAAGTGGTCTCTGTGTATAAAATCTTAGGAAATAACATTACTTTTTGACTCCATTAGCAGCAGAAGAAGATTACTATTTTAAACTTCAAGTAAATTTTCCTTTTTTAAAAGAAACCGCGGGCTCACATAAAGCGTTTAAGCAGTCGTTCAAAAGGTCTAATAGAACAAGCGGTAAGGACCAACCATTGCTTTTTTAACCTTTTTGTTAATTTATTACAAGCGAGAAGTGAAAAATTTACGGTAAATTAACTGTATTATTGTTAAATTATGTGTTCGATATAGAACATATACCCAACAAAAATTATGAAACTTTAGAATATAAAACTAAATATAAGTAGATTATCTATATATAGTAAAAGCTTTTACTATAGAATAAAAGGTTACAATTATAGGGGCCACCTACAATCACCTGAATTCCTATCAAACCATAATAAAGAAACAAAAACAGAAGAAAAAAAAAACAGCAGGTAAATTTTCATTTGATCCAAATTACACTAAATTAAATCAGTATCACTATACGTAAAGGTATATCCTTTTTGTTCTTTGCGCACTGTGGGTGTTATGGCAAAATAACTTTTGTTTTCGTTTAATGTTAAAAGGGAAATATAACGCTTTACACGATATATATATATATATATATATATATATATATATATATATATATATATATATATATATATATATATATATATATATATATATATATATATACGATGGAAAAAAGGTATATTATTCAAACGAAACAATATTAAAAGCTTTTGTGCTTTTATTTTTCTATTTTGGTTTTCTCTCCTTGTGTTTGCGGTTAATCGGTAGCACGGTGTATAATTTAATTCAACACATTAAGTGTAACGAGATGAAATTTACTCTGTTTAATTATATATACTGATTTGCATATTATGTTGGTTTTTTTTTTTTGTTTGTATAGTTGTTGCCAATTTAATCTACTGTTTACAAACTAGGGAGCACTTACATAAAAAGCTTTGTCATATTTTTCCGATCTGAATAATATTATGTATATAACAAAAACTGTGTTAAATTTTATTTAAATCGTTCAATTATTTGGTAGTTGCTAAGGCCAAATTGCTAAGAGTTAAATTCGAGGTGAGATCTGATTGAGCTCAAATAAATGTTCATTGGTAAACGAAGCAGAACAACATGAAGAAACAGAAGAGAAGATAGTGTTGGTGAATTTCTGGAGAGAGTTATTCACAAACATTTCCAGCTATGACATATTAAAGTGAATACTTACAAACTGTACGAGATTAATCAATAATGCTGCGAGAAATATTTCAACATTTAAAGGAGTTCAAGCAGAAATAATAATTTTTAAATTATGCAAAGAAGAGGATTTAAACTAGGAAATTGAACATATGAAAAAGTCGAAGACACTAGACAAAGCTAGTTAACTCCTATCACTAAACCTTCTTCTAGATAAAAATAATTCTAGTTGAATTTGGACCTTCTGACGACAACTAAAGTTATTTCGGAAAAAATAAACTTATTACGTGAAGTGTGTGATCTGCTTTCGCCACAAACAACATAACAAGGAGCAATAATTGGATAATCTATCAATGATAAGATTGAGGCCCGGGCTGGACCCATTCAGTTAAGAACAACAAAAGGAAGAGGCCACAAGTTGTACAAAAGATTTATAGCATTATTCGTTTGAATGGTGACAAAAGCCCTATATATAGAAAAAGTAAGCAGTTTAACTACGGTTGCATACATTGCGAGCCTACAAAAGGTACACATCGAGGCGAGGGTAATGCACGGATAACTATTCTGATAATGGATCTTATTTTATCGGAGCAAATTCTAAAATGACGTAAAATTATTAAATCGCAATCACAACACTACTGGTCGAAATAGTAAACGTAATAGCCCTTGATGAACCCACTTGGCATTTTATACTACCCCTAACGCCTCATTTTGGTGGCCTATGGGAAGCTGGAACTAAGTCTATAAAACATCGCCTAAAGAGGGTTACAGATGAAAGCACCTTCACATTTGAAAAACTTTCTACCGTGACTACTCAAATAGAAGCTTGTCTAAATTCGCGACCGCTGACACCCAAGGTACAAATCTAGGTGGCAGGTAGTAGAGAAAATGGTACAAGATTTTTGGAAATGGTTGTCTGCGGAATACCTGCATTAATTTCAGCAGCGAAATAAATGGAAAAATTTCCAACCAAATTTAGCGGTAAACGATTTAGTACTAATAAAATACGAACAATAGCCATAGTCACACGATGGAAACTAGGACGGATCATTGACACACATATCGGAAATGATGGGCTAATTCATTTCATATTGAAATATATCCATTCAACCATTCGGAAGGTATATACTTTGAGGAGGTAGACATCACCATATGACATCGGTAACCAACTTGCAAAATGATCAACAACGATTAAAGCAAGAAATGCTCCTGCTGAATGGATATCGAGTAAACGAAGACAGGGTTCAGTATAATTGCGAGCATGATCAAATTACCCTTAATTTTAAAAGACCTATAGAGAAAACATAGCGAAACCACCTAGATGGTTTCTGATGCACATCGTAAAATATTACATTCAACAATCCTCACGCCAGCACAACTAGAAGATCTGTCAACTGATAAAAGTCAACTGTATCTGAAGATCAAATATACCGTACCGTGACACCAGATCTTTTGTCATAGTTTACTTCAAACAGTTTCATAGTTTGTATCATCGTTATTTTCACTTCAATTACAGATTTTGGGAATATTTTGTAATGTCGAGTAATACTTTAAGTTGATTTTTTATAAAAATTGAGACATAAATATTTGGTGATCTTCCAACGAGTATTGGATTCAGAGCATAGTAACTGTTTGAGCACCCATAAACTACTTTAAAAGCTTTAAGTTTTCAGTGGGAATAATTTGCATCCAAATCCTTGTAGGGTTACATTATACCTTGTTTTATTTAATGTACTTCTTGTCTTAAAATTTTTTAATGATATAAATACTGAAAATAGATACCAACTTGATAAAAATATCCCAGAGCAGAGCTTTTTTCACATTATAAGCCCAATGTAGGTTGCTGTACTGATATATTTTAAATGTCTCTAGTTCTTAATATTATGATTATAGCTCGAAAAGTAAATAGTTGTTTTTTTTCTTCCAAAGGTGTCAAATCACATGATCACCTTTTAGTTATAGCTTAATCTAGTGACCGATATAAAACGTGTATTATCTGCATAAATTGAAGCAAAATAAAGGCTCTTCTAATATCACATACATAGTCTTGAAAATACCGAAAAAAATTTTGGCAAACAACTAAATCGAAATTTAAATTAAGTTGTGGTAAAATTAATTACGTCAGTTGTACATTTTTTTTTTGTGTCTCGACACATTTTCATAAAAATTATGGATTAAACATTTATGTCCTCTCTAAATTTTAAGTATAGGTACAGGCAATAAAAAAATTTGGTATTATGCCAGTTTCCTTAAATTATATCTGATTATGTTTAGACTATAGTCAACAATATTTCATTTGGCAGCTGTAATATTCTTGTCTATTTGGCAGCTGTAATATTATTAAATTCAAAATACAATGTTTTCATGTATATACCACATAGTTATTATAGTATTAATGTAATGTAATTTACAATGAAGTGCTAAGCTTCTGCATTAAAGTGAAAATCGGGTGATTCACTAATCCCTCGGAAATTGAATCTAAGCTTACAATTATCCCCACGCAAAATAATTACTAATATGGCTATAGAAGCGCTAACTCATTCGGTAATATTTACATGAAATGCATCTATCGTTGGTACGGATATAGTCCGATTTCAAACTACAAAAAATAGCTTTAGCCGGAGTGAGTTTAACCTCCTAAATATATAAATGTGTGTATATTTTAAGAATAAAAGTTGCTTTATATATATATATATATATATATATATATATATATATATATATATATATATATATATATATATATATATATATATATATAAACATTGGAGGAATCTTCATATTTCATTAAATATATCAAAATTAAGTTTTAATTTGTTACAAATACAAAATTTATTAAACGTAATAAAAAATAAACCAAACAAAATACTTGACCATATATGGGTGCCATTTTGAAAATAAAAGTCAATAATTATAATCCAATAAAAAGATTATAAATCAATAATCTAAATTCATCCCACTACAATTAATCACCACCCTTAAAAGATGCTAACACTATATGTTCGTCTATCGTACAATAGACGGCAGTATCATAATACAGTTGATATACAAACCCAAATATAAGATAGCTGCTATTTTTTACATTTCAATCTTGTTGTCTTTTAATTAAGAGGTGGGCGGATAAGATTGCATATTATCTGTTATTTGCTATTTGAATTTACTATGAGCATAATTAGTGAAATCCTTAACATTTTCTAAGATTTTCTCGACTTTTTTAACGGTAAACTGTGTATGAGTTAATTAAATTACACATTTGATTGATTTTAAATTTATGTTTGAAACATTTTGCATCACCGTACTAGATTAAGTTTACAGACAGTACTAATAAAATAATACATATAGTGATAATTGTTATTTTCAACTAATGACTATACGTCAAAAAGCGCACTCTTGTTCTACTTGAAGATGATGACTATACGTTATTCATATAAAGCTTGACAGTAACAAATATTAATGTTAATGGACTACAAATTTTGAAGCCGCAAATTGTATTACAAGTTGTCAAGTATGACCCTATATATAACGTTTACCTGTACTATTCTCAACTTCAGTTGGTCTCATAATCAATGAGTTTAAAACCAAATATATGTATAATAGTTGTAAAAACCAAGACGCAATGGATTTTAGTATTGTCATAATATAGTCATAACACATTTCAAGAATTGACAGTTTGCCGATATCTCAGGTTCCTTGTCATGCCGAAGACTCATTGTCATGTGGGTGGACGAATTGGCCCTTGACGGATGGGCTTGAAAGATAAATAATGACACTCGAGAGAAGAATAATGTGTTGGAAATCTGTCCCCAAATACGACGTTGAAGACACTTACCGAGTTTTATTCAACTATAAAACGAAATCAGGAATTCAATGCGCAAAAATTTAATGTCTAATCTTGTTCATGAAATTAAAGGACAACGAGTACGCTAGGTTGATCACGTTCTGCGATCCGATCGTAAACTGGATGGTTCAGTGATCTCTGAGTAGAAAACTTGCCATTTGGCACTCACAGAGGTCCCTGTAGACGACGATAGCTCCTCAGAGTAGAAAAAACTTATTGTTTTTCAGGTTGTCTAGAAAAATACCAAAAACAACCTTCAAATTGAATCTGATGGAGTCAAAATATTGATCCGGTAAGGACTAGTAATGGCCTGTAAAAACCGTTTATTATTTTATTATTATGTTGAAATGCCACACAACTTATTGCAAGGGCTTAGTAACCAATACACGGCTATGCTGTTCATGTAACACCTGGTACTGGTCTTTAATCGGTTATATGTAAAAAGTCCTACAAAAGTAATCTCAGATTTAAAGCGTAAACAATGGGTCAAAAACCACTATCGTCGATCAAATACAAATGATAATACACCCCTTTTAAATACTGCCACTTAAGATATTTTTTTTTATTAACAATCTTGAATGGTTTGATTTTTTGATATATGATTTGGATCTAATAAAACTTTAATGGAAAACCTGAATACATAATGGCCAAAAGGCCAAAAAAAATATATATCCTATTATATTATATATGTTACAAGAACGAGACTCTTTTTAACATTTATATACCTTCGTCAAAAAGTTATAAATGTATCCGATAACTGATGAAAGAGGAACGATATCATTTACATATAAAATGATTTATTATACGAGACCATAACAAATATGTTGGTACTTTAGTGTTTGGTCAATTCAAAAATTTGAATTCAAAGAAATTTCCAGTCGAATGGTATAAGAAGAATAAAAACTAACACTCTTTAGGTATCAATAATTAAACGAGAAATTAAAAGTCCAGTGTACATAGTCACAAACACTTACAATTTCCTTTCCTATATTAACATAATTTATCTGTTGTTCAAAGAGGCCAGTTTCTTTTTTTTTAAATAGCGTATAGTTTACCTTTTGAATATATCAATCTTTTTTGGGAGAAAAGGCTTTCTCACATGTCTAATGGATGGAATAGGTAAAATTTTGCCATCCATTATTTCACTTAAATATATTTTTTAAAATCTAACTTAGATTAACTTTAAGGTTTTGCGTCAAATAAAATGTAAATAAATTAAATTTTCGGCGATTGACGTATTGATCATAAATCGGTTAATTCAATTGATTTGTAATCAATTATTTTGTAATCGATTTTTTTAAAATCTAATTTAAATTAAATTTAAAGTTTTGTGACAATTAAAGTGTATACAAATTAAATTTTCGGTGATTTGTAATACTTAATCCATTTTTTAAAATTTAAATTGTTTTAATTTTAAAGTTTTGTGTTATTTAAAGTGTATATAAATTAGATTTTCAGCGATTATATGACGTATTGGTCATAAAACAGTTAACAGTAGGCTTGGAGAAATTAGCATATTAAAAGATTTTAGGAAATTTTTTTGCAGATACAGTTAAATAGAGGCACACGAGATTCACTGTTAAGAGATGACAGAATAAAGAAAACAGGATGCAGAGCAGTTCAATAAAATTGTGATTGTCTTATGCTAACAGTATACATTTTGAATATTGACTACCGGGAAACCGGATAAATTCTGTCATTACTGACATACCTTTTCTTTCCCTATGCCATAGAAAATAGAATAAAATTGTGCCGTAATAATCGTGAGGTGTCTGAAACTGGGTCGTTTCTATCATGCATGGAAATATATTTATATAAGTATATGAAAATCCCTCTTATCCTACCAATTGTTAAATGTAAAAAAGCTGTGGGAATAGCACCGACATTAACCGGAACACTTGAGAAGCGCTTGGTCTCACAGTCTCATCAATCAATCAATCAGTCAAGTAGCGATAATTTTAACAGTTATAACTGCGGCTAAAATGTCTTCTAGATCTAGGGATGTGACCTTTTTTATTACACTTATCACATGGTGCTTAGTTATATTGACAATTATGGTGAACATGTTCATCAATACATTTTTGACAAGTCAAAGAATTTAGAATGGCTAATAAAAAAAGTTACTAGAGATACAAAAGTTTCTCTATAACCTCTATTCTTCACCTTTATTTTTCTGCAACTTCATTTTTTCAACGTAAAATAAACCTCTGCTGTAGTATAGACGGATTTCAAATATAGGAAACCTACACTTGGGGGTTTTGGATGGAACAACTTTGTTTTAAATAATTTTCGCTTATATTGCGAAGCCTAGTCTGTTAATGATCACAGTGATGGTTATTATTTGTCCTGGCATGATTAAAATTGTTCAACAGTATTGATTAGTAAAATTCTATTGTAAAGTTTCGATTTAAGTTCAGGTACCTATGGTCGGCCATTACTGGTTCAAACTTCACGATTCTTGGTCATAATATAGCAGTTTTAATATATAAAAGTATCCACTAAAGACAAAAGAAATCAATATAAATATAAGACGCAAATTAATTTAATTCATAACCATAATTTTTATGGTTATTATATTTCCTTCGTGCGACCAAATTTTCTTGATGCGTAAAGAAACGTTGTCGAGGAAAGTGGCGAAAATAAAATTAATTTTTAATTTTCCTTATGGGCGATTTTTTGTCACTTTATAATTAATACCATAATTGTGGTGCCTAGAGAATATTTTTTTTTTGGTTGTATTTTTCGGTAAAATATAGAAAAACAGGATATGCCTTCTACTCGCCTCCGGAAATCAAAGTTTATTTAATTAAAACGTTTTCAATGTTAATTTACCATCTAAACTAAATTAATTTATAATTTCAAACCAAAAAAATTTCAATGATTTTTTTTTTGTACTGCTTAATTCTCTTAATTAGGATAATTGCCAATAAAAAGAGACTTCTAGATGTGCCTATTCATACACATATTTGCTTAGGATATGTTTAGATGTAGGCAAGAAAAAATAATTTGATGCGGTTTATAGAAGTTTTAGGGACTTTTTTTGTGGTGATACATTTACAACAACAAATTACATTTAATCCACCAGTAATTAGTTCGTTTAGAATGCTTGGTTAATCGATGTACTGGAAACTGATAAGCAGATATACAGACAAAACAAAAAAATTTATAGGTTTACTAAAATACGCAAAAATATAAAATCACAATAAATTTCAGGCCGCCATAAAATAAGTAAATTCCGCAATGACCTTGAATTTTTATGTGACGTAGGTTCATATATAAATAAACTTGTATTCCAGAACGATATAAACGTCTTAAATATTTTATGACCGTGTATTACATTACATTTCGACATTGATGCATAAAACCTTTAACTGCTTAGTGCTTTTATCGGTTGGATTTTAGATCAAATTTTTTATTTCGACCTATATATATATTTTATTGTATATGCTTCACGATAATTGACTTTCCAATTTTTTTGTAAATTGACAAAAATGTCTATTATACAGATAAAACCAATAGTACAACACATGCGGGACGGAAAAATTATATGTACTTTATAATGTAAACTGACGTATATGTAGTGCTCAACATCGCTTGAAATGTAGAGCCAGTCGATAAGACAACATGGCGAAAGTAGAGTCGATTAATGCCAAATGGATCCGGTAATTTTAGGGCCAAAATAGCTTATATCACAAGATGGGGGCGATTAAACTCAAAAACTTGGCATTATCATTAGCCATTAATGCAATCTGGAAAGGAAATTATAAGGAAAAGCATCTGCTGCATCAAATCATAGCAGATTTCAAACAAAAATGAAATCATTGTAAAAATCAAAGAACATCATAAAATCATCAAAGTCAACTCAAAAAGCGGCCTTGAACATCATTTTGTTTTTTTTCTAGATGCACGTCAACGATTCTCCCCAATGTCCATAATCTTGGCAGACGCAGTGTTTCGTCCTTTATAATATTAATATCTCTCTTAATGTTGCCAATCAAATGTTGTGAGATATTCTACGTGCCATCTCTTAGCAAAATGGAATATTTATTGTGCCACCTGCCAGCGTGACAAATGGTTTATTTTTAAGTGTGTCATTTGGCTGGCTTTGGTATATTTGCTGCTAGCTTCAATACATTTCTCCATATAGACCTACATAAAGGTATAAAATTTCGCAAAGACTAACGCTGGGTTAGCAGAGTATTGGCTTCTCGTATCTTAGTATGATTTAACCGATGATGCGTCGTAAGTGATATTTTACGAAAGGTCCAGTATGTGTCCTTGTTCTCGTTGTATTAAATGCTGCAAATGTTTGGGTCATTGGCGGTTCCAACAAAGTAGGCCATATTATCGTTTAACACGGTTATATGCAGATTTCAGGATTAATTTGAAACCTTTATAAGGCTGCGAAAAGACTGTATCCGCACTCATACCTAAAGATAATTCGATCTGTAGGACTTTAAATGCCGTACAAGTGAATATAAAGAACAAGGTAGCCCTTTTTGGTGGTAGTCTTTATTGCCGTTCTAGTCTGCAGGAATAGTCGATTAAAGTAAATTTACTATTCTTCGTGTTGCTTGATATGACAATAAACTCGAGAACTTTTGGATGCATCATCGTACTGTTAAGCTTCTATCAAAAGTTCAATATAGTACTGGTCTTAAATTTTCTTAGTTGTGGTTTGCACAATTTATCCAAGCTATGTTTCGGATTGCTTTGGTGATGCTTGAAAATATGTCGATACTATTTGTGGTTTCTAACTGCATTTAATACTAATAAAATACCTTGCTCCACAGTGTCATTATGACCAATGCAAAGATTGGAGTGTGCAAAACAGCGGCAAGTAATTTTAACCTCGCTGAAGAATTGTATTTTATTGGTGCAACTTTGGGTTTTACGGGAAATACGTTTTTCAATATCTCCTCATCTGAACCTGCAGTACAAGCATGTGTAACGGCAGTTACAACGTCATTTTAAGCATCGGTAAATCAACACAGGTTTAATGTTTTCGCAGAGTTTATCCATCTTGGTATTTTGATCTTCTCTACTAATTTCAATCGGTTTTTAGTATTCCATTAGTTTTTGACATTTGAGGGGAGTTGATTTTATTAAAGCATTAACGGTAAACTGTGAATTTTAATTATTTATTTGATTTTTTCAGCATTAATTTTGGTTGGAAGGATCCGAAAAAACCATCAATCACCCCATTCTCTCTTTATGATTTTCAAGTAAGTAAATATAAGTACAATTATGTAGTAACGTATAAACATTAAATCAACATTTGTTTTGTTTATATTAGTTATACAAAATAATTATGTATGTTCTACTGTCTGTATTTATGAAAACCAACAAAAAAAACTAATACAAAATAAAGTACTACCTGGTACGTATCACATTAGTCTTTAATACAAATTAAGTATATTTTGCCGGCTATTTATTTGCCTCTCGGTACGTTATGATAACGCATCATACTCATATATATAATAAACATTGCGGAGGAGATATCTAATTAAATTAAAATAAATGTTCAACCGCAACGGTTACATAAATAACATTTTTGACAAAACGAAACAAAAAGTGACTCGTATAAAATACAGAAGGACTTCACTCATCCTCATGAAATTATTTTTCATTAAATATCAATTTAATGAAAAATGCGGGGGAATATGAAAAAAAGATCCAAACCACAACAATCAAAAACTCCTAATGTTTTAATGAATGCTTTAAAGAATTCATTAATCACCATTGCTTCGAGAGGAATTTTGGTAGGAATCCTCTTTTTCGGTTAGCCATTTATGTACGATTAATGTCTCTCTTTTCATCGCAGTTTAAAGGGTATTCAGAAATCACTAAACTCCTTTAGAAAAAAGGGAGCATTCCATTTGTTCCTTCATTAGCCTAACAACTGATGGTATAGATACTATCATATATACTATCATCGAAAAATTATTATATCAACCTAGATAATGAATACTAAAAGACCATTAAAGATCCGGCCTTCAAAATGTGCTACTTCTCGGAGTTTTTTTTAACTTCTATTTCTTAAACTCCTAAATATAATTTAAATCGCTATAACTGCTAAGACCAAAATGTATCTAGTTTTGACTTAAATTTGAGCTATCTCAAAATCAAACAAAGCCAAAATCTGTAATAATACTCTGAATAGGCTAAATAATACCCCTAACAATAGGCTTTGTTGAGTGCATTGTCATAATAAAGCTTCTTGTTAAACTTGTTGAATTTTTGTAAGAAATTGTATATATAAAAACAATTTTCAATCAAACATGCTTCCGGTGACGCGAGTTCACAAGCTAAAGTTATAAAAGTATAATTTGTTTGAACCAGGTTGCAAACACTTGTTATCGTAGCTAGGTGGTATATCGTTCTCCAAATCAAAACTTCCACACTTCTTTGTTAGCAATGAAAAAGCATATTTCTATACATAACAAAAATTCTACATATAGCAATTTACAGAATAATAATGTATAGGCTTTTGAGGGCGCATAAATACAAAATATTAAAGAATTCTATTATATTTCAATACCACTCTCGTTTAACCTAATTCCCCAATCGTTTTCAAATTATAATAAACTGTTCACAGCTGAAATGAAAATATTTGTAAAGTTATGCCGATGAATCCTTATGAAGGTTTAACAATATGCAGAATAAAAATTTAATGGTAAAGTATGTATGCTAATAGAAAGCGAAATATAAAATTTCAAGATTACAAACACAAATTTATTGTTATATCAATGTATAAATTGTAATTATGGTATTGTGTTACATGTACATGCTTCCATTTCCACTTTTCAATTGGCTCACTTTAGTTAATTGTGACTATTGTTACCGTAGAAAAATTGTGTTTGATAACCGGAATGTATATTGTAGAGAATCATATTTGAACGCTAATTTGTGGTAAGCCTATTGAGACTACCGTAGAATGTCCAGCAAGAACCTTTTTGGAATGTATAGTTCTAATAGAGGTTGTAGCCTATTGAGGATGGCTACATATGTAACTTTCCTTATTTTGTGTCGAATTAAGGTTAAGCTAATACACTATATGCTAATGGAAAGCTTTCTGGCATAGAAACAAAGATGACTTAGTCGGTTTTCTACTATTCTGTAACTAAGAATATTGGTTATATGTACCTTTTCGTATAGTGAAATGCAATTTCCTCTACATCTTCTTTTGTTTAACGTTTTCGGGAAAATGTCCTATATACGATGAACCAACAAGAAACTACCCGAATGAGTGAATGTAGTTTAGGGAGAAAGTCATAGATGTCCTTACTCTGATATAGAGGGAAATATTCCTACGTGAAATATAAAGATAGTACCAAATCAAAAACTAGAATACCCTAGAAAATATGTGCTCGTAAACATTGAAGATATTGCATAAATTTAAAGGAAATAATAAAAGGGATAACTCATATTCTGGTTACCTCTGCTATTTTTTATTGTCTCCTTTGTGCCATGAATATTGCATTACTGAATATTTTGGATGGTTTCTCTTTAGTGTGTTTAGATATATCAATCTCTGCCTGCACTGGATAATATCACTCGGATTAAATTAGAACTTTAGCTCAGTCCGCCATAATGGATGATTTTCCAACTTCTCTATAGAGATATCCTATGGCTCGCGCAATTTGGTGTGATGAATTTCGAAGGAATGTGCCACAAACTTTTTTGTAACCACCATTTTATTTTCTCACCTCTATTTGTGACCAGCATCGCCAACCTTCTAGCTTGGTTCATTTCAGAAGTGTTTCAGAATCAGTTCATTGTGTAACACTTGTTATATAGTTTCACGTTTCAGACTAGATTTTGATCGTATCTGCATGCTCATCGAATGAGTTGACGTTATCAGTTTATGATAGGGCATGAAGTTCTGTGCCGTTGTTCACCAATTTCCTCAGATAAAATTTACCACTTTGCAAAATACCGAAAATATCTCGTTTCAATGCGACTAGTTCCTTCACTTCTTGGTCCCTTTTAAACCATCATTTACGTAAGCATCTTCTCGTATTACTTTGGCGGGCTGTGGATAAAAAAATCAACAGTATATTAAGATCTTTTAGACCATATTTTTTAGAGAATCAATCCAACGAACGATTTTACAGGCAAATGATCACGGCATTGAGGTCAGCGGCGGGAAATGAACCCAAGACCCCGATGTGTTTAAGCCAACACCATAACCATATAACTATACGACCGGTGGCATGAGGATAAACTGGCGAATAATAGGACGGTAACTCCTTGCAGTAACTTGGGTAACTGTAGAGAATTGATACGTGCACAGGTTATACCGATGAAAACGCAGAAGAATAGCCCACATTGTGGATTGCACGGTTGAGCTTGTTATCAGTATGCTGTTGAGAAACGAATTTTGATTAACTTTAGAGAGAATCCTTTGAATACGACCATGAGTTTCGTGGCAGTACGTTACTCCTTGATGCATCATAAAATATGCGATGGAGTTTATAGGAGCATAAACCATTTTAGCTGAATGCTTCGTCAAGAAGTCCTTATATAGCCGATGAAGTTGTGAACCGCGCTTGAAACGTCTTTGTAATGCATTTAACTAAAAAACGCTTGTACGATAAATGCTCGGAAGTTTGACTGACTCAACGAGAATGCAAAGTGTTTAAATCTCTTGTAGTTTGTTGGTTGCACTTCTTCCAAATATCCAGCTAAACATTGTATGCCTTGTAACCCAACATTATGTTGAGGCTTCTCTTTAAATAGCACCTTAAATATGCAAATTGTATGGTGGATAACCACGTTAAGTCACCACAGTTCATTAACTCAGGAACTTCAGCTGCTATTTTTGGCGTAACCAGTGCGTTTATTCTTTATCTGTTGATAGGAATTCGACCATTGGCTCACTTTAATCACAGTTTTTGTACACATGACTCGGTGACAAACGAAGTTTAGGAGCCGGAATCGAGGAATGCTCTAAATTCTCGCTCAACTCTGTGATTATTGAATACCCAATTTATAGCTGTCGATAGAACTGGAAGGCCTTTGTGACAATTGTAGAATTTGTTTTGAGTTGCAAAACTTAACACAATGCCCAGTGCTAAGAAAATTAATGCAACGATTTTGTGAACAAATGTATATTCTTAGCATTCCTTGACTTCCAGGGTATTGTATTTTTAAGAATCAACCAACCGGTGCACTTCTCTTATACAAAGAACTACAAAGAACAAGAACTTTTTTTGGATTCACATGCGGTTTGGTAGCTGTGGTAAACGCGATGAACTTCAATATAGCGTAGGTGATTTTCATCGTGCAAATCAAAACTATGGACCTATTTAGGCATCAAAAACTTCAGTGAAGCTGTAAACTCTAAATTTTCTTTGATTATTGTTTCCTGCGCCCACAGTGGCATCGTTTCATCATCCAATTTTTCGGTTAGCAAATAGATACCTATCTCGATAGCATTAGCATTTGGCACCAACATTATCAAATCTCGTACTACTTCATCTGCCTTATCATGCGCTGACCGTATATTTGTAGCAGTTGCCTTTGTATGTTTTGGTATGTTGAAGAATTTCCAAAGGAATGCATAATTTATTGGCTTTTTGAAATAATATAGGTAGTTCAAACTCTTCACAACTATAACATAGTACACATCAATTAATGGAAGATGACGAACTAAAGCTTAGTGGCATGGCTCGACAAATAATGCTTGAGCAATTGGAACTTTTGTGATTGCGTATAGAATTTGAATATTTTGTGAACAGCAGCGTTGAATAGGTCTCTGAAACTTTGGAACTAAAATGTAGGAATGTCAAACTTGGCATGCTTGACAGTGTTAAAAGGTTGTGACCCTGCGAGTCTTCTTGGCTGCGTGTGAGTGAGTCATATTGTGGTAATGTTTGACGTTTCCTTAATAATGCATTGAGCTTCAAGACCACTTTCTTTTCCAGCCACTCGTCTTCAAATGCACCAAGCTCTATGAAGCTCCTCAATCTCAGTCTCGAGTACCACCGTTTCAATTTTGAGGAAAACTTCAAACATTTCCCTTGCATATAAAATTCGAGTCTTGATGTCGTCGAGGACTACTTTTCTTGTTGCATGCAGATTTTTATCTCCCTAGATTTTCCACTTTTTTACATATTTGGATTGCTTTATCGTAAGCCCGTTGCTACAGAACCGTTCAAATATTTGAGCTGATCCAAATGTTCTATCTCATTTCTACTAGCCACCAGTGGTCTTCGATATAACATAAACGTAAACGAAATCCATTCCTTTCGTGAGCTCATTCATGAGACCCTGAAATAAATGTGCTGCATTTCTCAGACAGTAAAGCGTTCTCATGAACTCGAAGAGCCCAAAAAAGAAAGCACTAGTGATAAAGTATATCCACTAGAAAAAAAATGGTCCACGATTTCGAAATGGATATGTTCAAAACGTCCAGGTGGAAGAGTAAAATTCCCATGTTAGGCCTTAGTGTATCTTAGAGTGTTTTAACACCTTGCATTTTTGGCAGAATAAACAGGATTTCACTCAGTACCTGATTCATGCCAATAAATTTCTGTACGTGCCTGCTTGATTGAGGAACTCAAAACTTCTGAATGACGTTAATTCGTGGTCATTTTGTGGATGGCAAAATACCAAAAATTTTTGTTTCTAATAAAGTCTAGGGAGATAGTACCTAAATCGCAATTTGCATTGTTGATGATTAATTGATGCATTGTTGAGTTGAGTTTTGCGGTTAATACAAGTTGTATAGAGAATGACGGATATATTATCACCAGTGATAAAAATGACACTTTATCCTAGATAGTCCCTTATAAATAAGTAGCTAGACCTATACTAGTTTGGGAAACGGTTATCCCTCCAAGTGGCCATTTGCTTTGGGGAACGATTGTTCCTGGTTGCGTTCACCTCTAAATCATTTGTCAGCATCCAACTTAGTGCTACAATACCACGACAAATTTGTGCAACAGAGCCGATAATTGTCAGGTACCCTGAGATTTTTCTCCCAGGGTACCTGACAATTATCAGCTCTATTGTACAAATCTGTCGTGGTATAGTAGCACTAAGTTGGATGCTGACGAATTTGACGTCGTTTCGATCCTATACTCTCCTTTTAGTAGAAGCAGCACAGGATCGTGTTCAACAGTTGGTCGCTGGACTATAGACGTCGAAGCAAAATGCTGATCTAGTCTGGAATTCAGTCTACCGAGCTGCAGGCTACTCTTATCCTGCTTGTACCACAGCTTTTGAATTGCAGTTGGGATATAACGGGCCGTAAAACTTCGAATGGACGTTAGTCACCCATTTCAGTTATATTCAATAGAGCTTTAAGTTTTTTTCAAAGCGAGAGCGTTGTTTAATCAACCAGGTCATTCTTTAGGTATACATATACCTGTCGAATACAGGAGGTTCTCACAATACATCGTCGGTCATCACCGCTAATTGTTGGGGTGATAAACAACTGACCGCCTATGCGAACTTTTGCTTATCGACCATGACTTTGTTTGCGGTGAACAATATTTTGATCGTCATAAACCAGCATTCTGGATTAGTAACCAAGAACACTGATAGACGAATGTTAGTGGCCAAAATATTAGCCACTCTCTATTGTTTGCTGTCATCATTATTAGACAAGATGTCTTTTGTCACGCTGCGCATCACGTGCTAATGTAAACCACTTGGTTTAAAATTATAGTCCCTAAAAACGGACAATAAGGTCACCAAATGTATAGAACTTAGGACAGAATTTATGGAACACAGGTGACATTCTGCTATTTGCTTATCTGCAACGTTGTCTGGGTACAAAACTGGACATCTACAATTGCAGAGTGTAGCACCATTAATGGCGATTAATAAGTTAAGTGCAAGCTTATTTTATTAGTATGTTATCAGGTTTTGTTACTTCTATATGCTATCATATCATGACTTGATGCTTCAAACATGGTTTCCGCTTAGTTAAAGCTCTAACAAGATGAGATGACGACGTTGGCAAATCATATATGTAGATTTGTTCAATTTTTTTACTGAAAAGTAAAATCAAAAATTAAACTAGAACAGTCATGATATCTCATAATGCATATAACTGAGTAGTGAAAATGGTTACTTAAAAATCTTCCGACAACACACTTTCTACATACACATTCCACGTTTCAACAGTACATCTCGATTGATAAATATACTTTAGAATTGTAAAAAATCCATCAATCAAACACTGGATAAATATCAAAGTGTCTATCTAACTATACACTCAATACTGATTTTCTCGAGTACATAATTATGTTTACGTATAAACAACATAATCAAAATATTGTATAAACATGTTTCGTTTTTTAGGTTGAAACATCCTCTTCGGCAGATATTTCGACAGATATTTATATACAAATATATACATGTAATGTACATGTTTATAAAATGTGTCAATTTTTTTTTACGTATTTCGTTTGAATTTTTTATGCTTCATTCATTTAATATTCAAACAGAATTCGTTTCATACCCGATATATTCTTTGATTTAGGATGTGCAACTCACAATGTGAAGTGATGGTGAAATATACAATTTTACATACATTTTCGATGTTATTTTTACATCGATTCATGTGGTTGATAATAATCAATGCGTAGTGATTTTTTCATACCATCGTATACGATCTGCACAGCACTTAACAATACTGCCAATTTGATTGAACAGAAAAGTGTACCAATGCACAGTAATGTTATGTTAAATTACTTGTTTAGGCAAAGTGAAAAATGCCCTATGGTTGTCTTGTGGCACAGTAGGATTGTAAGAAAGTCAATTTTATTGAAGTCATAAAAGTATGTCAGTTAAAACAAAATACTCTCTAACTGCTATATACGGCCACATTAGCAACTTTTATGTTTCCCGGAAAAACTATAGCAGTTAGGTCAGAGATCGTGAAATATATTTAAACTTATATTCTAGAACTTTACTCCCACAAGATCTCAGGTATTCAAACAACATATCTACATGTGGCTCTCAGCACTCTATCAGTATTTAATTGCAGTCTACTCTGGAAATCGAAAAGTAATCATAATCTCCTTCTCCCATGGCTCAAAGCCAACTTGATGCCTTCCATAATCTAAGCTCAGCAGTCATACTGTCATTCGTTTTACCATTTTCTCTTTTTTCATTGCAGGAATGAAAGTTTCTATGCCCCTTTGGTACAATTTTGCCCTTTATCGATTATGACAGAAGTATCATTACATTGCAACAACCGTGTCCGCAGAATTAAAACGATGAATCAAGTTCGTATACTAAATTGAAAAGAGCCGGTAAAATGTTACTCTCTTGCTGAAGTCCAAATTTTACTTCTACCCCCAATTTGAAGTCCACATAAAACTAATTTACGATTTTTTATTAAGTCATACGCCCATTAGTAAATTTGTCGAGGGAGTTGCAAGATCAAAAGAACTTGATATAGTTCTTTGGAACCACAAAATTACTCTTTAAGTTCGAACTTTTAACATACCATTTACAATTTTCACCAAAACATTTAATATAGGTATACATAACCTTCTTGTCAGATTTCTATCTCGATCTCTTCAATTTTTTTGGTATTCGAATACTCATCCATACGCTATTAAGAATTCAGAACAGCAAGGATCTTGACTTTCGTGGAAGTGGATCATGCATATTCAAAATGGATGATCAAGTTTATTATAGAACAAACTATCTACAGCTAGTAAGAGGCCAGTCTCGGTAATACGCTCAATATTACGTTGTCGATACCACACATTCTGCAGAAAACTGCTTACCAATACTTACTTAGAATTGTATCAGAATGCAATCGTGGCAAAAATAGCTTTATTCCAAAAATCTACATGGTTCTACGTGATGCCAATCTACCCTTTCTAATGAAACGTCGACCGTTTCTAATTATACATATTCATACATTACGCTATGAACTTGTTCTATAAAGAGTGGGCCCTAACGCCAAATTGATGTAATGGAATAAAGGTTCTTCCTTGTAATATAAGTGTGACGGTAGACTTCTATGTTCGAATGTTTGTTGACGTAATATATGACTCCCGCAGTGTACTACCTGGGGCAGCATTTTCAGTATTTGCTGTGTCTTAATACTTAAAATGAGATGCCAAAATGTATTTAAAAGTAATGGGCAATATTAACAATTTTCTGAGCGATATTTCCCTAAACCGTCAAAATTGTATTGTATCCACTGTCAAATTAATTCACTTGAAGAAAGCCATTGTCTTTGAACTCAAATGCATTGAGCAAATTCGTTACCAGAGATAGCGATCAGCAATAAAATCATATCAAAGCCAAACTGTAAATCATTTATCTATTACTGCATATTGGCCAACGAACTAGAACAGAATGGACACCTTGTTACGGCAAATGCACTGTTAAACTCACGCTCGCAATTAAATTTTATAATTGAATCATTTGTTGCTAGACTAAAATTGCTAGGGGCAAAAACAGAAGCAAAATTCACGGAACTACCCATATCGTTACCTTTCAGCAAGGGTCAATGTAAAACTGACAGTAAGTAAAATCACGAGCTTATACGGAAATTAGTTCCATTGATGAAAATATGAAATAGACCCATTGATAATTATAACTACTGTTGAGTACCTAAATTACTCGTTATGGGTCAAGTACTAGTAACTGATCACTAGCCAGTATATTGCAGAGCACCGTCGTAGATTGGAAAGTGCTTTGCAAAGCAAATATTCACTCGAAGTTTAACCGTTTTTGCCATTTGACTGTCGCGAACTCATCAAGTTTAAAAGGTACTGGACCAGTGAGAATTATGATTTCAATTTTATTAGGCCCATTGCAGCAACTTGATGGCCCTAAAAATGTGTGCAACTTACTAGTTTTTCAACTTTGAAAAACAGTTACATAAGTCAGTCTGGTTCATAGTTGTTCAAAATGATCTTTTTCAATTTTATTAGATTTCTTGTCAGACAAAAAAATCAGAAGTTTCCACGAAATTCGGCATTTATATCCTCAGCATCATATTTCCCACTACTAAAAATATTTCAAACAGAAACCCCTTGATCACAAAGACAACCCTTTATCACAGGGAATATACTGGAAAAAAATTTCTACATGTATGACCAACGTTTAGGAAAAAATTCAATAAAGGATGGAAAATGATGGTAATGTTTATCTCAGTCATATATTGCACTCTGCGGGTATGAAATTATTAGTTGGTCGGATTCAACAATAATGTTCCATTTGATAAGATCGTGTCTATATCTAAATGGAAAACGTTCGTATCCAATTGAATCTCTACCATACAAAAAACTGTTTAAGGCCTTATATAATGAGCATACATATTATTCGAACGTTGACAACAAGCTCTGATGGTCGGTCATTCGTCAGGATCACATAACTTTATTGTTCGACATGGTATACGACATACCATTGATATAATATATTATGGTTCAAGCTTGTGGACATTGAGATGCAAGGAACCTAATACTCCTTGTGTCGTGTCTTGCTATCTCAATGCAAACCATAAACTTCATCATACATTTTCTGACCATTCAGCAACAGACACACTGCACAGCAATTCAAGTATAGAGTGCAAAAACTAAATGTGTGACTGACCGATTGGAACAATATGCTCCTTGGTCTTCACCTACTGACAATTTCCCTTACTAGACCTTCTCTAACTAAGTCTGATTGTTCCCTCTGAATGAAAATACAGTCCCTCAAATTAGAACGGCTTCGTTTTAGTCTCTGCATAGCCAGGGTTAATATATCCTTATACACAACTTAACTATCGCGGTATTTGACAGTATACTCCAATTATTTGACTAATCTGGTGAAAATTTAGATAATACAAACATTTTATTTCTATAAGTGTTGATTACTCCATCCATATAATCAGGACAGTTTCCATCCAGATCTCAAACAAAAAACATGTAAGTCTAAAGCAGTCGTTTGACTATTTAAAAGATTTAAGTGGACCCTGCAAGGGTTCGTTTACAATTTTTTTAGTGGTTTTCATTTAGCTCTGTAGTGGACAAATGATGGATCACCCAAGAGTGTTCCCATGAAATAACTCATAGGTAATTTAGTTTTGGGCGATCTTAAGCAGATGTGGCAGATGTTTACCTTTTTTTATTTTACTACATGCAATTTTTTTTTAGGTCGAAGCCTTTCCAACTCTTTCGCGGTTAATTTTACGTTCTACTTTACGCCGATGCCAACCAAATGAAGGACGCACGAATACATACAGGTTCACTTTAAATATCCATCTGCACATTGCATTGCAACAGCCAGCCTGTACTAATATGAAAGATAGTTCACTCCAACATGCGATCAAAGTTGTGTTTATCATTATCACTAATCGTAATCAAGTGAAGAAAATTTCCTTTTTCAACCGTTTCCCGTTGGGATCCGAACCCGGTACCTTCCGACCGAAACAACGCAGCTTTAATGCTTGCCTTGAAATAATTTTAGAAAGAACATATATAGTTGATGACCACAATAAGATCGAGGGCGATCACAAAGTTCACCGTTTTTTCTCCATTATTGTTTGCTTAAACCGGTTCGATCTTTAACATCTCCAGAATTAAAGTCATTAATCACCATTCTGATGTTATGCCCTTAAAGATATATTTCAACCGATCATAAAGATTGTTATTACATGCATATTTATCTCTATTTGTTTCTATTTCTAGATGTAACCTTGGGACACACGACATCATGTTTTTGACCGTCGAGTATATTGGAGAGCAAAAACTTTATAACGTTATTCGTCTATGGCTGCAGTTTAAGGTAAGATTAATTTAAAATATCTGTTTCATGTACCGGAAAGTAAAGCGTTTCAGGGATACACGCGGTGTCTAGTTCCAACGGATATTTTGTTTTTTGAACAGCAAAATAATAGTACAAACCCTTCACAAGTCCTATAGTATAATATAAACGATATAAGTGTCGTAAAACAATTGAAATTATAGATTACTCACTTTTCTTAACTACCACATTTTTTACATAACGAACCAATCAATGATTTGATTCCTTTTACAAAAGAATGTTGTCATAGAATTATATGATTATTGTAATATGAATCAGATCAAAAATTTGAGTAAAGATTATTCCCAAAATAAGGGTTAAAACTTTGAAATCATTATTGGTTACCCGTAAAATCCACTTTCAATTAATTTTTTTTTTCAATAAGATTAATCATATTCCCAGAAGTAACAAGAACGAGTAGCTGAAAATACCTTTTAATATTACAATATTGTATTCCCAACTGAATAATGTAATCCGATTCGAAAATGTCGAAGAGAACATTGAATAATTTCTTAATTATGTTGTCCTTTTATAATATGCAAACCCCTTTTTTGTATTTTGCTTTTTCCCTTTTTTCAGGAGATAAGCAATATAAAAAATTATGGATTGTGAGAACCCGCGCACAGTGTTTTTATTACAATTTAATCATTTTAGGATTCAATCTTCGTGATTTTATTTTTTTGCCATGTCTAATATATAAATTATGTTTATAAAAAACTTTTATTAATTAATTAAGTTGGATAAAATTAATGGTGTTGAAAATTAACACGGTTACCGATTGATGGGTGTCATAAATACAAGTGGCGTATATAATTATCAGAAAACTAACAATTTTGGGATAAATCTATCCGTTTATTTATTGACATATACTCCTTTTTGGTATAAAAGGAATCTGGTCCTGTTGTAGGCAAAGTTTTTATACATTCTCGCGCACCTGTTGTGCTTTCTTTGTATACTTAACAAGGTTGATTATTCCAATACCATCCCTGCCACGTGAAGGCGCATAATTTCTACTATTAGCCCCTTGTATATTATTTTAGTTAGACAGATGTATATTTAATGTCAATATTTAATATCATTAATTGGATTCTTTCGACTTAGACAGCTTGTCCTAATGGCCCAATTCACTGCTTGTTCCACTTAAATGAAACCTTTTTAAATGGAACCTTTTTTGGTAAAAAGCTAATTTTTCTATGCCCTGTTAACATCTAACCAAGTTCTTTCCATCAAGTTATCGAACTTTTCCCAATTTTCACGTTTGAATTCATATCGGGAAACATTGCCTGAAGATTCATTGCTATTATGTGCTCTAAAAGAGTGTAAAACTAAGACTAGGAACTCAGTGATCACTAAAATTTCTTTAATACTTCTCAATTGGTAACTTTTCTCAACAAGCATCGAACTCAATATTGAAGTTTTCAGTTACGAATTATGATAATAAGAGGATCGTAATTTTATCAAGCCTATTGATGTAATATATTGGTTCATCAGAAAATTGAAAGTAAATACTGATTAGATAAAAACTATAGCCAGAGCAGATCTTACTTACACATACGCAATTTGAGTCGCAAATCGTGGGACTCTTAGTACCTCCAGATCATTATTAAGGACGCCTAAGGCAACCTTTGTCGAGTTGTACGTATTGCCTAATTTCATTCCTATTATTTTTGCATTTTGTATATTGAGTTAGACAATCCTTAATTGACCAATTGTGTGGGCTTTATTCGTCATAAACAGTTTTTCGTTCGACTAAGTTCAGAGTCTGTTTATATACTGACCATTATTCTTCTCTTTCAGGAGTGATTGAAGGCTTTGTAAGCTTTTCATAGCTAATACATATTAAGACGCTTCCGCTTTCTTTGTCCGACCTCAGCGCAGTGTCCACAAATTGGTTTTTAACTTTGCAATGTGCCCAAAATCATGGCACTTAAGCACCCTAAGGCTCTAACATACCCGGAAACTCGGCACGAAAACCACCTAAAATGTACCCTGCATTTATTAAAAATAGTACTATGGCCTTTTGGCAACACCTCGCAATGAACCACTGGACGGCCTAGTTGTTTTAAGGCCTAGTGTTGAAACCAAGCTTAAGGTCATCTTTTATGTTTTCACCGTTATTTTGACTTATAATCACCGCTTTGATGTCCTCTAACTTTTCTAAGCGGTCCTTAACATAGACAATAATTCTAGGTAAATTATTTTTAGTTAGCGTAGCTATAATCCTCTTTCAAATCCTTGTTAGTCTCTTCTAAATCCTTGATAGTCAGAAGTTAATGTCTTCAAATTTTGTGGTTTCAATTATAATGCCATTACCGAAATTGCTGACCTTTGCAATGGGTAATCCTAATGCGCCGCTAGATTTATTAAAGCCCTAATTTTGGGGTTTAACGCTTCTTTCCCAATAGTGGGGTTGTACTCTAACAACCTTAGTAGGTTTACACTTAGTTTTCTTGTTGCTTTTGTTTTTGTTGAGAACACTTGGCTCAAGTATTATAGTATTATGGCGTTTTTCATAGCCTGACTATTTTCACTCGTTCCTGTAGTAGACCATATAGGACAACTACTTCGAGGGCTATTCCAAGTTCAATATATCTGTGGGAACTGAGACCCTCATATAGCCTATTTTGCTCGCAGCAATGCTGATCTTGCTTTATGATTTGATTTTAGCCTCAAAGACTTCGCACCAGTTAAGCGACTAATTTTATTTACGCTATTTCCCAATTTGCCCCCATTTTTGTCCTTCGGGCTCCCGCAAGGTCATGTGACTGCAACATTTGTTAGATGCATCGTTACAACGATGCTTTCTGGTTCGATATGTTTCTATATGTGAGCACTCATATAATTATGAAAAAAATCAATAAAAATATACAGTTATTAAACGCCATTGCTGGACCATACCGTATCGATAATCTCACTCAATCGGGTTCGCGACCAAGCTTGCTCTTCGTATTGTACAACCAAAAATAGTCTAATCATTTTCTACCCCGAGGAGAAATCGTCAACGATAATGTCAATTATTTAGGATAAGCTAGCAAAACGTGGTCGAGCTACCGTATTCGCTGTCCTTTAACGAAGAAAAATGGGCCAATTATGACACCACTCCAAAAACTCTTGTTAGATGCATTGGTTTCTCTACAATTATGTGTGACTGTTCTGAACTCCAAATCCGGAAAATTTGTTTGTTTACATTGCCCTCTGAAGAAAATACGCTTCGTCGAAAAAGATGCTTTTTCGACTAAAATCGACGTCATTAGCAAGCTCTATGGCCCGACTAATGGCCAGTTGCTATGATCAGCGTCGAGTTGAGTTTGATGAATCCTCTCCTACACTATATAGGCCATAGCGACAATATTTTCATGGGCATGTGCACTTTCTGAGGTCGGAGAACATTTCTGTTATGCAAAAGCAAGCCGTTCTCATAAACTTTCTTACCAGTTTGACTATAGCGGTTTCACTTGGCGCTCTTTCACGATTCTTACGTCCCATATTTCTTTTCAAAATTTGCTCGGTTTCGGCTTCACAACAACTACTTTAAAAATAAGTTATCAATATTTCAAAACGCTATTCAAGCAAAAACATGCGCGTTCCGGGCCGAAATAATAATGTACGGCCTGTCAAAATTTCAATTGTTACCGTAGTAAAAGTATTATCATGGTCTATGTTTTAAAAACTAACCAAAAGGTGCCCCGACCTTAATCTTCAATCTAAAAATTGTTTTGTCAAACAATCTTCCACGCTTATACAAAACGGCTAAAGCTATAGTAAGTAGCAGGTAAAAAGTTAACCACCAAATTTTAGAGCGGGAAAGAAGATGAATTCTGAAATTGGGTCTGTGGTTAGTTTACGCAGATAAAACTATACTAGATACCATCTACTGATCTCATTTCCCAAAGTAACTTCTAAATATCGTTCCCTCCGGAAAAACGTCCAATAATTATTTCTTATAATAAAATGTTATAACAACATTTAACACATTCTGGAATAACCTCGTTTTCGGGAAAGTACTTAAATTTGAAAATGGATCAAAAAAAGGGTTCTGTTATATTTTAAAAATATTAAATATTATAAAACTTTTTTGATTGTTTCCAAAGTAAATTTCAACCCAAAATGATTTTAGTAAATTGAAAAGAAATATAATCCCTTATCATCATATACCTCAACAATCCATCCTTTTACAATTTTTTATTTATTTTTTTGTGAACTGGGATTAGAATTTCATCTTATAAAAATAATATCATTCATAAAAGTTACAACTTCGGAAGAACGACGATGGTGGTGGGTGGAAAATTATTTTTACCATTTTCGTTTTTGAGTTTTACGTGATTGTGCCTTTGTATAAAGCATATTTGATTATCGATTCTGGAACTTAACCATACTGAAAGCCATACTTGGGCTGAAGATGAATCTGGCAAGAATAATTTACAAATCGTATGAAAAATGAATTTAGCGCTACTTTGCATCAAATTTTCCCTCCGTTTAAAGTGAAATACGGTTTTTGAATATTTAATAGAAAAACAACTTTGCTAGGAAACACTGTTCAAAGGCATTTAAATTATGTAAAATGTTAATAATAAAATGAAAAGCTCTTAATAAAATAAATTTTCAAGTTATTCTTTCATCTTAAATAAGTAAAACCATCAAAATACGTTATTTACATTTTTTATTGTTCTGGTTGTTGAGTGTTTTTTGTTCTTTATTGCTAAGTTTTTTTTTTTTTGTTTTGGTTAAGAAAATATTTCAACGTGGAAAACTTTTAACATTAACAATACTAAACCCATAAATAATAAATAACAACAAATGTACTATGTAGAAGATCTGCTTTGTATCGTTGTGTTGTATACGATGGTTTCACTTATTACCTTGAACACAATTTACTAGCCAACACTGTTAGTCTTTTCAAGAAATTGTGGCTTATTAAATTTAATTTTTTACAACCAACCGTTTACATCTTTTGAAACTTGAGTAAATTTTTTGGTGGAGTATTTGTATCATAGTTAAACGTCATGGTAATGGTTCACCATTCCTTCCATTTCGTCAGATACCAACTTTCAACCCCACAAATGACTACAGAATTAATTAATACTTTATATACCAATGCTTATCCGCATTTGGATTTTACCTAAACTTCAGCAGTTGATGTGTAATATTAAAAGTACGGTTGCTCGAAAAGATGCATGGTTATCGGCATAGTATCAAAGAATCCTAGGTTTGGAAACCCATCATTTTTTTCATATTTGTTGTTACAACCACTTGAGGATTGTACAAGTTACTAGAAAAAATTGTTTACACCGTTGCCGTTAAGTTCAATTATACTGATCTAATTTGCATAAATTATATGTACTAAAGTTTCCAATTTTATAGAAGATAAATTCTAGCATGATATTAGAGTGTCAGTTAACAAAATAAGTCATCTTCAGCAAATAACTTGATCATTGACTAATCAGGTGGTACAAAATCTTGCTAAAGTCCCCTACAACTTCCTCTGCAATGCAGAAACAGTAAAAATTCGTCATCACGTGTATCAAAAAACGCCTGGCGCCTTTTTTTCATCTGCAAAATGTCTTCGTCGATTGATTTCAAGTGTAATAGTGCGGGACTTGGAGATACAGTAACGTGTTTGTGAACTCTTAAGTTGACAGAATTGGAAAAAAACGGTCAACGTTGAGTTTGGTAGATCAGAAGCTCTTTGATGTCTTTTCAATGTAGTAGACTCAATGACCGATTTTCAAATGAAAACTGAGTAACATAACAGCTGGAAAGCGTTCATGAATGTCATCAAAAATTCATCAAATGTATCAATTTTTGTTTAAAACTCTTGGTGTGAGATCAACCGATAGTTGATGGCCAAGCAAAAGTAAATCTTAGATTCTAATCCATAAAATGCATTGCATATGTGAACGTAATAAAAAGTTCTGGACGTCCGTATTTGCGAACATATATACCAGAGCATCCTGAACATATTCATGCATGTGCCTTGGACTTCTAATTGTCAAGGTAAGCAATTGTTCCTGATTTCGCAATTGAAACTCTATAATATATGCATATAAAATCCATACAACTGACCCTATTCGTTGTTCCAGCACCTGTGACTGGATAAGTTTGATACAATTCAATATGATATCCGTCTTCCTCTTGCGAAAACAATATTGAATATTAATGTACATCTTACGATCGGTTTTTCAGCAACATGTTGCTTGGTTTGATATAAAAGGCAGATAAAAATAGCTCACCGAATAATTTCTGCTACTTCAACGGGCCGTTAGAGTATTGAAGCGTCTTTCATGTTGATTCATAGAGCCTTGTCTGTTCTGATAATAACTGATAATGTTGCACATTGTCCATGATATATATTTGCTTCAATATTGAAAAATTGAAGAAATGAACCAATTCGATGATGCGCCTGCCCTTGAACTTTAAATTCCGACATAAAATTACCATATCTCACAATATTTGTCGCTCCAAACTCCCGAGTAGCTCTAGCCCCATAAGTTAAACGATGTTCTTGTGACTCAGCTAGTGATCCCATATATATATATTCTATTGGAACGATACATGCTATGTGTTTTGAAACTTTAAAGTGCGACAATAAAAACACAAATTATAGTCAATGAACCACTGGCAACATCGTAATGTATTCTATATTCGTACTCATTATCATAATTAAACGCCGCACCTTGTTAAGAACCATTTTGGTTTTCGATTGAATCTGCGGTGAGCATTTAGCGTCCCTTCGTGTATCTCGCTCTTTGGGTGTTGCAGCAGTTCATGAAATAGAACTTTGTATTCGCAGATTTTCCACCCACACTTCTCGCTCTTGAGATGTTTCAATAGCTCTTGAAATAGAGCCTCGGTTCCAGTCGGTTTCCTGAAGTGCGTTTTGCCCTTCAAATGTTCTAAAAGCTCTACTGCCTTAAAAGTACCATGCATTTCTAGCTGATCTTCCAATGTTTGACGTTTTGGGTAGCATTAAACACAATAAACAAAATATAAATATAAATATAAATATAAATATAAATATAAATATAAATATAAATATAAATATAAATATAAATATAAATATAAATATAAATATAAATATAAATATAAATATAAATATAAATATAAATATAAATATAAATATAAATATAAATATAAATATAAATATAAATATAAATATAAATATAAATATAAATATAAATATAAATATAAATATAAATATAAATATAAATATAAATATAAATATAAATATAAATATAAATATAAATATAAATATAAATATAAATATAAATATAAATATAAATATAAATATAAATATAAATATAAATATAAATATAAATATAAATATAAATATAAATATAAATATAAATATAAATATAAATATAAATATAAATATAAATATAAATATAAATATAAATATAAATATAAATATAAATATAAATATAAATATAAATATAAATATAAATATAAATATAAATATAAATATAAATATAAATATAAATATAAATATAAATATAAATATAAATATAAATATAAATATAAATATAAATATAAATATAAATATAAATATAAATATAAATATAAATATAAATATAAATATAAATATAAATATAAATATAAATATAAATATAAATATAAATATAAATATAAATATAAATATAAATATAAATATAAATATAAATATAAATATAAATATAAATATAAATATAAATATAAATATAAATATAAATATAAATATAAATATAAATATAAATATAAATATAAATATAAATATAAATATAAATATAAATATAAATATAAATATAAATATAAATATAAATATAAATATAAATATAAATATAAATATAAATATAAATATAAATATAAATATAAATATAAATATAAATATAAATATAAATATAAATATAAATATAAATATAAATATAAATATAAATATAAATATAAATATAAATATAAATATAAATATAAATATAAATATAAATATAAATATAAATATAAATATAAATATAAATATAAATATAAATATAAATATAAATATAAATATAAATATAAATATAAATATAAATATAAATATAAATATAAATATAAATATAAATATAAATATAAATATAAATATAAATATAAATATAAATATAAATATAAATATAAATATAAATATAAATATAAATATAAATATAAATATAAATATAAATATAAATATAAATATAAATATAAATATAAATATAAATATAAATATAAATATAAATATAAATATAAATATAAATATAAATATAAATATAAATATAAATATAAATATAAATATAAATATAAATATAAATATAAATATAAATATAAATATAAATATAAATATAAATATAAATATAAATATAAATATAAATATAAATATAAATATAAATATAAATATAAATATAAATATAAATATAAATATAAATATAAATATAAATATAAATATAAATATAAATATAAATATAAATATAAATATAAATATAAATATAAATATAAATATAAATATAAATATAAATATAAATATAAATATAAATATAAATATAAATATAAATATAAATATAAATATAAATATAAATATAAATATAAATATAAATATGTATGTCAGTACAGGCTGGCTGGAGCAATGCAATGTGCAGATGGATTTAAAATCGAACCTGTATTCGTGCGTCCTCAATTTGGCTGGTGACGGCGTAAGGTAGGACGTTAAAAATTAACTGCGAAAGAGTTGGGAGAGCTTCGGCCCCAGAACAGATTGCAGAGTTCAGAAACAAAAAAAAAAAAAAAAAAAAAAAAAGAAATATGCAATATTGACATGCACAATATACAATGTTCACTGAATAGTGAAAGATTAAAAACAAATAAGGAAAAACATTTTGAAAATGCTACTTTGATTTTTAATTTATAGTGCACTGCACTGAAAATTAACTGTCGAACATTTAATTAACAGTTCGCTGACTTTATAATGTAAACTGCAGTGAAATATAAAATGCAAAGGAAGCTATGCCGTGATAGTTTTCACTTATTAAAAGATATCCGTTCTTCAAAATAGGATACACTTCGGCCACTTTCCGTTAATCGGGCCTAACTTTGCTTGGCCAAACTAATCGAAAAAATCGAAAAATATTAAGTTTCTCCTCTGCGGGATTAAGAGCTTGGAATTAATGCAATCAACAGCAGCAAAACGTTTTTTTTAGTATCTGCATGGCCAGAGTAAATTTCTCGTATGATGGTACCTTTATGCATATCTCCTGCAAAAGACATCTTTCAACTACAGTATTTGAAACATGTTAAACTTTGAATAAATCAGAGAAATGGTCCTTCGAAATGTCGAGTATCGCATTAATGTTAACATGGAGCTTTCATCCTGGCTTTGGATGGCAATAGACCTAGGTCTAAAAAAATGGAGCAGTCCGGTGACGCTATTAAAGAAATAACGTGAACTGCGCTCATTGCTGCTGTTATACTCTTAAAACTTCATCCTTCTACTATCCGTGCTTTTCCCGCCTGCAAATTTGCTTAATGGTTTTCCTACCAAGAACCACATTGATGTTCTATGCAATTGTAAAACGAATTCACGATTCTGTAAATATACTCTGTTAATCGCATTTTCTACCTGAGACCCTACAAGAAATCTAATGCCAATATTGCAAAGACCATGTTTTCTGTAATGCTTCGTCTTGCCTTAGGACACGTCATGGCCTAGTATTTATGGATTTCGAGTTTTTTGCAGACTACCATTACTGGTATAGTGCCATCAAACGCCTCTGGTTTTCTCAGCGAATGTACCATTTGTTCCTTGTTTCTTTTTACATTTTTTAAATGTTGCACAGCAATCTAACTTTAAGGCAAAGAATAATGTGGTGATATTCTAATGATATCATACTCGTGTATAAACACTTTTCGAGACTTGCAAAATTTTGTTTTTAAATCACATATCGAATACTGATTAATGGTTAACATGAGTACTTCCGCAGTACAAGCAAAAGTCACCAGAGAAACCGATTCGTGGAGTTATTGGCTATATGATGAGTTTCTACACTAGACTTGAAACCGAGACTTTAATTTTAAAGTTCCTAAATGTTTAATTTGACAATCGTAACTAGCCTAAAATTTACATGCAACGTCTTTTTGGCTTATGGTAAACAAAACTTGTTCCAAAGTTAGTTCTAGAAACCAAACTAAAACCAATCCATGCATTGCATCTAATTCAATAATATAAGCTTGTTCGCTTATGTTCCATAAGCGATTTATGGAACAGAAAATTTATGAAGATCGATCACTCACTTGTAAATAGTTATTTTGTAAAATGGTAAAAAAGGAACCATGCGTGATGCAAGGTTTTGAACGAAATACTCCTAATTTATCGAATGTTTGGCTTTGTGATGTATTAACTGGCATTGCATAAGCCAAACGAAGGGAATATTGATATTACGAATAAAGTTGAATGTTAACCCATTCTCGGTGCTACCCTATGGTGAAGAAAATCGTCCATCATATAATTTTTTAAATCATTAAAATGTTATTTGCCGGATTACAATGGCACAATATTGTTACAAATACTGATCTCAACAAATCAGGTACCATATGATTCCTTGCTTCTAATAAGCTGTTATGCCACTCTGCGATATCGTTGATTAAACCTCTTGGTCAGGCTGCTTTTTTAAAAGTTTGATGTGTCAAACCATTAAAAAATGTTAAACAGTCTTAAAATATTGCGGTCCTTTTAATTTGTCTATCGCTTTTCCCATTTATTATTTTTAAGGACATAGTGCATTGGGATATCTTGGTTATGATATTTTTGGGTTGAGATGCGGGTATTTAGCCCAACGATCCAACCTATGTTTGTCGCCTCCTATGACAGGCTAAGGATGATGTAGTGTAATTTAAAGGATAACATGTTTATTTATAAGGCTTTAGGGTGCTCCCGATCACAGAAGTATGTAATGACTTAATGGGAGCTAATCCGTGAATTCATCACAGTTTCCGAATTCCGTGTGGTATACTTAAAACACAATTTAAGGCAAGTTTTAAGCAAAATCTATATTTTTAAATGCCACCTTGCTTACAATATTAAAACCAAATTTATGAACATAATTGCGAGATTCATCCCAAAAAGGAGCTGTTTATTACAAGGCTTCGTATACAAACTATACGTTATAACATCCATATATTATTACTGATACTATAAGGTTTTCCTAGTATTCCCTCAAATTTTGAAGCAAGCCATAAAAGCTGTCCAAATTGATCAGATCATATGCTTTGCTAGAAATTTAGGAACACTGAATTTAATGTCACGTGATGTTTTGTTATATGCATAAAAGAAATATTCTTATTTGTACTCATAAGAATTCAACCTGCCTGAAGCGGTTCTTCTTTAACCAGGAGGATCTTACACCGGTATCGGCCGCTAGTTCTTATCAAGTGTAACGATCAATATTTTTACACTTATTCACTTGATTTTTACCAGATAGCTTTAGCTTAAGTAACCAATCTTCATTCAGACGTCGCTTTTCGGAATAGATCGTGTAAGATTATCAAACTGATTGTAAAATTATGATTTATCTTTGAGTCTGCAAACTCACGTGGACGCTTAAACATTGGCTTAAGTTATGCGTAAATCTATAGCTCGCCGTTAGGGTTATAAACTGTTCACTGCCAATATTACTTAGGATACCTTCGCTTCAATCAAATAAATAGCCGTAAGTCACATGACCTCTACTTTGTGGCCATTGCGGTTATGTTGATCAAGTCCTTCCTATTGCAAGTATCATAACGAGCTATGCGATATTCTTCTCTACCAAAGAATATTATCGATGACTTAGCTTTACTGAGCAATTGGAGCAGTGGTTTAAGCTGCGGTGTTTGGGACGGGAGGTACCAGGTTCGAATCCCAACGGGGGAGGGTTGCAAAAGGGATTTTTCATCACCTGATTACGATCGGTGATGACGATGATCACAACTATGACCCCCTATTGGAGTGCAGAATCCATGGGCCGAACCATCGTTTATGCCAGTACAGGCTGGCTGGCCAATGCAATGTGCAGATGGATAAATAAAAATCGCGAACCTGTATTCGCGCGTCCTTGATTTGGCTAGTAATGGCGTAAAGTAGAACGTTAAGTTAACCGTGAAAGAGTTGGGAGAGCTTCGGCCCCAAAACAGATTGCATGGATTGCATAAACTTAGCTTTATTTGCCGGTAAGTTGAATATTCGATAATAATTACGACGGTTTCACGTTTCGCTGTTGTCTTTTTGTACTTTGCGGTTAATTTTTAACGCCCTACCTTACGCTGTCATCAACCAAATCGAGGACGCACGAATACAGGTTCGATTTTAAATCCATCTGCACATTGCATTGCTCCAGCTACTGACATGGACGATGGTTCGGCCCATGAATTCTGCACTCCAACAGGGGGTCATAGATGTGTTCATCGTCATCACCAATCGTAAGCAGATGTATATCTAAATGTTTACCCTTTATATTGATATGCTGAATGTCTTATTCCAGATTCACGTTAACGCTGAACTTCAATTTATAAGAAATGAACTCAAAGTACCCAAACAGCGCTCCGACAAGTGGTACTAGCTTTAATTACTTTTGTAATTGGTACAGAGCTACATTTAAAATGCTTTTTCTTTTTGTTATGGATTCATTTTATGTTGGATAGCTGCTTTTCAATGTCATGTTGTTCGCAAACTTCTTTAAATCGTTGTTTGCTACTTTTTAATGATCATATAATGATTCATTTAAATTTATCTTAGCCATGATACAGCAATTGCAACTATAAAGATCAGGTATACGTATATAGATAGTGCCCTAGTTTACAGCCAAATTACCTCACTAAACATACTACAACTGAAATTAATTCCATGTTCGGGGTAAAGTATCAGAAATAAGTAGATTCGGGATCAACTTAATTAGTAATGTTATTGCCATTAAGAGTTTTCATCTTGCTTATGTCCATTATTATCCGAAACTATTTTCTATCATGTTAAATTACGTCACAACCTCAAGCACTCTATAGAGAAATAAAAAAATTCGTAATAAAAGTTTTAAAGTGTACATTTTTCTATACGACTGTAATCATTTCTATGTATGTCGCTTTTCATATGCTTTGTTTGATGATTTTGGACGTAATATAACAGTACCTGCATAATAAACAAAAAACTTTTCAACAAACGAAAAAATATTCCAGTTTCGATTGTTGTTTCGTCATGTAAGCCTCGTGATTTTGGATTGCAAATTATTAAAACTTTATAGAGAATATCATTTTTTGATGTTTTAGTTATAACTTTTATATTATGCGTTTTACTTCTAATCAGCCGCATTAATTTATGTGAAAATAGCAAATAAATCAGTGCAAATAATCAGTAAAATTGTTTGCATACTAACGGTGAATTTAATCACAAAGTGTTAAAATATTTATATTTTACATTTCAATCCAGCTGTTGACTATACTTAAACAAAATCAACCTGTGCCTGTACAACAAAAGTTATCATGATACGAATAAAAATTTACTGTGTAAAGAGTGTTAAATATTGTACCGTTGATTTATGTGCGAGGTAATCTCAAATATTGTACTTTTTAAAAGGTAAGTCAAGTTTGGACTGGATACTTTATGCAAATATTTTTGTTCTGTGTTCTTAATTTGTTAATAATCGTCATTTATGGTGATCTTACTCGAATTTAAACCTCTCTACTCTGTTATTTATATACCATAATGAAGGGAGGAAATAAATTTAAATGACGCGAATTGTAACAAACCAATGTCATACATATACCAGTTTTTCGTGTCCTGAAACGATGAGTACATTGTACTTTACACTTTTCGTTTAATTTTAATATGCTAGTGAAACTGGTCAAAATTGTGTGTAGTCGTCTCTGACATTTGGGTCGATATTTACTGAAGATTGAATGTTAACTGCGGGAACATCTCGGAATGGCCAATATATATTTCGTGCCTTCCACTTCAACCTAATCTTATAAGAATAACTAAAACAAGTTTTAGGTTATTTCTTGATCGTTTTGATAATTATTTAATTGCCACTTATGTTGCTGTAATGTCGCAAAAAAAATTTATTGTTTTAGTTCAAGTGTGGTTACTTGATGTACTTTGTTTTCTTTCATCAATATCTCATTTCATCATTTTAGTTAGATCAATAAGTTAGAAATATGGGGACTATATTTTTTCTACTGCGCAAGGGAAAGCTAAAGATTAGCCTAAAAATTTCCAGCAAACTGATTTAGCTGAGTCTAACGTAACACCCCCGATTATCTCTCTAGCCAGCTCGTTGATGCACCCCATTAGCTTAAGATCTAAAGTTGTCAACAAACTCCCTCAAAGATTAATAAAAACAAGTTAGCTGGTCCAGATGGTATTCCCCTAATTGTTCTCAAATACTGTTGTAAAACCCTGTCAAAGCCACTATTATGTTTGTTCCACCGACCTATCTTTCCTGGCATTTTCCATTCCATCTGGAAAACTGCCAACATACATCCTGTGCCAAAAAAGGAGAATAAATCGAACCAGCTGATGAAATATTTGGAGGATAACCATTTAATTTCTGATCGTAAGTATATTTTCGCAGGGCGCGTTCAGCAGGTTACTTAATATTGTCACTGAGCAATGGAACCGAAGCTTTTAACAATCTGGTGAATCACAAGTCATTGCGCTCGATATCTTGAAAGCACTTGATCGCGTGTGGCACAATAATTTGTTGTGCAAACTGAGGGCAGATGACCTTCACGGTTTCATTCCACATTTATTTTTTAAATGCTAGTAGTGTTCTTGAGTGATCCGTCCTTGAGTAAAATGTTTCTAATTTTCATCAATGATCTTCTATCAGCAACTTTCAAACCAACATACTCGGTTCTCGCAGTAAGATTTCCATTCTTGAATTGGGTGAAGCCAACAAGGTTGAATTGAATCCCAACAAATTTCAATCCTGTGTTTTTTCTGGCCGAATTGAAGGCTATTCGCCGTCTTTTTTGACTGATGAATCCTGACACATTTGACATTCTCGGCTAAACTATTTCAAAGAAAAAATCTTAAGCTGACCAAATAAACAAAGCAGAGTTTGGGTTTTTACGACTATGTAAGTTTTAATTTAATCCATTTGAAACACTTACAATATACAAGACTTATGCTTGGACCCAGGTTGGAGAATTTTTCTCATATTTGGGCTGAAGCACCGACAACTAATCTGACTGCACTCGATTATTGGTCCAAAACCGAGCATCTCGAATGTTTAAGGACGTAAAATTATTGTATAATCTTGATTCTCAAGATTACTTTCTCAATTTGACAAAATAAACGCATAACGAAGGCGATTAGTTTTAATAGTAGGGACCCAGGGTTATCCTTACTAGAACATCTATAAAGCCTATATGCATAAAGTGAATAATTTAAGTCAATGAAAGATTCAAAGCTGTAAAGATATTGAAAATAATTTAGTGAAAAGTTCACTAAAACCTGTTTACAGTTATTTGATAACTGGACACAAACATCCAGACAATAAAGGGGTTCATCACCCGATATGAATCAAACCATGAGCAAATAGAAGCAGAAGCTACATTAGAGCCTTCACATGGGTACTTTATTGAACGAAGAAAAATGTCAACATACGGCGCGCTCCTTACTAAGATGAGAAAATGTTTAAATGGAGCTCCAACAACGCCTACGATAACAACAGAATTTCAGGCGTCTACATTGTTTAGTTTCCCTGAAAATAAAAAGCAACCCACATCCCGGTTACACCAACTACAACCAGTCAATATTAAAACTAACATTACGGAGAGCGATAGCACATGTTAAATTTGTTGCCAAAAGCACAACTATGCATAACTGAAAAACAGTCTAGTCATCAGTTGTTGCAGCAATTACAGCAACAAGAGAACAACAGGAACATTAAGAATCAACTGCAGGAAGAACTAGTTCTGTAAATACCAGAGGAACACCAAGTTGATATCCCATATTTCATACAACAACGGTATGATATAATTAGAGTAGAAGTAGATGAGATGAGCCATGCTTCAAGAGTCAACACAACAACAGACAGCACAAGGAAACAGAATTATATCAACAACAAAATTGGTCAACCAGAATTAAAATTGCCACCCATCGAAATACCATATTTCAATGGACCATATAATCGGAAAATTTTACGACAGATTTCAAAGGTTTGAGCACGAAAACGAAAATCTCAGTGATACACACAAAATCGCAGCTACCTTAAAAATGTATGTTAAAGGAGAAGCAGCAAAACTTCTAGATATAACATTCCAACTACAGAAATATACTAAACGAATGAGTAGAAAATACTGATGAATCGATACAACAACAGGAGGTTACTTGAACCAACCATGTGAATACACTGCCGAACCTGCCAAATATTACCTCGAAGTCCACGCAACTGCAGTAAAAAATCATCATGACAGGCATTGATACAACAACATGCAGCACAATACTCATCAAGTTCATTTTAGCCAAGTTGACTAAACGACTACCAGCTTAACCAATTAAAGGTGTCAACAACAACACATGGAAGATATACCAGAGCAACAAAATGAAACCTAACCAACCAAGTTATATAAGTAAGGAACATGAATCCATAAACATTTTAGACCTTAGGTGGGATCCATAAAATGACGAATTCGAATTTCAAGTCAACATATAGGCACTGATATGAGACCACTAATGAAACGATATGTTACATCCGTAAAATAGCCTAAATTTTCGATCGACTACAAGTTGCAAAAAATAACAGGATGATTTATGGAAAATCTGGAGCAATGTAGCAAGATTAGATGAAACACACCCAGGACATGATAAGTTAGTTAGAGTCGTTACTTTGAAAACTCAGAATGGAACTTTCAAAAGAGGAGGATCTGAGAAGAGGATCTCAGTAGGATCTGTCTGCCAACTGATCCTACACCCGTGGATGGTTCATCTGGTCTAAAGGCTCCCGAAACAAATCATAGGATAACTCGAATGCGGTCTGAGAAACTGGTATCAAGTCTCATTCTGTATGCCTGATGAGCCTATTTTTAATTGTGCAATAGCGGATTGTACAACAGACTATAGAATATAATACTTCAACCACCAGACGGGTTACTTTAAAAAATAAATAGAAATGAATCATCTAGCTTCAGACTAATATCATCATATACTATGATCTTAGAAGTTTTGACGTGGAACTGAAACACATGAATATGTAATACAAATCTTTAAAACAAGTCTGCCATGAAACTACTAAAAACAAATAAAAACCCGGTTTATGTGTGGCCTTTAGCCAACAGTTCACCGACCAAATAACATCTCATGGGCGATTTGTTCGGTGTTTTAAATGAGAGAGATGCAGAACATTACGCACAACTAATAGCAACTCTGGAGGATAAAAGCAAAATATTACACAACTTAGCACGAAACCAAACCTCGATTATTAACGCAACTATAAATATTATGAAGCATTACAGTGAGCAAACAAAACAACAATTAAATACCATGGTGATGCATATTTTTGTGTATGTTCCTGTGTGGAACGTTTCTGCCATCTATTGATAGACCCAATAAAGGCGTTGTGGATTTGAATTTTGGCATTAGGAGTAATTTTGGAATTATGTGTTTCACGTGTATCTCAGTATTGCTCCGTCTTAACTTATCTTTAGTGCGGTCATGAGGACCAAATGTTAGGGTACCGTAAGAATTGTTTGGTCGATTAAAAGTGCAGACTAATGAGTACTCGTTATGGCCAAACTTTTATAATTTCAGTGTACTCGATTTGATATACCATGAAATAAATTACGACAGTGAACGAATTTAGGAACCGAGGTATAAGAAAGTTCAGCTCTCCAAAAGTCTGCCTTTAAAATACTGTAAATGTTCATAGTATATAACCTAAAGTTTTGTCAGAAAATAAATGCTTTGGAGAGTAAATTTGTTATGGTCAAACAAATGGAGTGTGGGAACACAATACTTCTTTAGGCGTCTGACTCGTTCACTCAATTATTTTCTGTAAAAGTTCTTCAAAGCCAAAATTCAGACCAATAATTGTTTCTTGGAAAATATGTATATATGTTTAAATTTGTTAGTGTTGATAATTTTTTTTTTTATTAAGCATACACCCTAACACGGTTTTAGCAACATAATTCATAAATATAAATAAACAAGAGGAAAAGTGTGAAAATTTCAAAACCATTGGTATGGAAAATTCATTTTACATAAACAAACAGACTTATCATAATTTATGTTGTTGTTAGTTTGTATCTGGAATATATGGAGGAAAAATTAAAACTTTTATAAAAACATAAACATTGGTATATGTAGCTTTGTCGTATTTACCCAAATTAAATTTCTGTTTACTATCCAACAAAAAAATCCAGTATTTTCCTTTTTTTACGTACGTTCCATAGGACAGGAACAGTATTGTTCTGAATTTAATTTTATATAGCGTCATGTAATTTGGGGTATGGGACAATATAATCTTATGGGTGCTCGAGCATTACTTTCGATTTTATTTTTTTTTTAATACTAAACATGTTGTTGTTGTTGCATCCGGTTGTTTTGGTTTCCTGTTCCGATTTTTTTTCCAAAGTTGTTTTAAAATTATTCAACCTTTTGCTCTTATAACAAGATTCATACGTTTTTCGAAAACCAAGTGTAGTAGCTAGTGTTCTGCGATACGACTACGGTAACCATTGTACATTATAGGCTATATATAGATATATAAAACGCAGCAAAAGAGGTTAAGGATGACCAAATCAAACGCCCAAGATTTATAATGGAAAATTTCATAACTTCTCATGCTGAGAAAAAAAATATTCCCGTCAGTTCATCAGAATTTTACAGCGTCATGGTTATGCCAAGAGGACGTTCCTCTTAAACGTCTATTATGGCACTGTAAAATTGAAGAATGGCTTTAGGAATGAACCAGTTTTTTCTAGAATTTGAATGACATTCTTAGTTGTTTGCCATCAGTAATACTGATAGTGCAGCCATTCTGGTTTTATCTTTCTAACCAGTCCATCAAAGGTATTCCGGGTCCAGATGGTGTTCCCCAATTGTTCTCAAATTATGTAGTAAATATCTGGCAAAGTCACTATCATGTCTTTACCACAGATCTATGTCTTTTGTCACTTTCTCTTCCATCTGGAAAACGGTTAACGTACATCTTTTGACTAAAAAAGCAGCCAATTGGACCTGGACCGTTCGAATTATCGTCCAATTACTATATTACTATACCACAAGTCATATCAAGCGCCTGTGGCACAAGGCCTTTACGGTTAGTTAGTTAGTTAGTTAGTTGGAGCAGTTGGACTTTGCGTTAGTTTTATGGATTGAGAATTTCCTTGTTTGCCGCAAAATCAAAGTGGCAATAGACTTTCATTCCACATTTTTAAAAGGATAAGTGTTTCTCCGGGATCCATCTTTTTCTCGACCCTTTCTCTAATTTTCATCAGTACGCATCATCTTCTACAAGAAAATGCTTGTAACATTTCACTTACCACATCTTACTGTTTACTTTCTATTTTGTCGCGAAACGATGTTCTCACAGAAAGAATGGCTATGAAGGATCGCCTTATTAAGGATCAATAAATAAACTCTTGAATGGAGGGAAGCCAACAGGGTTAAATTCAACCCAAACAAATTAAAATCCAGTGGTTTTTCTAACCAAACTGATGGCGGATATTTGCCGTCTTTTCTGATGAATCCTGCTTGAAAACGTATGTTCTCGGCTTGACTATATCAATGAACTATAATATATCTTGAACTATAATCAAATAAACGAAGCAGCAATTAGTACAGCCAGATGTCTCGGATTTTTACGACTATGTCAGTTTTACTTTGACTTTGCTCCTTTATAAACACTTACAATATACAAGACCCAGGTTGGAGTAAAATTCTCATATTCGGGCAGGTGCACCAAAAGCTTATTTCACTTTCATAAGTGCCGAGTCAAATAACTGTCAAAATAACTATGTTTTTCTAAAATTACAGAAATGTGGATGATTTCCATTAGCATTTTCTATAAAATACGGTTCATGTTGACATTTAATTGAAAATATTTATGACATATTCACAATTTTATCTCGCCAATAAAAATTTCAATAAACCATAAATTTTAGTAAATATTTACAAATTATGTCTGCACGAACCATAACAATTTCATTCCATAATATTATGCTGCATCCAAAATGTCATTCACAACAAAAAAAATATTTCTAATTTCCTGAAAATATATAATCTGCATACATATGATGAGTAGATTTATGAATAAATAAATTCTAGGCTAAATGATGCTAGGCAATATAATATTTAAATTATAACAGATGAATTTTTAGGATAATAAATTACAGTATTGCTAATGGATTTTATGTTTCATTACGACGAAATCATGTAAATGGCGCCAGAAGCAGCATTAATACTTTCGAACCAAATTCAATGAAAACGAGACATATATTTGATGTAGGGTTTCTTTGAAAAATGTATTCCAAGACAAAAACGTCAAATTTTCAATTGCCTTAAGTTGTGTTTAAATCTCAGCCGGATAAATAATAACTTAAGCTTTAAATAACTCTAGTAACATTTCTAGAAATCTGCCGAACGCATTAAATTGCAATAAGCTTAACCAGAACTACTAGATTATTAATGCAAGTTTATTAATGCTCATTTTGGAAAGTTGTATTTTATTTGGTGCAGCTAATTTAACAAAGCCTTTTACCGAAATGATGGTTGAATCACAAAAGCTTTTTGCAATTTTTTCAACCTAATTTTGAAATGAACCTTCAATAGACATAGAGCTCGTAGCCATAGTCATAGAGTTCTATGAGTATTGTGCTCATGTATTACATATAGAATAATTATGCCTAGAATAATTTTATTGAACACGGAGCATACTTTTAGATATCCAGAGCCACAATAATTGCCACAACTATAAGATTATGGTAACTAAAATAACAAAAATATTTCTTATAATCCACCCCTTCACAATTTCTTGAACATTAAATCGGCACACGTATTATTGTTGTCGATTAACATTTGATATTAGAAAGATCAATCTCCAAGTTACTTTTCATACAATTCCCAAACTCTTCGTTTTCTGGCTATTTAATGTCTAAACTAAAAGTATTGCCACTATATCATAGGCAATTCGGTCATATTAAATCGTATGATATCCAGAAAAACATCTGCAAACTTTCTTTAATATACACCTAAATTCATTGCAAGAATTTCTGGAATATCTGCCATATACAAGTATTTTGGCTCAAATACATTGACATTATAATACACCTTAGCAAACGACTTACGTCTTATATGACCGACGGCTTTCCTATATTTTACCGTCTACATAAATAATTCGTCTGTCTACCGATAGGGGCGAATTACTATTTTTATTAATAGCGACACCTCTGGCTCAAACCCTTTTGCGATAATGATTGCTTTAACAATGGAAAATATCTATATCGACAACTTCATTATCGCCAGTACAAAGAATTCTAATTATTAAATTTTAATTATTTCAATTATATTAATGTTTATATTTTAACATCAGTATACGATCAATCGTCGGGTCGATATATTCTATCCACACAGATCATGCATCTTCAAAGAATCAACTACATATAGGACGTTAAAATGTTGTCATCAGCTTGATCCATTTCTCGACCAATTTTCAGAGTGAATATCTAGATTGAAACAATATAATTTCTTGGAATCAAATGAACTCCAACGGTGATCACGGTTATAGTACGAGTATTCACAATTCAAACGATTAGTTCAATTCTAGCTGTTTCATATATCTCTAAAGATTCCTGAGCAACCATCTCTTGATCCAATTGCTCTTTGATTTTTTGTACTTTTAATGTTTCTTATGTGGCCAAGCCGTAGTAATAAATTAAATCTTTCTACAGATAGATATAGTCCTTCTCCTGGATGCTATTCTTGCATCATTACTAATTGCCTATGTAAATAACACGATTATCGATTACCACGATTTGTTTTATTTACAAGATTTGCCACATATATCGCTTTCAAATATGCCTTCAATATATACTGTCAATCCATTTAGACCGCAATATTGATGTCAACCAAGGATTAAAATTACAAGCAAGTATTATGCCATAATTGCTCCATATTCTGAAGTTTGCGTCAATTTAGCAAATTATCGTTTTAAATCTTTATGGCGTCCATAAATTTGCTACCAACGACCAGAGCACTCCCACTTGCTCTTACAAATTGAGCACTTTTTAAGCTAACGATCGTAAAATAGCGAAACCCAAGAGTCATTTATCGACTAAACCCTTATTCAAAAGTTGAAACGTTAAAGTAAAAGTTTTTGTTGGTAAAATTAAGGTCCAGTGCGATAACATTCAAGAATCAAAAAAATGAGGTTCCTGTTTACCACAATTGTAAATTGTAAGCTCAGAGCATATGTTCTTCTTTTTCGGTTCGACATGCTTTATCCACTTGAGCATGGCTTCGAGAGAGTCAGCCTCCTATAGGTAGATGGTTAGTTTTTAGATATTGTCTCCAACACTTTGTCCAGTTGCAATTCGCATTGGTCATTCTCTGAAAATTGCTCCTTGCATCGTTAAGATTACATCCAATTAGAATTGGTCCTAAGGCACACCGAAGAGTTAAATTTTAAGTTTTAAACTTGGTTTAGGTTTCTTTTGAAGTAGTTTTTCGAAAAGCTTAGAGATCAATTGCGCAACCATTGCAGCAAGAAAATATTTTTGCTCTATAATGGTTACTGCAGGTACCTTCCATTTAAACGAAAAGAAAGCTTTTTGAACCAAATGGTTGCATGGATATTACAACTCCGTTGGCAGTTTGTCTTGGTAGTGGTTGGAAGGTTTTCTATTCGGAATTTTTATTCATAGTCGATCATTCATTATTCTTTGTATGAGGTGGCATTTGGTTTTTGGTTTTTTGCCTTCAATAGTGAGTAACTACCATTTTATTCATTAGTAAGACTAAATACAGATAGGTATCAATCGGTTAATTGATTAATTGACTTTTTAAAAAGTGATTTAAGTTCGGTTAATTCGCCGGGTTATACGTGTCCCTAGGTTTACCATAACCATTTTAGGTACTTTCAGTGCTGGATTCTGGCATTTTATTTTGCTGGTTACAATAGAAATAAGTACTTTCGGTTTTTTAAGAATTTACCTTGATTTATTAATGCGCATATTTGGAATACTGGTTTAAATATTTTGATAGCCTTTCACTAGATTTCCGTGCGTTAGTTGGAGAGATGAATATAGAGTTAAGAGAAAATTTGTGGTCCTAGAATTGAACCTTGGGCGATTTCTGCTGCTATTGCTTTAGTACCAGAGCAGTGTTGGTGTAGCGACACAAAGAATTTCTTATTTGTATAAGGTATGATTCGATTAGTTTAATGGGATAGTAAGGATGCATCACATTAAATTCATTGATAGACTAAGTTTTTATGCCAGTCCTCTTTCTAAATCCGGAAGGCTGGAGCCTATTTAGAAGACCATGACCATACCTATTTCGTTTATAGGAGGAGTGAAATTGGGCAAGTTTGCTCTATACTATTGAAGAGCTTTTCTGGCTTAGGAATAGGGAAAACTTGGCCGATTTATCAACATTCTGGAAAGACGCTTGTCTGAATTGGATATATTAACGTCACCCGGAGCTTTTATTTGTTTAAGGTGCTGAAGAATTTTAACTTTTACTTTTTCGATCATCTCAATAATGGTTAGATAATTAGGAGGATAATTATATAATTTGTTGACACAGTTGTTTACTATGTTGAACTTTTTCGCAGTGAGATGCTACTTCCTCTGCAATTATTTTAGGTTCTATGTTTGAACTAGGATCTTTTGCTATTAAATAATGCCGTTTTGTTTTTTCCCACTAAGCTTCTAAATTTCGTTGAAAATTTCCCGAGAATAGTCGGGCTTTCAGTGGTGCTCCAATAGTTTCCTCCGTCATAAGTTTCATTGACCATGTTTCTTCTTCCAGGTGCTTCAGTAATGGTTCGTTTACTGAATTAAAAGTAGTTTTCCCATTGTTTTTACGTTCCAAACTCTCGAATTTTAATTGGGAACCTTATGTTTATTGCTTTCGTATTATTTCATTAATTTCTCCAATTTATTTATTTATTTACCTGGGTACACAAACATATTAAACTAAGCTCAGCTTGTTTACAAACATGTTATGTTTCCAATTCGGTTTCTAATTGAAGAAAAAATTAATTTTCAAAACATGGAAATTCATTTTACCACCGAATTCGGTAAAGAGATTCTAGTGTTTTGTTGGGGTTTTTAATTTTGATTCACGTTCCCTTTAAATTATCGTTTAATTGAGTTTCGTCATTGGGAAAAATTCACATTTTAATGTCTATTCCTGTTGCATACAATTCTCTATTCTTAGAAAGGTGTAGTTGTTGTAGTTGTTTAGTAACTCAGAGCATCGTATATAATTAACCAGATATTGCTCTTTACAATTGTTAAATTAAGCTAGCACACTTTTGCCTATTGTACATCGCAGAATTCATATGTTTGCCCAAACATATTAGTACCTCGGATCCCTGTAAGTTGTTGCCCTGTGGAAATCATCCAATCAACAGTTTGAATACGCTCTTTATAATCAAGAAACAGCAGAAAAAGAGTTAGTCCTCTTTTACTGAAAATTTGAGGTCATGAGTGGTGTTTTGCCCAAAGTATTAATTTTCCAGTCGTCATTTGTTTAGCGCGGTTGACTTAGTAACCTTTTTGTTAGTAATAAATTTCATAAGAAACTGAAATTCTGGGTAACTCGTTACGCCCACTCTATTTATTAGGGCGGGTGGGTTTATCTTTCGATTGCACATGTTAATGGAAAATTACCTTTGCTTGATTCATCTCAGATATTAGCACGTTTAGTGCGGTACTTGTACACTTGGTAAAACTAAGTAAGTTTTTTTACATGCAAGAAGAGAAAACTTAGATAAAATGTTAAAGTGTTTTTGTAATACATTGGGCTTTACTATACTTTTTACATTAATTTTTTTTGGTGCAAATGATTCAATAGTAATTAAATTCGTTTATGAATAATTAAAAAATTTAAATCTACGTAAATAAAACCCAATATAAATTTTAATTATTTATTATTAATTTAAAATCCGTAAATGCGATATTGAATAATGAAACCAATCAATTTTCAGATTTTATTATTGACAGCGGGGTATAAATAGAATTACAATGGTTATATTAATATATCGTATGCGGTTTTAATGGTGGTTGGCGAAATGTAATTTAAATCGATTTTATTTTAATCCAAACAGATTTGAATTAGAAGGACAAATTGTTTGGAAAATAACTTTTCGGCTCATAGTGCGGCTAAAACTTTAGTTTTACGTAGTTCTAGCTATCTAAACATGCAACACAAACCTGTAACACTAACATGTAACAGTACCCAGACATTTGTAAGAATTAGTAAATGGTTGTCCAAGTAAAAGTGATAATCATGGATGCTTAAATCAATTAAAAGGAATGTCCTATATCCTATACTCTGCCATTGTAAATGTATCTTCTTCTTTCAAAACACAGTATAATGTAGTTCTAAAATCCCTTCTCCTACAATGAATACAGTGGTGTTAAGTTACCGGTGGATAGTTCAAGGAGTCCACAGCATTACAAAGCCCCATTTTACGAATCGTATGGCTCTTCGGGTTTTTATTTTTTTATGCGTACTCTTCGTTCAGACACATGATGAATTCCTCATGAAAAATGATACTGGTGACTATATGGCCAGTATGTTGTTGTTGATTTGAATTCAGTTTATCTTTACTCTTCTTGTACCTTAAAAATTCCAGCACATAGTTCATGTACACCAAAATAACTCGTTGGCAATTATATCACAACAAAATCAAAAAGTGATCTTTTTTGGAGGTTGACCTTGTTCTGAACTGGGGCGTTTAGTATTTTATTTTAATCCCTTTATTTAGCTTAGAACATCCTTATTTGCGAAAATGATGAGCAAGATTTAAATGTGTCCAAGAGTATCGTTCGAATTCGGGTTGTATTATCATTGCTTTTGTGTTCGAAGTGTATATTACAACACTTTAGAAATACGAAATGTTGCTCAAATATTGAATAAATTCCATTAGATGATGTCCGTTATTGTTGATGTTCAGAAACTGGGAGTTTCAAACATGTCCCGTAAGATATTGCCTCTTTTGTTGCCCAAACTACACTTCACACGTCGTCGTGCTTTTTCGCTTGTAAAATAGTAGATCATTATCCGAGATAATGATCTGAGATATGTTACTAAGCTGTCACTGACTGATGTTGTTCCAGGATCACGTCGCAGATCAAATCAGATTAGGCAGCAAGCTGCTACCAGTTTTCATTGTTGTTGTTTAGAAGCTTTGACCTCCTTTCAATAATAGCTCGTTATGTTGTAATAGACCACTAAAGTCTACTTCATGGCTATACTAGTCAGTTTGCCTGGATCTTTGAATTATATGCCTTTTGAGTGATAGGGTAACTCTTTCTGGTTGCATTGTGCTCTAGTATGGAGAAAATTTTTAAGTATCGCTAACGCTAGATAATTTACCTTAGATCCAAGGCTGCTTTCTTGGATTTCAGTTGTCCTTTAGATGCATGGGTAGGGGATGAACCTTCCCTCTGGTACAGCTTCGTCTAGATTTTGTGGGGTTGGTATATATTGAGTTATGTTTATATCTTTAGCTACTGTTGGAACTGGATAATCTTAGTAGCAGAATTTGGTCAGCAAATTGTATCTTATAACGGTGTGGATATTCTCAATAGTATAGGTTAATGCATTGATATGTGCCGGACATTACACCCGGTTTCATCTAAGTCATTTAAGAGAAGGGCTAATGCCCTGGAGTTTAACCATACCTCTATTTGGGCCAGAAGTATTGAGAGCTCCTCAAAGGTTAATGTTTATGAGTTCTTATTACTTTGCGAGGTGTTATTTTGTTTACTTGACTCCGGTTTCCCATGTTCCTAAGACTTCTCGGGGCTACAAAATATCACTCACTTCCCGACAGTGCTGTTTTACCCTTAATTTTCGTCTTTTGTTGCTTTGTCTGCATTTGTAGTTGTTTGTCTGCTCCAATTAAATTTGTGCCAGAATCACTGAATATTTTCAAACAGATTCCTCTGTCTGATAGGAACCGTCGATATGCGGCTAAGGAATCCTCTATTGATATAGGTCACTTACAAGTTCGATATGAATTGCCTTCTTGACTAAGCATATCAATATGGGAATGTATTCCTTAGTTGATTTATTAAAGCGGCCTTCCGATAATTGTATGCTATTATTGGTCCGACATAATCTACATCGTAGTTTAGCGGATTATGTTCTTGTCACGACTCAATACTGCCCTTTAAGTATACTGGGCCACACTATTTTTCAATTATTGATATGGTTAGCTGGGCAATGCTGTTTTCTTGGTATTTCACGTGTAGCAAAGTATGATGCCTGTCTGTGCAAGTAAAACATTTGATTTTACTGCTACAACTTGTCATGTGGTTTTGGCCGAGACAGTTTCTGCACAAATTGTGCAGCATATGACCATTTGATTCCTTTCGAAAATACTCCGGCCTTTGAAACGTGAACATGAATCGGTTTTGTGATTTTTCTCGCAAATCTCGAATTTTCTTGAGAGATTTCGTAAATTTGCCGTGACTCGCCCAATTTTTTTAGTAAGCAGAAAATAGTGAAAGGACCCTATGTCTCGATGTTGATCCGTATTCTTAGGGCGTATATATAGATACTCGGTTGTTGTTTCAAGTAATTATTTGATCTCAGCAGCAAATTCCGGGTTGCTAACATAAGTTGTAAGTTGTCGTCAGTTAATTCTAAAAGGCTTAGTAATTTCCAAGCTGATCCCTCTACGAAAATTTTAAGGTAGTTCAATTTATGTGTTGTGGTATGCTGACTTTTGTCATTAACTAGTTTGAATGTGTTTGACTCTTTCTCGAACTTTCAATTAACTTTCCATTAATTGTAGTCTCGGAAAAACCAAAAACCAAGAAAAAAAGTAATGGAAAATCGTGGTGGATTTTCTTAAATTGAACTATGTAACAATCAACTACCAAATTATTTCTCTACAAATGTCCTTGACAAAGGCTAACATCAGAGTTTGTTACATCTCAAAGATAAACGTTGCATCGGCAAATTGGATTCGGTAAAATTGGATCAAATGTCTTGTTTCTTTCGACAAAAGGATAATAACAGGGCATAATCTTGGTAACCATAATACTATAATAGTTGTAAAAGTGGGTCACCTTTCGTATAGTGGTGGTTAAGGTGTATAGGCTCAAACACATCGTGGTCTCGAGTTCGATCCTCGTCGTTGACCACAACGCCGTGATCAATTGTTTGTTGGGCTACAACGATCACCAATTGTAAAATAATATGGTCCAAACGATCTTGTAAAAGATTTCAGTTAAAGGTCAACATTGGTCTAAACTGATGTGGGTTTTGATTTGACGTATGGGTTAGGTTTTTTCAAATCCACCTCGATTTTCCATTACTTTTTTTTTGGTTTTTTTGATACTACAATTAATGGAAACTGCATGATCATTTTCTCGATTCGATATTATACCATCTTCCTACATTTCGGCCATTAGCTTGTTGGTTTTAGTTTTATGGAAACTGCCGGAACCGGGAGCATGTTGCGAGGCGCTGTGATGGATAGCCGTACTTTGGCCAAATGTTTGATTGTGAAGTGGAGATGAAGATGAAGGAGATTTAATCACTATACCAGCACCGCACGGTTTATCCATAAATATGCGGTATAGGTTTAGATTTAGTTGAAATCGGAGAAGTAATGTTTGCTCCACCGAATTGAACATTACGAGGTTATTGTGAAATAGGTGATGGTTGTGATTTGACATAATAGAGATGAAACAATCAGGAACTAATTTAAGAGGGCTTAATCATTTTTAATGTTGCCACCAAATATTATTAGTTAGTTGTAGCAAATTGGTTTACAATGTTCAGAGTTAGTTTCTAACAACTTAATGTGTTTCAAACCACTTGAATTACTTCAATAGTAGCAATAAACCAAGTTTCACAATTTAATACAAAACATAAATTATACTCGTGTTTTTATGTCGATCTACAAGAATTACACGTGCCGTTCCCTTATAAGGTTTCGTTTAGAAAATTTCCTAGGAAAGCAATGGAAACCCAATTAAATTAAGTAAAACAGAAATAACTTGTTTATAAAAAATGTTTATGTCGCTCTCAAAACTTTTTTATATTTTCTTTTTTTTAAATAAATTTAATTCGATATTGACGCATTTTAATTGAACAAATTTCTTTTATGTTTCGATTTAGGCACTGTTCCTCTCAATATATGCTAAAAGTTGAATTAAACTTTTATTACAACACGATTTTATTACACCAATGATTTTGTCTATAAATAAATTAAATTCATTCAAATGATTTACGTGACAGGTGTTTTGACTTGTTGTTGAATGAATGTACAAAACTATATATAATTATGCTTCGATGTATGTTCATGATTCAAATTTGAACAATGGTGGGTACACAACAAAAAAATTGAAAGTTTTTAAATCAAAACTTTTTTTTTTTTTTAAGTTTTGCTCTACTTTAGTATTGAATGAAAACTTTATGTAGAATAGAGCAACGAACGAGTATAGATATATTTTAGAACTGAAATGCACAGTAATCATTTTAGTTGGAAATTTTCTTATGTTTAGCTATCAACTCAATTAGATTAAAAGCAAGTTTACAAATGCAAGATAATTTTTTTAGAAACTTTCGGTTCAAAAAGATGTAAAATTGTATAGAATTTAACTAAAGTTTTATAATAAACACAGTGTTTTCAATTAAAATTGAAAACTAACGATTTTTCACAATCAAATCAAATTTTTGTAGCCAATTTTCAAATTTGCAACTGTACGCGGTACGCTCCCAATATTACAATTTACCACATATCTAATCTATCATTTTTCTATATGTCTTCTAGTACTATAACCTATATTGAACTCGTTCGATACACTTCTCAGCCTCGAATGTTTGCCCCAATCTCTGATACCTTGGTCGATTGTAATATCAGCTGGACAAACAAACTGAGATATGAATTGTTCACCAGATACTTTGGCAACCGTGGATGCTAATATATCATTAATTGCAAATGCTTCAGTACAAACGTGTAAAACGATCAACCGCACTGTCAATATATAAGTGTATCCGTTTGATATTCGTAGAGGACCAACTAAATCTATATGTACATGTTCAAATCTAGTTTTCGTTAGATTAAATTGTAGATTTGGAGATTTTTGTGTGCCTAAAAACTTTGGGTTTTTGGCATGCTATGAATGTTGTTGCCCAATATGCTGAGTCTTTATTCATGCTTGGCCAGAAATATTTGGTAGCTATGAGTTTGCGACAAGCTCGAATACCAGGATGTGAGAGATTATGAAAATTTTGAAAAACTCTAATTCCAATGTTTTTATGATCGGTTAACTCCGGTAGAAGTTTCACACCAAATTTTATGATTTAAATTTCTCCTTGTCAACCTGTTTTACTTTACAATTGCGTGTCTGCTGCCTACTTAGTTTGAAATTGTTTAGGCATTTGTGTGGAAATGGAGCTTTCGACTTCAAGTCCTGTTGCTTTAATTGATAGGTAATCTGCGACCACATTTTTTTGCCACTGATATCTTTTATATCTATGTTAAATTGTGATATAAACTCTAATTTCCTGGTTTGTCTAGGACTACAATCAGTCTTGGAAGCTTTCACAGTAGTTAAAAGTTTATGGTCTGTAAGGACCATAAAATTCCTACTTTCTCTATCAAACGCTTCTCTATCAATGGTTCCAAACATCTATTATGATATTTTTGAAGTACCGCACCGATTGTTGTACTTGAACTGTCTGTTGTCAAGCTGAACTGTGCATCATTTATTGCATGGACTAAAAGTGTGGCAGGACCTAAAGCTTTTAGTTTCAGAAGTGTAGATATGTGAGAGTGAATTGGAGCGAGCAATTCTGCTAAACGAGGAATAAAACGATGATAGTAATTGGTCATACCCACAAACTGTTGAATTTAGATATATGATCGCTTGTACTCTATCCTAGGACGGTGCAACACCATCTAAAGAAATATCATATCCAAGAAATTTTAATGATTCAACTCCAAACAAACATTTCTAGGTTTTAACTGTTATATCATAATCCAAAAGATGCTGAAAGAGAGTATCTAAATGAACTGTTTGCTCTTCTTTTGTCTTAAATAAGCGTATTTAAAATCCAACCCTCTTAAGACTTTGTTTATGAACCTTTGGAACGTTTGAGCAGCGTTTCTCAAGCCAAATGACATTCTCTTGAAATCAAAGAGTCCGAACGGTGTAGAGTTATAGTAGTTTTATAGTCATCATCAGCTGCTATCGGTATATGGTATACTAGGCTCTGACAAGATCTATTTTGGAACAAATAGTTTTACCTCGCAATTGCATCCCAAAATCGTGTATGTGCGGTATACCGCATGGTCTCCAATCTCTGTAATCCTTCTTTTGTACCCAATGTAGCGGGGATGAAACTGATGATAATGAAATTTGACCCATGCCTAAGTTGTTCATTTCCTGGAATTCAATTTATTTTCTGCGGTTTAGTCGCCTGGGCTTGGAAAATGGTAGTTGTCCTCTCGTTATTACGTGATGTATCATATTATGTTTGACGGATAAGTGGCAAACGCCGAAATTACTGTTTATTATAAAATTGTTTGGGGTTGGAGTGTCAACTAGTTTAGTAACTACTAAACTAGTTGACACTCCAACCCCAAACAATCTACTAAAAAAATCACATTCGTTTGTTAATAGTGTACGAAAAGGCAGCGTGTTAAACCATTTCCACTAGTTGCCGCTTGTGCTGTGGAATTTAAACATTTTTTTGAATGTTATTAGTTAAACTCTTCTTCCATTTTACACGGTATTGTACATTTCCGTGCTCTTTATCCAAACCGATTATGATAATAGCAAATATTTATGCCTATTGATTTTTGTTTGGTAAAACTTCTTGATTTTGAACGATTTGGAGAATAATATCTATTAGATCTTGTCAAACTTCTTGAACGACCGTCATACTGGTTATGATTTTCTTATTTATCTAATATTTTGTTTATTTTTTTTATTTTCTCTAGCAACAGATTTGTCGTGCTTCCACTAGTGTTACTATTTAATTTTGTTTCGTCAGTATTCAACTTGTGAAATAGCAGGAGGAAAATTAGCCTTAAATATTTTTTCAGCAATGATTTTCTTATTGATTGGTTAGATGCAGCTAAGATAATTCTAATATGAACCGGTAACCCATTCATCCAAGTGGTTTTTAAAAAATCTTAGAATACTGTTTTAGAAGTGCCATCATGTTATATAACCCTATTATTTTAAATATTGTGATGGGTGTGGTGTTATCTTAAACTGTATCTATGACTTCGGATGGTAAATTTGATGTAAGATCATACTTAAGGATCTAAGTGGTCTATATCAACTATATCAAAGGGCTATTGGCATTTATTATATATATATATATATATATATATATATATATATATATATATATATATATATATATATATATATATATATATATATATATTATATATATATATATATATATATATATATATAACCTTAGTTTTTTATGCCCTCGTTTCTGATCCCATCATGCATAAGAAATAACAAACTCTCTATCATATTCTCATACTAACAGTAACCTTTTGCCCTCTTTTCTATAAACAATGTTCAAAACCTTTCTTTTTCCCTTGTAATATCTGTTCTTTCATTTTTAGTATCTTACCATCCCTTAACTAAGCTAGCAACAACCTCACCTTTCATACTTTCATACTTTCTTCTTCCTCTTCCAAATCAACCTCTTCTACTACTTTATCTAGTAACAACATATTTACCCGACTCAACGCATCTGCATGCTTCATTGTCTTTCCTTTTCTTTGTTTTATTACAAAGTCAAATTCATTCAACCATAATCCACACTTCCCTATCTTTGAACTAATATCCCTCAGCACCGCTTCAACGTGGTGTTCTCCCGGCCCTATACATCTGCATCTATTTTAAATCTATACACTGTTAGTACGTATAATTTGTCGATCGGATGCTTCATGACTTTTGTGAATGTTTTCAATGTTTCCACTCTGACATGATTATCTGGTGCTGGATGCAGCTAGATTATTTTACCCACCAACCACTTTGTTGGAGGTAAGCTATTGTATATACTCGATAAGAGCAATATCGCATCTCTTTGAACATTTTGCTTCTTCGTTCGTTGCAGACTAGTAAAATATTCTAGCTTCCATCTTTGCCATATGTGCTGGTTCATCTGCTGTATTAGTTGCCATCTAGACAAATTGGACATTTTGATGTTTGTAAGATCATAGTATGATCTGTGTGGATGGTCGCTAATTAAAAAATGTGTCGTTGTTAGATATTCGATGTCGTCTTCTGCTAACAAAGAGACCGTGAATTAAGCCTGCGGCCTTAATTTCAAAGATGAGTTTCGCCATCTCCTATACTCTTAATATATATCCATTTGTAACTCGTTTTTTATGGTATTTGACACTTTTGACAGTCAATCAACTGACCTTTTGACCATCTCCCACAGTCCGCCAAAATCTGGTGTGCAATGATGTATTATTCGAAGTGCTGCAATCTTTCTGGTTTGAGTCCCCAGCAAGCGCAATCGGTTGAATTGTCTTGGAATTCTACATGCCAAAATTTTGTGTTCTCTTAAAATGAGTAAGAAGCTCGCCAGTCCTACTGTTAGTCCAACACTATTGTTGAGTCAGTCCATGAGTTGGGGAATTGATAGTCTTTTAGTAGGTACCACTTTTGTTTTCGCTGACAGGAAATTGATGATGGGTTTACAATTTGGATTTATGGTTTTGCCGTACACAACAACAGAATATGCTCCTATAGAGGCGTCGGAAATTCCGTGAAGTACGATTTTGCTTTCAGTTGTTTAACAAATTTATTGGTAGTTCGAAGAAGTTCATCCCAATTTCAGATTTTTTCCCACAATGACTGTATGAATATTTGTATGGATATTGTTGTGGACGCAAGCCATTGTAATGAACGCGCGTCTATTATTGTAATGAACGCGTCTTCATTATTTATTATTGTAATGAACGCGTCTTAATGATTTATTATTATTTGTTATAATTATGATGAACGCGTCTTCTTTTTATTTTATATGGTATTAGTGTTATAACTTTATAAAAGAATAATATTGTATAATTATATAAATTGTAAACCTGTTTTGCTTGACGGGAGGTGATAATAAAAATCTTCGAGAAGATTTCTTTTTTTTAATTGGACAACGGAGCGAACAGGACAATTATACATTAATCAGTATACAAAGTTAATATTTATGTTAAATAGTTACAAATATAATAATGAATATAATAATATTGTATGTTAAATCTTTGTTAAATTAGTAATTGGTTAACTTATATTTTTAATCATTACAAATTGGTGACAGCGGTATGCCATGCTATCGAGGCAAAATAAAAAATTAAATCTAATAAGTTGTACTATAATAATAATAATAATAATAGTAGGTACCATAACTAAGATCATAATTTAACATAATAATACTACAAAAATAAATTTAAAAATATTCCAATACAAATTAAAAAAAAAAAAAAAAATGGATAAAATTAAATAAAACACATTACATCTTACACACATCTCATCATATGTATGGTAAAATTTATATATTTCGATATTCGCATCAAGGAAAAGGATACAATAAAATAGAAGCCATCAATACATCGCCTACACATCTTATCATATGGGTGAATATTTAACCTTACAATTAACGGATCCAGTGACGAAACATCACAAATATTATTACACAAGAGACGAAACATCACAAATATTATTACACAAGAGACGAAACATCACAAATATTATTATTACAAATTAAATTATATTGGGTAAGTGATTATTTGATTTAAATTAATGGCTGCAATTTTTTTCTGAACCGTATTTTAAAAATTATAAAGAAGAATTGAAACAATTTTCTGTAAATATAGAAAATTTAATTATTTCAAAAATGAGTGATTTCGATATAAATCTTGCATTACAAGTTATTCCTGATTTTAATGGTGATTTTCTATCAGTCCATAAGTTTGTATCTTGTTGTGAGTTAATTCACGATCCATTAAAACCAAACGAAAAACTCAAATTTCTTAAATTCCTAAAAGTTAAACTTTCTGGCAAAGCTTACGAAATTGTACAGTATCAAGATTGGGATACTTGGGAAGCTTTGAAAGCCGAAATTCAAATAAAATGCTCTGAAACAAGATCTATAGAACAGCTTCAAGTAGAATTGGTAAATATTAAGCAAGCTCACAATGAAGATGTGCAATCTTTTGCATCTAGAGTTGAAAAAATACTCTCGCTACTTAACGAAGCTTGCATTCGAAGTGAAGGAGCAGCAGCAGCAAATTATATAAGAAGTTTAAATTCTAAAACCGCGCTCAAAGCCTTTCAAGAAGGTCTCTCAGAATCCTTCAAATTAATAATTAAAGCTTGCAGATATACTACGATGAATGACGCTGTATCAAAAGCACTTGAAGAAGAAGTCATCTTAAAACAAAATAATTATTTGGCCTCTTCGTCAACTGCGAATAATTCTCGACAAAATAATAATAATTCTAATTTGAAATGTCGCTATTGTAATAAATCTGGACATTCGTTCGGAAATTGTTTTGCACGTCAAAGGTCACAAAACTCTACCAACAATAATACTAGCCGTCCTTTCACTAGACACTATACAAACCCCAACTATTCATCAACTATTCCTTCTCATAATTTTCCATTAAATCCGAATCATGTAGTACCATTTCAACAAAGAAAACAATACACGACACTAGTATGTGCCTATTGTAAATACAGAGGTCATCATATTCAAGAGTGTCGTAAAAAGAAAGCTGCAGATGAATTACTAAATAAAAATCAAATTGATAATTCAAATAATTGGGGAAACGCCAGTGGACTCAACCCAAATTCGAACACAGGGTCGCGAGTCCAGCAGTTAAAAAAATAGAGTGTTCCAAAAATCAAGCCAATTCAAATTCTCATAGTCTTAATATTTTATATTCCGGAAATGAAGATGATTTTTTTTCAAATAACGAAGCCTTAGAACGAAATATTAACCCTTACACAAAACAATTACATTCAGAAAATACTTTTAAATCTCCTGAACCATATTTTCACATTCAAGATTCTTTTGTTGATCCAAAATTTGATACTTCAATGAAGTCTTTACAGTCAAAATTTTCAACCAATCCAATTGAATATGAACTAAATCAATTCCATCTAAATAAGAATGATTCAAAAATTGTCGAATCTTCTGAAAAGCTTCCAGCTGACTCATATACACATGCAAATACAGCTATAAATACTGAAAATTGTATATTTATTACAAATAATTTCCAAGATCAACGATTTGTCAGACTTGTTTTAGATATTACCATTCCTGATACGACCTTATTCTTAATTGATACTGGGGCCGATATCAGTATTCTAAAAGTTGGCATTATAAAAGACGAAACTAATTGTAATCTGGAATTAAAGTGTACTATCAAAGGCATTTCGTCAGAACTAATTGAAACTTTAGTTCTTTGTAATGGAAATATTAAACTAACTAGTTCATTAGTCGTTAATCACAACTTTCAAATAGTTTCCGATGATTTTCCTATTCCGTGTCAAGGTATACTTGGTAAAGATTTCCTTACAAGTAATAAATGTAAATTAGACTTTTCGAAACAAATACTAGAAATACCTACTCTTTCAAGTTCAGTATTTGTACCACTTTGTTCAAAGAATTATAAAACAGTTGTGCCACCTAGATCTGAAGCAACAGTCAAAATTACAGTTAACTCTTTAGATAATTCAGAATTTCTCTGCTCTTCTAACGAAATATTACCCAGTGTATTCATAGCAAACTCTATAATTAAAGTTCAGAATAATAAAGCTATAGTTAGCATTGCAAATACTAGTGAAAAATCCGTAGAAGTAGATCAAAACATTAATCTTAATATAGAGCCTCTTTCAAACTATGAATTATTCTTTCTTCAAAATAATTGGTCAAACCAAATTGATCAAAGGCTTAAGAAACTCGAATCTCAAATCTCAATAGAACATCTCAATTCCGAAGAACAAGAATCAATATTAAAAATTTGTAGATCATTCAATGATATTTTTCATCTCGAAGGCGACAAATTATCTATCACAAATGCAACTAGCCATCTCATCCGTACTCCTGCCAATTGTCCTCCCACTTACATCAAGCAGTATCGTTTGCCTTATACGACAAAGGAAGAAATTAACAATCAAGTCGAAGATATGCTACAAGATGGTGTAATTGAACATAGCAAAAGCCCATGGAATTTTCCACTGCTGGTTGTACCGAAAAAATCTACCGATAACACTAAAAAATGGAGAGTTGTGGTAGACTACCGGCGACTAAATGATATCACTGTTAGTGACGTGTACCCTCTTCCTAATATAACAGAAATTTTTGATCAATTAGGTCGCTCCGTATACTACAGTACGATTGATTTAAAAAGTGGTTATCACCAAGTTCCGTTAAATTACGAGGACAAAGAAAAAACCGCATTCAGCACAGACAGAGGTCACTATCATTTTACACGAATGCCTTTCGGATTGAAAGGAGCACCAGCCACATTTCAAAGGCTGATGAATACTATTTTAAGTGGTTTAACCGGAATCAAATGTCTTGTATACTTAGATGACATAGTTGTATACGGCCGAAATTTAAAAGACCATAATGAAAAGTTGATTGACGTTTTTAATTGTTTTCGGAAAAATAATCTCAAATTAAACGCATCGAAATGCCAGTTTCTTCGCCGAGAATTAAATTATCTTGGTCATGTCATTACGTCATCAGGTATAAAACCTGATTCTAATAAAATTCGTGCTATCAATCATTATCCAATTCCTAATAATGTCAAAGATATAAAATCATTCCTTGGCTTATCAGGTTATTATCGAAAATTTATACCAAATTTCGCGGAAATCGCAAAACCACTAACCGACCTTTTAAAGAAAAATATAGTTTTCCATTGGGATGAATTTTGTGACGAGGCTTTTAGTAATCTTAAAGATGCTTTAATTAAACCTCCGATCCTTCAATATCCCAACTTTGCAAAAGAATTTATAATAACATGTGACGCATCTGACGTAGCCCTTGGTGCTGTACTTTCGCAAAAAGTTAATGATTTTGATCTGCCTATTGCGTATGCAAGTAGAACGCTTAACTATACGGAAAGGTACAAATATCCTACCATAGAAAAAGAGCTTTTGGCTATCATTTTCGCAGTTGATCAATTTAGACCGTACATTTATGGTACAAAGTTTACACTCGTAACGGACCATAAACCTTTGGTCTGGGTAAAAAACGTGAAAAATACTTCGTCTCGTCTTATGCGATGGAAATTTAAATTGGCCGAATATGAGTTTTCTATAATACACAAGCCTGGCAAGTTAAACAAAAATGCGGACGCACTTAGTAGAATACAGTTGAATGATATTAATAACTCAACACCAAATATAAATGTCGTTACTCGCTCTAAATCAAAGCTACACAATCAAAAAACGAATAAAAATAATATTGAAGAAATTATCAAATCTAATGATCCTTTACCTGATAATACAAACATGTCTCAGCCTAGTTTCGATTCAACGAATAATATTGTGAATACCTTAATGCCGTCCTGCTCTAGTGTTGATTCGTTAAATCAAACCGATCCAGCTTGTTTAAAAGAAGTCACATCAACTATCAAACATATTACTGATACAAATGAAATTAACCAAATTTTACACGAATTCCACTCTTGTCCTCTTGGTGGACATCAAGGTTTTACACGAACCTATCGTCGAATAAAATCATATTTCTATTTTGATAAAATGTTATCTAAAATTAAAAGTTTTATAAAAAACTGTGCATTTTGCCAAAAAAATAAACATTCTAGATCCACAAAAATGCCAATGCAAATCACAACTACGTCTAAATTCCCATTTCAGAAAATATTTTTAGATATAGTAGGTCCGATTTCTCCAGTTACTTTTTCCAATAACAGATACATCCTAACGATCCAAGATGATCTGACTAAATATTCCTTAGGAATTCCACTTGAAAACGCTGAAGCAGAAACGATAGCCAAAGCTATGGTTTATTCCTTTATATGCATTTATGGAGCACCAATATCAATCTTGACCGACCAAGGATCGAACTTTATGAGTGAAATTTTAAAAAAAATCTGTAAACTATTCAAAATAAAAAAAATTAATACTACCGCCTACCATCCAGAATTCAACGGTGCTCTTGAAAGATCTCATAAGACCTTGGGTGATTATTTAAGAAACTTTAGTGAAAATGACCAAAACAATTGGGATACATGGGTACCGTATGCTATGTTCACCTATAATACAACACCACATTGCACTACTGGATATATGCCATTCGAACTAATTTTTGGACGTAAACCGAACATCCCAAACTCAATTTCGAACCAAGTTGATGTACAATATAACTACGACGATTTGGTTTCCGATGTCAGGTTCAACTTACAAAATTCCTACGAAATCGCAAGAAGAAATATAATAAAATCAAAAGGCAGATCAAAAATGAATTATGATGTTCGAGATAATCCCGAAATATTTAAAACAAATGATTTAGTTTGGCTTAAAAATGAGACTCGTAAATCAAAATTATCGCCAATTTGGCTTGGGCCCTATACAATTAATTCAATAAACTCTAATGTTAATTCTACCATCAAAATTGGTAATTCCTTACGCATGGTTCATAACAATCGATTAAAAAAATGTCACATAAAATAGGAATTAATTTAAAAAAAGAAAAACACATATATTTTATTTTTTGTTTTATAAAATATTTATTTCATATTAATTCCAATAAATACCTAAACAGCCATTAGTTTAATAAATAATCACAATAACAAAAAAAATATTATATTAAAAAAAAAAAATAAAAAATTTAAATGTTGAATTTCTAATATTAACTAAATTTCTTATAAAATTTTGAATTTCTAGTTAAGTATTTTATATAAAATTAATGTTGTAATTTTAAGAACAATTTGCAATTGTTCTCATTTAAGGGGGATGGTGTAATGAACGCGTCTTCATTATTTATTATTGTAATGAACGCGTCTTCATTATTTATTATTGTAATGAACGCGTCTTCATGATTTATTATTATTTGTTATAATTATGATGAACGCGTCTTCTTTTTATTTTATATGGTATTAGTGTTATAACTTTATAAAAGAATAATATTGTATAATTATATAAATTGTAAACCTGTTTTGCTTGACGGGAGGTGATAATAAAAATCTTCGAGAAGATTTCTTTTTTTTAATTGGACAACGGAGCGAACAGGACAATTATACATTAATCAGTATACAAAGTTAATATTTATGTTAAATAGTTACAAATATAATAATGAATATAATAATATTGTATGTTAAATATTTGTTAAATTAGTAATTGGTTAACTTATATTTTTAATCATTACACCATCCTAATGGATCCAATGACTGGCTTTAGAAAGTATTCCTTACTAGCTGTGTTTGGTTGCTTGTTCAACTGACTTTGAATTGAAAATAATCAGTGACAGGATCCAAACGAAGTGCTAAAACTTTGATGTAGTTGCTCGTGTAATCTTTCGGTCTCTCAATTGATTCGGTGCTGTCACTGAAGTTTATTTCGTTAGATAACCATTTTCGGATGTGAAAGTTGTACTTAGAATAAAAATATTTGATCTAAATTGTTAGTTGTTTGGCTTCATGTAGAGTATCGGCTCCGGCCATTAGATCATCGGCGTAACATGGCTGTCTTGATGTCTTGATCATCGGCGTAATATGTCTGTTTTAGGAAATTTTTCAATATAGGTTTGCAATTCGTATATTTGAGACAGTTTGGTTGAAATAATCTTGCCATATTATCTTCTGGTATCTAGTATCATTGTCTGCTACATGAACCTGGCCATATACCCTTTTTCAATGTCCACCGTAATAACCACTTTGAATTTTCTAAAACGAGACAAAATTTGATATAAACTTGGTCGATTCACTAAGCAATCATTTAGTGATGTGCCGGATTTGGTTTCTGCCATCAAAAATGATCCTAAATTTTGTTGTGCTACTTGTGGTCTAGATCACACCGTAATGTGGTAAGTAATATTGTGGTTGATTGTCCTTTCGGTTGAGCTCTGCTTCCTTCATATGTTCGTGCATATACAAGTTTGGTAAAGCTAAGCAAAGCTTAAACGTATAGACGGTGGATCTTTGAAAGGTAGGGATACTATGATTTGGCTAGAACTATACCTACAGGTATATTATAAAAGGAATTTTCACATTAAGCTCTACTTCCTCAGTTAAGGTGAGCATTTTTCACCTTCTACGTTTTCCGTCTCCCAGAACTTTTGTAGTAGTTTGCCCAGATTATCCTCGTAACTGTCAACCTTGATTGTGATGAATTGGTTTGGTAATGTGCTACTTATCTTTCCAGATATACTATAACCTATACTCTGGTACTCTGGAGAACCAACTCCCCTTTTTGATATAACCTTTCCATTGGATAATACGTTAAAAAATCTTCCTGCACCAATTATTATATTTATCTCGGAGGTCTTGTAAAAATGCGGATCGGCTAACTCATACTGCTTAAAGTCTTTTATTTTAAAGAATCACTTTATAGTTTGGGCTCTGAAATTCCTTCGATGAGAGGCATCAATGAGGGCCGAAAATCATACCTGGGACCAGCCAAGAACTAGGATCCTCAAAGACCCATCACTAATTAAACAATTATCAATGCCAAGTCTGGAGCTTTTTGGTGCATTTTATTGAACCCTATCAAAACCCTATTAACCCTATTGAGCAAGTGATGGGTAAGTAGCCCAATTTAACGATCGAATTAGTTAGACCTTTCCACACAGCCAGCGTCAATTACACAGGACATTAAACTTATGTCATTATTGCCTAACCTAACATCAAATGCTCTTCTAAGTGAATTTAAAAGATTCATTGTTCGCAGAGAGAATTGCAAAGAAATCCAAAGCCAAAACCCCTTTAACTTATTTGGACCTCGCAATCTATATGAGTTTTACTCCTTTTTGAAACGAAACTTTATTCATATTTCAAAAATTTTATTTTTTTTATCCTGGTTTAAAAGGTTCACTTCTCGTATCATGGTTATCATCATATCCATGTGTAACATTATGCAAATCGATCGAAATTTTTTAATTTAATTGACTCAATAGAAAAAATGTATCAAATTAAAATTCAGGATACCCGTTTCCATTTGCACCTCGTATTCGAGGTAAATTCATAATTGAATTAAAATTGATTAATCAAAAAAGGTAAATTTACCTTAAAATATTTTCGAATTGTATCAAAATAAATTGAAATGGGTCCATGATTCGGCGAAAGCACAACGAAAAAAAGACGATATAAGCACTTAAAACGTGAAATCAAATTAAATTTTGAATAATTTAAACGGAATTCACCCAAAAACCCAACCGAAAAATTATTTCAATACCTAATATATCTGTTACACCGTGTAGTCAGTCAATCGATAAATTGTTGACATTTTTAAGCTTTTAAAGATAATTTAATCGAAAGCTCTCCATATACGCATAATTACAGATGTGAAATATTCGCACAATCTCATATATCATTTACGATTTAAAAAATCAGTCAAGGGTTAATACATCAGTCATGTATTATCAAAATACATAAATTGTGCCATAAAACACGTAATAGTGGCCCGATTTTGTTGAGTGGTACTTTAATTGAATCACAAGGTCTGTGCTTAAAAATCCTGCTGCTTATTAAATTGACTTTTGATAAAGTGTTTTTTGTACTGAATATCCACATTGGCTTTTAGATGCTTTTTATCGTAATTTTAGTTTTCAGAGTCTCGCATCATCAATTTTTTCAATTAACCATAAATTTGTTCCATCGTCGTGCAGACCAATGTACACATGCGAGAACTTCGTTTCTAACATGATTCTTTATAAGAGGCCATCGTTGTATATACGGTATCGCCCAATAGCTGCTCTCACATGGTCAGTAGTGGTTTAATCTGGTATAGGAATTAGTAAGGTATGATTATAGTGTATATTCAGAAACATATAGCAACTCATCGCATAATTCTTGATAGTCGCAAAACTCAGGTTTCTATCAATCTATGGAAATTAATTAGTTTTTACCATTACAGTTTTTACAAAACGTTTGTCAGAACCTTTACTAAACTTTAAGGGGGTCGTGCTAGTTCTGTTTGAGTTTGTCCACGTAGGCAAATTGTTTAAACAGTTAAAACTGGTATTTCTTCGGATCTTGGCAAAATGTCTTGACAAAATTGTGAAATATAATTCTCCTGTTGGAGTGCAGAATTCATGGGTCAAACCATCGACCATTTCAGTATAGGCTGGCTGGAGCAATACAATGTGCAGATGGGTATTCAAACCGAACCTGTATTTGTGCAAAAAAAAGACATCATCGATCAGTGTTGATGAACAATATTTGACGAAATACTGCAAGAGCTTAATGGAACAGCAACAGAAATTGTTGGTGGTAAGCTCGCACGAGATCTGAAAAAAATGGTACCGCAGTTTAAGGTTGAGCGAAATCAATCAGAAGTTTTCCTTACCATGCAGAGTCTTTTACAAATGTGAAAGATCCGGGTGTCTCTTTAAAAAGTGATAGGAAAAAATAGACCGTATAAAAAAAAGCACCAGTTAATTTAAGATATTTTTCAGCTTCCTCTGAAAATGATTTCCTCTGAAAATTATCTATTATTTCTTAGCTGAAAATTGTATCCATTTTTTACTTAAATTCGAGCTGTTTCAAAAAACTCAAAATCCGTAATAGTGGTCCGATTGAGATCAATGAGACCTCTAAGAATAGGTCTTGTTATGCACATAAACTGGACCAAAGTTCATTTAAATCACTCAATTATTTCTTAGCTGCTGAGACCAAATTGATCATCCATGCGATGTTGGTTATTATAGATTCAGTATATTATGTAAGATTTAACGTGAAACAAATTAAACACACAACATTTTTTATCAATTTCAGATGTCCTTGAAGACAACAGATGCGAGTATGAAGTCCTGTTTCCAACACCCCTGGAATAATCGAGGTAAATATTTTTTATTGATCAAAACGATGGTCTTTACTCATTACTATAAAACAACCATTTTGCTTTTAACTAAAGTATAAATTTATTTAACGATTGCTACTTCTTAACCACTAATGAGGTGGACTCATTTAATCTTGTTTTTGCTTCAACTTGACATTAAGCCCCAGAATATTTTTATTTTCGTGGCTTTTAGTTAAAATTAGAAATTGAAAAAATGTGGATTTACATCCTTCCGAATGTAAACTGGTAATTGAAGTAAACAAACACCTACATTTTAAAGATTTCATCACTTCGGATTTCTTTACTGTGTTTACATAAATATTTTGGATTCCTTAAACCTTACTTCTTTTGTATCTAATATAGCTTTATCGACGAGTCATATACAATTCATAAATCGATGAACTTTCAATTTGCATGCAGGAAGAATATATTCTAGTTTGAAGTTTTTTCTTAGTTTAAAATTTTCAACAGGACAATGACTTTATATACCTTAAGTAGCCAGTTTCATTATAATTTTAACTAAAGTTATACTTTTCGCCATTCTATTGGCTCACATGCCTCGTTAAACACGTATATTCACGAACAAGGTATCTTTAGAATTCCACCACACAACCTGTGATTTTCGAAAGTGGCACCTAAGCACAGGGTGGATCACTGGTCTGACAACACGCATCGGTAAAAAATAGCTTGTTAAAAGTATCAAAACAAGTAAAAATAAAAATTGCCAGGCTTATGAAATTCTTATCAATTGGCCGTCATGGCAACTGTTTGCATGCCCTTCATCCTCTGCTAAAGTCTAAATACCCTGCAAATGCGACCAGCTGTAAACATTGATTAGAACCCTTGTCATATTTGGGTGTACAAGTTCAAACTTGACCGACGAGTATGCGAGATGGCGGATAACAAATTCAAGAAAAGAATCATGTACTTATTATATGGTCCCAGACGAACCGAGGACAACACTAAACGTGTTCTCTTAAGCCGCATAAAAAAAGGGATTTAAACGAAACTCCTTTTGTTCGCAGTGGCGTATTCTCAGATTTGTAAATCGAAAATAATTCTCGTTAAATGATGACTCATAGACAGGGATGACTGGCACCAGATTTAACTAAAGGTCTACAGGATCTAATTGTTTGTATTGTAAATACTTTTTATAAGAAGCAACACATCCCAATATTTGTTGTTGACTGTAATATCATAAGCTTTGCACCATTTTAAGAGTTTGCGGGACACGTTCCCAATGAGTGAGGCCCGTTGTGTTTTACAAAGATTGGCTATACTTAAAATAAAAAACTTAGCCATAGATCAATCGAGTTATAGAATTGAGGACAATTGGTACAGTTGTATTTATCTGCCACATACATTTCACTATTTCCTTCACAATTCTTTCACTATTACCGTCAGAATTCGTGATGTCATTTGACAATTTTAATTTGACATTTGTTAATCTCTTTATGTTAGCATGTGATGCATTATAAGCGAATTGTCTCTATTATTTTTGAAAATTGATAACCCGATGTTGTAGACCTATTCTTCAAAAATTTGAAACGTCATCCATGCTGATTTATTATTCCACCATGTAACCGGAAGGTAATCAATTTTTGAATTTTTAAAAGCTCTAGGCTCTTTTGAACTTTCCAATTACTAACGGCTGAAGCTTCTCATCCCCAGCACTAGCAAACAATAGCACTGTTAACCTTTCCTTAGATAGTGTTCTGTACTGTTGCATTTTTCTTCTCTTTAAACAAAGCTTTTATTATCATTAGCTTGAAGAAGGGTCCTAGGTCATCGGCATTGAATTATTCTTTTTTCCCATTACCATCAACAAAAACCGAGTTTGAAATGAGGGAAACAGATGTTGATATCCTTTTCCGATACCTTATTTGCTTCGCCACATAAAGTTTAATATTGGATACCATACTGGCATTTCTTCAACCATCCATTGGTTCCTTCAAAATATGGAATTCCTAATTTAATTGCAATAAACCTTTGGCATATTTCTGTCTCATTGGTCCGAATATTCGAGCATTAGCTGCCTTCATCTGATTAAACCGCATTCGCACGTTTTGGCGTTTATCTTCTCAAAATTCTTATCTAATTTGAATTTCCTCTTCGAACCGTTGTTAATACTCATATGTACAAGATTTTATGAAATTCTTAAACAACAATGTAAGAGAGGGATGTACAACAATTATTTTAATTTTTCAGTATATGTTAACTTAGTGCCCAGACTACCAAATATACAGAGGTTGTCCAATTTACATAGTGTTTTTAGTAATTTTTAGATAATAATTCTATGGGATTTCAAGAGACTGAAACATACAGAAATGTCCATCATTTAGAGGTGTCTAAGTTGAAGGTTTTACTGTGTTTTTCATAAAATTTCATAATACTAGTATCAAAATTGAAAATAATTTTTTGAAAGTTGTCACCTATTTGGATATTCTTTTGAAAAAATTTGTTCATAGACAGGGACATCAGTTTTAAATTAAAAAATGTAAGTATGTAACAACAGTTATGGTTTTTCACGTGTGCAGAGAACTAAAAATCGGCCATAACTTATTTCCAATCCAAGTTACCTTTAAAACACAATGCCTTTCTTGTCTATAAAAGAACGAGGTAAGCCCATCTTCAGGTTACAATTACGATTTAACTATGGGATCATAACCAGGGCTTGTTTTGAGGCTGAACGTTTCTTATTATTTCGGGCTCACTATACTATTAAGTCCTTATTGGACATTGTACTCAATTACTCCCACTATATAGTTTATTATTTAGTCCCATAGATTTTATTGATTAAACGCATCTGGTGATTTTTTCAACACAACAACTGAAAAACTCAGATATAAATAAAATGAATGTCTCACACCTCCGGTTTTTTTATTAATTACCCAAAACGTAAATTTAACTAATCATGCTTCATAAATCATTAAAATGTGTACACAATCTTTATAACTAAAATAATTTTCCCACCTGAATATTCAAATTTTTGTTATTTTTATACGTTCGCTTTAAATTTCTAACATTCATCATCATCATCATCTTTAAAACAACTAAACATTTTAACTAATTAATGTGTTGAAAATGTACGCCTCCTACCCCTAATTTTAATTTTTTTTTTATTAAATTAACTATGTACTGGATGAACGCTCACGAGGAAAAATGTTATATTTACCATACAACTGATATGATAGGGATCTAATTACTTTTACCAGATATATAGAATTTACCCATGGTTGAGGGGAGTATGATTTAACGGAACTTGTTGTTTCCTTTTAGTTCAGTTCATCAGGCTTTAAATAAGAAAGTGATTGATTATTTTAGAGACGAAAACCATTCTAGTGTACAATTTTGTTATCGCAGTGTTTTAAATGTATTAAGCATCCGTATATACCGCACGCAATCACACAGATGGCCATAGTGTGATTTTAAATACTATAGAGGCAATGAAATTAGAAGAATGTGAGCAATACTCGCGTGTATCAAGGTCGATGACTCAGGGTGTATCGAGTTCCGAAGTACAAACAATTCTTATGAGTTTGTCACACATTGCAGTTCGTGTAATGAATGTAGAGTTAACGGATGCAGCTTTAAGTATTATCCACACTTACATAATTCAGCAGAACACTCGATAACATCAGTATCCAAAGATACTGTTGAGAATAAAATTGTGATGTTAATTCAGGCAGTAAAGACAACAAAAACGCTTGTTCGAAATTGTATGAGTTGTTCTATATATTGGGAAATTCAGCGCGATTTATGTCCACGCAATCGCTTTTCTTAATGAGGATTTTTCTGCTATTTTGATGGATGAAAAGATCAGCAAAACTCTAAAGCTAGAGAACCGAGCATGATTTGCAGATTAAATGGATCGGAGGTAAAACCCGACTGCCAGTTTCGAACACATATCTGGATCCCGATAATTTCGAAAGATGCCCAATTTATCAAACACACTACCGCTTAAAAAATCAAAGAGTATCATTGAAGTGGGAATTTTATTAAACGTCAAAACTGATGGTTCAACCTGGCAAAAGATGTTTTACATAAGTTACTCGAATTTCATATATCCGGTACTAGATGTTTAAGGTGCGGTTACTTAAACATTATGAGAAAGGACCTTAACATGGGAGAAAAAAAGAACCTGGAGTGATCGCTAAGGTGTTGAGCAAATCATTTTCAACAAATAATAAATAACTGTTCATATTTTCAACTGCGTATACTGATCTCTAATATATATGAAACTCTAATATACTGACGGGAGAAAGTGATATCCAAATTAAATTGAAAATCACCAATTGGGGTAGTGGTTAAAGCTGCGGTATTTAAGGCAAAAAGTACCAGATTCAAATCGCAACCGATGATAGATGCAAAATAGATTTATCATCACTTGATAGCGATCGATGATGACGATGAAGTAAACTTTGATACCCTGTTGAAGTGCCGTAACCATGGACCGAGCCATCGTCCATGCTACAGTACAGGCTGGCTGGAGCAATACAACTTGCAGATTGATATTCAAAGGGAACCTGTATTCGGTTGTCCTCAATTTGGCCGGCTATAAATTGGAAAAGCTTGGGTCGCTGAAAAGATTGAAGGGATTAAAACATTTTAAAAAAAGTGAAAATCACCACAACCACCTTTGCCACTGCCCATAACTTCACAAGCAAACTCACAACGAAACCTGAACATCACACAAACTCGCTCGCTCATACCTGCTTCAACATCACAGAATTCGACCACTTGTCCTGTTTGTAGAGTATCTCAAATTCGAAGGAGCATTCGACTTCATTCATATACGGAAGGGTTATGTTTTAACTGTATATGCATCGAGGACTCCAAAGATCCGAATGCAGTTCCAGTTCTTATTGAATGAAATAGAAAGCACCTTACGTTACCGCATGCTTGTGATTAACCACCCAAATAGCTTGCCGCTCATGGCTTTTGATTGCGAAGAAACCCAGCATTGGTCTTAATAAGTGAAATTGCAAATCCGTGATAGTGAATCCCGACTATGATATCAATCATTGATTATCATACCACTGTATGGACTTAAATCCTTGAAAAATCAAGAAAGTTCCGACTCAACTGATGAACAAGAATTCTGCCAAAATTAAATGTGAAGGCCACTTCAAAACAACGCAATTCCAATGGCCGATAAACCGTTTACTTACACTCCACGGTTTATTTAGCACCATTAAGATCATCCCGTGAAGGCACCATAATCCACCTAAAAGCCATGGATTGTCGTTTTCTGTTGAAATCGCAGTTACTAGTTTGTCTTGAATCCACCAAATTTATCGATTCGAATCACAACAAAAAATTCCCTTCAGATACGCCTTCTGGTCAAATTTGCTATCGGCCGCACCACGGTGTGCTACAGACTTTCCAGTCTTCAGGATCGTGTTTGACCCATCAGAGAACTACTTGCGTTTCATTGAATCAGCTCACATATGTATCGGCCCCAAACTACGACCAAAAATATTAACTATCTTGAGGTGCTTCCGGCAATATAAATGTGGTTTCATTTCAGAAATCAAGGAGATGCGTATACTCAGTTCTTGGGAACATCGGGACTTCCATCAAATAATAAATGGTGCAGATATATATATATATATATATATATATATATATATATATATATATATATATATATATATATATATATAAATATATATATATATATATATATATATATATATATATATATATATATATATATATATATATATATATATATATATATATGATCAGCCAGTTTGAGACTATACGAACTATACGCACCTTGATTTATGGCTCAGGCTATGCTCCTTATCTTACGATTCACATACGCGTAATTAGCACATGATAAACGTAAAACATTTCCGACATAGCTTTAAAGACACCCTGATTGGAACTCAGTATTAAATATGGTGACTCGCTATACTGGAGCATATTGGTTTTGAATTTTAAAATTTATCATCTAATACTACAAGGCATATAGCACAAGTAGAATTTCATGAGCATCTCTAGAGTTAAACCGTGCCGAATTGATCAAGATACTTAGGCTACACTGTCTTTATTTGACTGACTATATAGGAGCCCGATATTTCATAGGACAATGCCGCCTTAAGTTCAATCTCTCCGTTCCGGAATTAGATTGGTCAGTCAGCTTTTTAGCCAGTTCATTTCAACGATGAAATTTCACAAAAGCAAGCTAAAGAAAACTTAGTGAAAAGTCCACTTCATTCAATGAACCCGCAATTATTCACAAAGGTAGGATCTTACGTATAAGAGAAACAACTCTGAAATTTAAATGTACCACTCAAGAAATACACAAGTGTGTGCACAAGTGTCATTTGCCTCCGTGTCCGCTCAAAACACAATACATATATACCTAATAAATAGCTAATCTTCCATCGCTTCGTGTGGCGCCATCCAAATCATTCCACCACAGCGTCTGTAGCATACTAATCAAGTGACTGATGAGATACTGATTTTGTATATGTATAAGCCATCAAATGGCTGTGCTCCATAAAAAAAAATTTAAAAATCCTCAACTTGGAAAACGTTACTTGCACACCAGCCAAACATGACATTTTTTGGTAGTTCAATCATCCTGCCCTACGATAAAGCATAAGTAAAATTAATAAAACATCATCTCTAATGTGTGAAGCTAAGGAACTAATCACCTGTTCTCTAATTAATTTTGCCTGAATTCATCACCACTTTGCCCAATATCAAACTATCCTAATTATTGCATGGTTCATATCCATAACCAATTTCTGATGGGATGATTGCAAATCATATTGCCTCTTAAAAGCTCCCGACATCATCATTTATTTAAACTTATTTTAAATAGTGGCACATTTCCAAAAATCAATTTCGTGCCTTAAAATTAGGAAAGGCTAACTCTTTGCCTGATTTTGATAAATGATGTATTTACATAAATTGTGCCAATATCACGTTGAACGTATGTATTGTCTATTTCGTGTCATGTATATAACAACAATATAATGCAGTTCTTCTTCGGAAGATGTATTTTGATAAAGTATTCACTTCCTACATGTAAATTTCAACACGCACGACTTATCCATTAGGATCTCTAAGGTTATTGCACTATTCAGCACGAACCTTTTTTTATTTATATTTTATAGATTTTAACTTAGAATTAAAATTGTCCTTCATCATTTGTAAGGTCTATTGTTTACGGTAAAAAGCACAAAGCTTAATTTAAGAAATTTTACCTACCAATGTATATTTTTAAGCATTATTAAGACAACCACTAAAACTATGTGGAGTGCATTTTCAAATAAGTTAAATTTAAAATGTTTACAAGCTTTTCATGCAGATAAAAAAAATTTAAGATTTCAGATTCTTGTTCATTATTTATAAATAGTTTGAGTTATAGTTACCTACCACAGAATTGTTAGTGGGTTAATTATTACTACTAATTTTTAAAAAAGTTAGGAACTTTAGTTTGCAAAATTAATCAACCGAACTGTGGCCGGACCTGAAAATAGCCTGGCCAAGAACTGTTCCAAAAAGTGATCGTTATTCATTTGTTCTTAACGGATAGTCGAAAAATAATAAATCAATTGTCATATGTACCAATTAACATTGGTCCATTAGTCGTCCCATTGGTTACAGTGGTTAATTTGTATTCTGTTTTGGTTATTTGATTTTTTGCAAGTCGGTTTTCTGATAGGGTTAGATGGCTAACTAGCTTTGCTACACCTTCTACTCTAATTCTGTTCAATTGTCAGTATCCGATTGTCTGTATTTGTTCTTTGCTTAGAATCATGTCATATTTATATTCCTAACAACTGTCACAACTAACAATCATTTCCTAAGTGGGTATCGTAATTTAATTGCTCTCAACATTTACTAATAACATACGGACAGAAATTTCACATACCTTAATCAATATGCATTTTGTTTGTACCTTTGCAGAAAACAGAACAATGATGTCCGGGGAGAAATTAATTAAGGACAAAGTCTTTCCCTCAGCAGACTGCTTAAATTATGAAAATACTAAGCATACGACGAATGATCAATTTGGAATAGAATTTGTAACCAAGCATAACCAATACAATAATCATAACGGGTAACAGTTTTTAATGGAAAAAGAGTGGAAAACCACTAAGGTTCCAAAAATGCAACCTTAAAAAGGTAGTATATTAAGGATACTGAAGCTAACAAATACATCAGCCTGTAGCGGAACATTATGTGGCAGAATTTCAGCAAGCCATGCCAAACGTAAGTCAATATTTTCACAAGTACACTTTAACAAAATATTTTTTAGTTGTAACCAAATCCTTAGGGACACCACTTTCTGGCTAACAACTTCCTTGGAGAGAACATGCTTTGCTGGTTTAGTTACTAAACGTTTCACTTACCATTCTTAAATTATGTTTTTATAGGAAAAGAAAGGAATCTTCAAAATACCTGATATACAAGTGAACTAATCACTCGACTAATCATTCAACAAGTGGACTAATCATTCGAGTAGTTCGAATCTATCTAAGCTGAATCCCAGACATTAAAAAGGCAGGAGCTCCTACATTCTTAGTATATTGTCTCACTATCAAAGCAGTAATGAGAATCATTGTACTTGAACTTATATAGCTAATCTCTAGATCACTAGTACCCGTTAGGATCTGTTTACAAGGGCTTGGTGGTTGGAAAACTTCTGTTTGCAGTTGGTACCTAGTGCTTCGCACCGTTTCAGTGATCTCTTTCTCTTCATTAGTCAAAATAACCAGCTTGGTGATGACCATAGACTGGTGTGTGGAATCTTGACCAGACTGGTGTGTGCAATCTTTGCTATTAAGTCTTTCTCCTTCAGATTCACCGCTGGATCGTCCATCCTTTTATTTTGCCATGAACATTGTTAACTGAATATAACTGAAACTTATGTAAGTGGGGTCTTATTAATGTTTTGTGTTTTGTTAATTTTTAAGGATGATGCCGATTGATTACCGTACTTGAGATGTCATACTGATGTAAATGTACCTTGACCATAAAGGGACGATCCTCTACACAGCAGAAGAAAGCTCGCAGATAGAAATTTCATCAGTTTAATCACCAATGTAAAGTACGCCATGTGGACGTAAGGCCAACAATAGTCAATTGCTCCATCAATGGAAGCTTTTCTGTAGACCCAGGCATTTGCCAAAAACTACAGATGCAACAAAGAAAAATGCAGAATTTATTTTGCAGACTCTAAATCCTACAGTTACAATGGATACTGTCACAGACACAGCACTGACAGAAAAGTTTCATTTAAATTTACCATAACAAGCAATAAATGGAAAGACCAGACGTTAGAGGGATGAGTAGTTAACCATAAGATAAGTATAGTTAAGAAGTTTTTTGTAATATTTATATTAACTTGTAAAATTGAATCCTAAATCATATATTTTTCTTTACAGATAAGCCCTGGAAAAGCTCGAGAAAATCAGCTAGTACTAGTTAAATAATGATAACTTACTAAATATGATGCCTACAGGAAATTGAACCCAGACACAATTTTAATATCTGTTTTGGGACCGAAGCAACTCGTAACTCCTTCGCGCTTATTTTTATTTTCTATACTTTACGCCATTGCTGGCAAATTGAGAACGTGCAATTATCGGTTTATTCCGATTCCGTACTGTCGTGGAAGAGATCGCCACTTATAACGTACAAAACCCACTATCAAAACTAAAGGAATAAAAATTAAGTGTAATCGAATTATCATCCATCGTCATTAATAATGATTTGTATCAGATAGTTGCAAACAATAAAGATCTTCTGAAGGCGAGCCGAGTAGCCGAACTCTTTTGAAAATTTTCTAAGGATTAAAAAGTAACTCCATTGTGGTCAGTAACAACATGGTTGTTAACCTAGCAATGTATGATCAACAAACTATTCGATAATGTTTGGTTCCAAGGGTTCGGAAGATACTACATAAATCAGAAGAGGAAACCATGTCGCATAACATCTCAATCATTACAAATCAAATTTGTGAAACAAAAAAGCACACAAATGCGTCAGAGTTTCTGTCAGCAAAATAATTTGATTTATTTTGATTTTAAGCATAACTTATGAAAAATCTTAAATTAAGCGCAAACTAAGTTGTTGATATCCATTGGCGTTAGTGTTAATATCGTCGAAGAGATGTAAGACATTGTACATTAAAAACATTTTTTCGGATATTCATTATTCATACTTTAAGATTTTAAATAATAGATGTCATTAGATGTGTATATAATTTAAATGTCAAAATATATCTCATAAATGACGCTACACAGAAGTGTAGACAACGAAAAATTACGTGTAGAGGAGCAACACTGAATACTAATCAACATCTAACAACAAGTTCATATCATCCTACGCAATCAGTAATATTCGAAGACTGTAAATTGCAATTAGTAAGTGCCTCGATTCTTGAGAACAGTACGCCAGAAGTTAATGTTTCATTTTCGTTTGCTTTAGTGAATACCCCTAAATGATGACAATTTATTTACGTTTTTTTATATTATAGGGAACCTTTACTATTACGCCATTTCCCTCCAGAGTCATTGCTGGATCGTCCATCCCTTTATTTTTCCATTCACATTGTTTCTACCCTTCACATATTCATGAACTACATGTAAGTGGGGTCTATTAATGTTTTGTGTTTTGTTATTATTTTAAGGGTGATGCCAATTGATTACGATACTGGAGACGTCATCCTGACCATATAGAGGTCATCCGCCACATAGAAGACGGAAGCCCGGATATGAAAGTTTCATCTAATTATTCACCAATACAAATAAAATACGCCATGTGGATGTTAACGTCGTTAGTAGCTGGTTGCTTCAACATGCCACTTGAAGATTTATTGTAGACCCAGACATTTGCGGTTCTACAGATTAACCAACGGAAAATTCAGAATTTAATTGGAAGATTGTAAATCCTACAATTACAATGGACACTAGCACAGGCACAGCACTGACAGTTTTCTATCCAGTAAAATGTTTAAACACTTTAAACACTCAGTTTCAGCGATAGCAGTTACCGTTTCATCCTAGTTAACCAGAAGAGAAATATAGGTAAGAAAATTGTTTGGAACTTATTTTCTTGTAAAATAATATCTCTTTCTTTACAGATCAGCCCTGGGAATGCTCGAGAAAATCAGCTATAGTACTATATAAATGAAGACAACTTATAAAATATGACACCTGAAGAAAATTAAGTCAGACACAATTTTAATAACTGATTTAGGACCGAAGCTGCTCGTTCCTCCTTCGCGGCTTACTTTGAAAATTTCCTTACTTAACGCCGTTATCGGCAAATTGGGAACGTGCGTTTATCGGTTCATTGTGATACCGTTTTGTCGTGGAAGAGGATTCGGTATAAGGAAAATTATATATGAACAATTATCACTACTTCGATAAATGCACAAGACATCTGATAGCTGTTTCGTTATATCGCCACTTATAACTTTCAAAAACCACTATCAAAAGTAACGGAATAAATACTAATTGCAATCGATACATAATCGTGGTCAGAAATAATCATTTGAACCAGATAGCTGTCAACAACAATGATCTTCTAAATGCGGAACCAGTAGCCGAGCTTTCTTCAAGCTCTTCTAAGGTATAAAAAGAAAACGATTATGGTCAATAACCACATGGTTAGTAAACCGGCCATATATTACCAACCGACTATTCGAAAATCTTCGGTTTCAAGTATTCAAATCTTCGGTTTCAAGTATTCAAGTATTCAAAGGACACTGATACATGATTCAGAAGAGGAAATCATACCGAACAACAAACTACATATCGATCATTACTAATTAAAGTTCTGAGAATCAAAATAGATCGCAAAACGACGCATTAATCCATCTAAAAACAACGTCATAACATCATACACAATCAGCATTATGCGACGATTGTATATTGGAATTAGCATGTGCCTGGTTCTAGCCCAGCACATCAGAAGTCTTTGTTTAATTTAAAATAAAATAAAACGCGTGCTCGAGATTAATACCCCTAAAACTAGTGAAATCTTTTTTTCGGGTGTTTTTTCGTTTGGTAGCTACAGAAATAACTCTAAATTACGTAGAATTAACAGAATAGCACCATTATGTTTTTTTCAGCAAATATTCAATAAAATTTGTTCTTTATTTAATCATATTTATCTTACATTTAATTATTTAACCCCCAACGCTTAAATATTGAAATGAGTGCAATGGTCATTGAAGACGATTAAAATGGTTTAAACTGTATGGACAAGTTAAAATTGGTCGAGTTATTGGTTAACCAATTGGTAAGTATAGCGCTTCGTTTACCCTTGATCCGTATGTGCAAATATATATTCTAAAGAGCAACTTCCCTCATAAACGTTACCCTAAAAGACTAAATTTAAACTATACTTTTGTTTAAATTTTAAAATTTTATTTAAATTGCAACGCATATACAACATTAATATCTTGAATTACAACAGTGAGGGTGGTCGAGTGGGATAAGTTGATTGCATGTTCGTCGTCGGCCATAATGGCCATGGTTCGAAATGCACTTCATGTACTGTGAATTTTTATTTCCAAAAATTAAATTTAAATGAAGTCTTTTCAAAATGGTGGTCAGGCAGGCCTATATAATATAAATTGGAAAAAAATTCCAAAAAAATAGCTTAATTTCCTGATAGCGCATAGTAAAACTTTTTTTAGCCCGATAGCGTGACAGTAAATCTTTTTTCATTATTTCGCAAATATTTCGTAAAAACATTTGCTATCATGATACTTCTACTATCGCATATAGCAAAACTTATGTCGCGACAGTAAATCTTTTTCAAATTTTTTTTAAATTTTTCGCAAAAACATCTTCTATCATGATACCTTTTACTATCGTGATACCTTTTACTATCGTGTATAGTAAAAATAAAAATTGCAATTTTTGGGTTTTATTTCAGACAAGTAGACTTTAAATTAGGTAAGAATAATGAATAAAATTGGAAAATATTGTTTGGTTATTTTCCGCCATTTTTCCTATTTGTTTTTCATTTAAATAAAAATTTCTTTGCCTCAAGTAGATTTCGAACCTCAACCAATTCGGCCAATATCTATTTGCACGTACATACTTAACCTCTCGGGCACTCTCTCCTCTTTTAAATCAATGTTGCATACTCAATCATGTGCTGAAATATTGAAATTTTTTATTAAATTTTTTTTCGTTAGATGTATTATAAATGTACGGAATAATTTAAATGGCAATTTTAAATGGTTATTAACCGATAATATAGAATAAGGTTGGAATGAATTAGAGTAAGAAATTAGAGAATGAATATGCTAGAGTGAATAATCTAATCAACCAACTATTCGCTATTCATTCCAAAACATGGCATGACAGAGGGAGTTTAGAAATATTTACTTCTGCGATCATAAAAGAGAAAACGTTGCATATATATAAAACTGCATATTTTTGTTTCTTCCACGTAGTCTGTGCATCCAGAAAATTAGTTCCAATCCGTTTTACTGGGCGTAGTGACACCGAAATGTTTATTTTCCACGGTGAATTTTCACGTATGAACGACCTGTGAAAAACAAAAATTTAACCTTACTTTCCTGACATCTAACAATTGCATGCATAAACAACAATATTTTAAACAAAATCTTGAATAACTAACTTCACAAAACAAAATAAGATGAATTATCTTGCTATAGCCGGTTCATTTTAAAAAATGAATGCTGCTAAATAAACGGTCAGTAAACTAAAAAAAAATTTTGATTATCTTAATATTATCAATTCCCATGTGGCATTTGAATGAAATGAATTGAAGCGGAGAAACGCGGCGTTCAAGATTAGTTACCATAGCGAACGCATTACCTATTCTGGCGCACGTACCATACATGAACAAATGAGGGGAAATAAAAATGAATAAATTTGACCTTGACTGGAATGGTTTCAATTCGTATAAAGGCTTGAATGTAATTCATCGTCATAGCAACGTAAACAAATTAAATATCGATCCCATCACTAAAAACTGCTTCTTTCTGTTTGTTTGTATCATGTTCCAACTTCCACGAAATCACACTGTCCAATTAAAAAGCACAACGCGATTTAGATAGCCAAGTTTTATTAAATATAAAGGTTCCAGAATCACTAGATTTGCATCAAAGATCCATTTATACCATTGTATTCAGGACTATGGTTTCTTCTTCTTCGCTCGATGTATCGTCAGCTTTGGCTTGCGCTTTTTTCTTTTTCGACACTTCTTTTTTCGGTACCACGACGTTACTAGATTTTGGATCGGCCATTTCAACATCACTATCGGAGGATGTATTCGATTCCGAATCACCTTCGTCGTCGGGTAACCATTTACGTGAACTACCATTATTCGATTTTTTACTATCTTTTGGCAACATAACCGCCGAATCCGAATTAAACGTTTTATACTCAACGTCGACTTCATCAATCATCAGAGAATTATTTCCCGGATCTGGTTCGCACGTATCCATTTTTATTTCTTTATAGTCCTCGGTGCACGTTTTGATATCGAAATGTTTTAGTCTTAGTTTAATTCGATCCTGGGTCAACGACGTAATTTGATTTAGTCGAATACATTCGTGAAATCCAATTTGAGAATCTTCTTGAGCCCGTAACTCTTTATCATTGTCTAGAGCGGTTTTGATTTTTTCGACCAGAAGTTTTGCGTGTTCGGCTGCTTTATTCGCACATTTCAATAAAAGTTGTGAACTCGTAAGGGTTATACCGCCAAGATGTAAGCCACATAGTTCTTTGTATGAATTTAATCCGAATACAATATTTGCCTCGGCTACACGTTCTTCAAGTGCTGTTTGATCGGCAATCGCTATAAGACCATTATTGAAAATGCCGTACGAAACACATACTGGATAATGATGTAACGGTATTTGGATCGGATCTTTTTCAGCATGTGTATGAATAATGAATTCATCGCCGGATGTTGTCACGTCCGGCCGTTTAAAATGTGATAGGGCGGCAAGCGCGGCAACCGATGCACAATCGATAATATTCCCCTCGTGATTCAAAACATTTATATCGACCCGTAAATTCCAAACTTTTTCATCGGCCACAATGCACAATGACTCTAAATCGACTGCCCGTGAATCTTTCAGCGCTCGTTCCAGAATCCTATTTACATAAACGCTTAGTTCAGACTGTCGATTAGGTTCCAAATGTGGTGCAGCCATCGGTCCTAGTTCAACATTTAAATGTAGTAGCCCTTCGTTTGGCCGCGTCGATTTGGGTTGCATAACATCGCACGAAACTTGTGCTAAAACTCGTGTGTCGCCCAACGATACGTGAACACTGCCCCATTCGTTGCCAAAATTAATGCGAATGTCACGGAATTCGGATAGTCCACGTCCGTCTAACCTCTAAAAAGAAAAAAAAACGGGATTAATCATTTGCACTAAACTAGATTTTCAGTTAGCAACACACTTTTCCCTCTTCGATACATTTTTTAATAAATGATTTTTCACAATTTGACACCAACAATTCCTTCATTCTGTAAAAATTTAAAATTTTTAATTTCGCCCCGGCACATGTGTCATGTGTGTTTGTATACAAAATTTTGACATTTCTAATTAGAAAGTATAGCTCACACGACATCTAACACGAAGTACGATTTGAACCCGTTGTCTCTGTTATCAGTAAAGAGAACTTGCATTTGTACCGTACCATCTATTGTTACATAGCATAACAAAAATCTATAATAGTTAAAAATGTTCACCAATAGGTGGCAGCAAAAATGTTTAAGGTATGGCTTACACGACACGTATAACGTAGTACGGTTTGAACCCATTGTCTCTGGTGCTAGCGAAGAGAATAAGAATTTATAGCGCACCATCTATTATTACATAGATTAAGGAGCATAACAAAAATCTAAAATAGAAATGTTCACCAAAAGATGACATTAAAATATTTTACATTGACATTTTAAAAACATTAAAATTTTGACGACCGAACCAACAGTCGTCAGATTGTGCCAGAACACAAAAGAAAAGTATTTAAATCGTTAAAATGAAGGATTATTTACTAACCGTAAACCATGGGCTTCAGCTACTCAGCTTTCCTAATCTAAAACCAATTTTACAATTTCAAAATGATTCTGGAAAAAATATTGGTTTGAACTCATACGGTAGCCAGAATTTCCTGAAATCGTCTGACAGTCGATTTAATTTGATCGAATTAGTCCGATTAAATGGAACTAATATAGGTATGTAGTTTTAGTATGAAAAATTTGGTAACAATTTAAAACGGAGTCGTGCATTTGGTTCAATTTTAGGCAACTTTAAAATGAAGCAAACGTTTGATGTGCCCAATGCGGTTTGTTGTGCATGTCCAAAAAATAAAATATTTTCAACAATGGCAATTGGTTTGACTGACGGTACTATCGCTTTGTATGATAACGAAATCCAGCAAAGAATCGCGGTAATGGAACCCCCAAAAAATGAAGATCACGTATTCAATTGTTCAAAATACTTGGATTTTAGTTCAGACCATTCGAAACTGGTGTCCGTAGCCGAAGATGGTATGATCGATGTATTCAACATACATCGCAAACAACTAGCATACACGATCAAAGAATTCAGGGATGATGTTCCAAAATTGGCCAAATTTTCACCAAACACCGATTTGAATTTACTATGTATTGGATTTACGAGTGGCAAACTAAAACTGTACGATACACATGCCCAAAAAGTTGCGTACAAATCGAAACATAAACATTTCAACGTGTGCAAAGATTTATGTTTTTTCAAAACCAAACCGAACACCGTTATTTCGATTGGATACGATTCGTCCGTACTGATACATGACTTTCGTTCTGAACCCTCGTCCAGTATACATTTTCTAAGCGATCACATTTTAAATATTGTTACAGTATCGGCCGACGATAATTACTACTGTGTCGGTGACTATAAAGGTAATTTAAAGGTGTTCGATATGCGTAAATGTAATTTTACACCGTTAAGCACGGCCAAGATTAGCGATCGTATAATAAACAATATAATTTTCGTACGATCAAGTATCAAAGAATTTTACGATGAGTCGAATAAAGTGATCGAATCATTTTCGAATAAAATTAACGTCAAATCTGAATCGACCAATGAATATTATGATTCGTTTTTTAATTTCGATATAACAAAACTAGATGATCTACCCATTCCACCGTTAGAAAACAATAAAACTCCAACTAAAAACGGTGATGATTTCTACGAGGTGAAATGTGAGAATCAGTTCATTAAAAATATAAAATCTCGATCGACATGCTTATTCCAGCAGCCAAACGAAAATGAATTGTCGAGCGAAGTTTTCGTAGAACGTTCAAACAAATCGTCAACTTTGGATAATGTGCCAACAAGTAATTCGATTAGTTCAACTGCCGATATTATGAAACGAATCGATAATTATGAAAAGGAGCTGAAGGAAATGAACTCAAAGATGCAAGGACTGAAGACTATAGTGGGCGAAATGAGTAAATTTATTGAAACGTTTCCAACATTTCTCGAAAATGAAATTAAAAATTTGAAACAAAAATATAGGGATGATGATAGGTTAGTGGTCGAAAAATTATCAAAAATGTGTGCAGCCGATCCACAAATTGTTGAATTAACGAATTATATGATCAACAGGCATTCAAAATACAACAAAAATTGAAAAACAAATATGTCCAGTAATAAATAAAATTAAATTTAAGTTTAACATGTTTAGTTTAACTGTCATAAATTCTACCTATACCATACGCCCATGTGATCGGGCGTAATTCCCATGCACCGTTGAACACCCCACAGCATCCTTGGCTTGTTGTAGGTAATCCAATCTTTGTTTAGTCATGTTGTACATGACTAAACAAAGATTGGATCGCTGGGAATGGGTTGGTTCGTTAGGGAATAATATATTCTTGACAGAATGAAATGAATCCTTGGGAGAATAAAAGCGAATTCAGATAACACATTATTCAGAACACAAGAAACAGTAAACGGTGCTATATTGTAGAGATGACCCCAATTCTGTAGAGGAAATTTGTCAAGTAAAGGCTACGACGTTTATTAGAAACTAGACAGAAATCGAATCTATAAAATAAGACCACACATTTCAGAGATCACGACAAAGTGAAATTAGAAGTAATAACCACAAAATTGAAACATTGTGATAATGTATGCGAGACCTGCCTAATGAAATTAGAGAGAAATGTCAACAATGCACAGTTTAGTAGAGAGTGGTCGAGTGGTAAAGTATATACAGGTGCAAATAAATGTTGGCCAAATTGGGTCGTAGAAAATTGAAAAACAGATAGAAAATAGGCAAAAAATATTTTCCAATTTTATTCATTATTCTTACCTAATTTAAAGTTTACTTGCTTGTAATAAAGCCCAAACTAAAAATTGCAATTGTATATTTTTACTATATGGTACTATACTTGATAGTAAAAGGTATCACGATAGAAGTTTTTACGAAAAATTTGAAATAGATTTACTGTCGCGAGATAAGTTTTACTATACGCGATAGTAGAAGTATCATGATAGCAAATGTTTTTAGGTAAAATTCGCAAAATAATAAAAAAGATTAACTGTCAGCGTTGTCAGGCTAAAAAAGTACAAGGCGCCATCAGGAAATTAAGTTATTTTGTTTCCAATTTATATTTTTAGCTAGGCCGACGACCATTTTTGAATAACCAACGCAAAATTTAATTTTTTGAAATTAAAATCACTTGTACGAAGTGTATTTCGACAAGCAAATTGCTTTTACCACTCAACCACCCTCGCGAGCAGCTTTGTTCTCAAAACAGTTATTCTTACTCATTTGATTAAAGCTGTGTCTGGCTCAATTTCTCAATTTCTTCGCGGTAAATTTGATTTACATAGTACTAGCTGATTTTCACAAGCATTCCCAGGGCCCATCTGTAAAGAAAGAGATATAATTTAGTACTTAATCTTACTGAATAATAAAAAATAGTAAAAAGATGGATCGTTGAACCATCTTTTTATGATCGGTCCACAAAACGTGCCCAAACAACCTTATTTGCTGTCTTTCTCGTCATCAAGTGTTGTCATCTTCGCGTTTGGGGCCATATAACAAGCGTATATTACTCTCTCGAATGTCACTAACCATCTTTCATACTCTTCCATCAGGGTCCAACTCTAATACCCATACATGACAACGGGTCTAAACAACACCTTACAAACAAGTTCAGCTTGTCGGAATTGGCAAGGTATTTTGACTTTAGCAGTGAACGTAAGGAAGAATATTTATCGCAGCTTCAACGAAACGCTGACAAATTGGAAGATTAGACACCCTAACGTAGCGATGTCAAAGAGATTAGCTCTTTAATTATATAGATTAGATTCCAGTGTGTCGCAAGTAGCTGAACCTCTCTTACATTGTTAGAAGATGCAGAAATTTAATCTTTCTGCATCTTCTAACTCATGCATTTGCCACTTGGTTGGATTATCTTTAACAAATACAGTATTAAATAAAATTGATAATACTGTGAGCAATGTTACTGCGGCTTTATGAACTCGGCATGATCTATTTCTTTAAGTAGGATTGTGTTTTCTTCTTAAGTTGATAAATGCACAATATTTTAATAGGGAGTTATAATTCTCCTTTAAGAGTGGAAGGCGTGGCTGCTCTTAAAAAATTATCTTTACTTGGGTGGATTTCTTTGACACCGTTATGTTAGGGTGTCTAATCTTCCACTTTGTCCGGTGTTGAAGCAGAGATACATATTCTTGGTGACATTTTTCAAAACTGTTGGTGCATTTGATTTACTAACTCCTCATCTGGTTAATATACCTAAGTATGGAAGAAGGGGCATGTATATTAAGAGAAGGGGCACTATATATGGCCCCAAACGCGACGACTACGATAGAGAACAGCTTGTCTTTTTTTTGGTGTCTATAACAATAATACAAAGAGCAATGATTGTTGATACGGTACTGGCCAGCAACGGCAAACTATACCGAAATGAAACAAGAGCCAGTTTTAAAAAATGTTACTTTAAATCAATTAAAAATGTCTATGAACAACTAATCGTATAAATAATAATGCACATAAAATTACACACTAAAAATAAATTTTGGTGCATTCTTCTATTTGTTTGCAACACATTGGGCACTTGTTCACTTTATGGCCACACTCTAAACACGCCACTACATGATGACATGGCATAAATATAACGCTAACCTTTTCACTCATACAAATTTTACATTCCATTTCACGTTCAATTTGTTCCATTTTCGAAGCAATCGTATGCGCTGTGGTGCATTGTAACTAAAATAACAAATATGGTTTAGACTATTACATTTATAGTTGGCGGTAATATACTCACATAAAATGTTAAACCAAACTCCATCAATTCTTCAACATTTTCAAATGTACCGCCCAATGTTAATCTCCGCTTGATGATCGAATTCACAAAATATTTATCGAAACCTAAATTTAATGCGCTCGAATAGATCGAATATTTCTCGGGATCACTTAAAAAATTATCAAACGCATGTTGTATTGGTTTATTTGATTCAACCGACGATTCAATCGTCGGTGATTTACACATGGTCGACGGTCCTGCTTGTGGAACACATGGTGCCGTTATTCTATGCGTATCACGCGGTCGTTTCGAAACGTGCTGGTCCTGAATTAAATTATTTATACGAATTTGAAATGAAAATTGTTTTTGTTGGCAGTTTCGATTCGTTTTGTGTTCGGCAAATGTACGATTTGGTAAAGATAACGCTTGCAAAAACGTTTTACAGTAAAAACATTTTAATGTTTGTGGACTAAGGGCATAATAAAATCCAGCCGATGCCAATGTTCGCGCGCTCAATTTAATTATGGATGTCTAAAAAAAAATTGGTTACAAATAATATAACACACCCTCGACCTCTCATTTATACTCACCATGCCAAATTTTGTAAACGTTTCGTACCGAAACACTTCGTAGTTCAAATCGTTTTGTACATTAATTGCCCCCATTTCAACATAAGGCGATGCCACTTCAATGTTTCGTTTGTTATTTGTTATTCTAGTGCACAGATGCGTCTCAACCTCATTCTTTTATATAGTATTCCAAGATCAGAGTGATGCACAAAATATAATAATCAATTTATGAACTTACCAAGGTGTTCTGGCCAACTCCATATGACGATTCACATTTATAGCAAACCAATCGAAAATCGCTATAATAGAACCCTTTTACTGTTAATAAATGTACTTCAGTCACCGTAAATCGTTTTATTGAATAAAATGTTCTTAGTCGTTTGGTGTGAGAATTCATTGTATGAAGATTTGTTAAATGTTTAAATTTAATTGATCGCACTATGATCAGTTTGAACGTCAAATTTAATATGAATATTAATTTTAATTCTAAGGTAAAATGTCTATGCTCGAACCGGATTGTGATCAAGATCAAAGTATTGGTCAATTTACAGCTATTTCAATATTAAATACACGATCATTAATTTTAGGTGATTTAATGATCGTTCAGTAAAATTTTATTTTGCAACATAATAGGTTGCAATCGTTTGACTTCGTGAAAACCATATCGAACCTGCTATGAACATATACAGCCACATCAGCATAAACTAAGCTATAGCTATTTTATGTGTTTACGCAAGTTATGCGAATACTGTAGATTATGGCTACTCCTAAACCATTCAGTAGTAGTGTTCCAGCCACACATAAACTGGAAGAAGCTTACCTCGTTGCTCTTTATATTATTATGAAAGGGTTTTATCTTATATTTTGCCTAAGCTTTACCTTTAAAAACTACTAATTTTTGTAAAATATTCAATAATTATAGAGTACAGCAAACAGGAAGGGATTTAGTGTTTAAATTCTTGGTTAACATGCTAAGGACAAATATAGGATTGTGGTCATATATTTAGGTTACGTCTTCCCTAATAAAAAACTTCGTGACCTCCACCTAGGACTGACAGGATATTTCACGAAGTGTGTTGAAAAATGGGCAACAATAACAAAATCCTTAACAGACGATACAACATCAAGATGCGATTCTTAAAAAAATTATTTTAGCTTCAGTACCAGATAAAAGAAATTCGTAGAAGAAATTTCGGGTCTACCTACGAAAACTGAAGATTACTGATTAGGCCACGTTCAAAGGTAAAATTAAATGGACGAGAATCGATGCGCCATACAGAGTATTAACACTGAATCATGAAGCTCAGATTAGACTGTGAAAGGAAGTTTTAGAAGGAAGATTTCAATCTTTAGAATGATCCAGAGACCAAAAAACCGGGACCTAATATCAGTCAAAACAACACTCAGTTCATCCAATGCAACATCAAAGCTTCATTACAACAACTAGCATTTGCGTATACTTTCGGAAGAGTAACCCGCTTCCAAACTGCCAACTCGATCAGACTTTAATTGAAAAAGTGAGGAACCAGATAATAATGTTGCACAAGTTATGCAATAGTTGCTTTTTCAGAAATGTTTTTAATCCAATCATGAAAATTACCAATACACCAAAGGATGATGTGCACAATGTGGCGGTCAAAAACAAAAATCGAAAGCATTAAGGCAAATGTAGCTTAACAAAACGAGAAGGCTTTATTAGAAGGGAAAACAACCAAGGAGGGCTTATAAAGCTACATTTTTAACTGAAGAACTGGCACAACTATTAAACCGACAAAAAATCAAATCGCATACACTGGTACCGGGCGTTTACACAGTAAACGAAATAGCCAACAAACAAATAGATATTTAAATCAGGTTATGATTTCCGTCAACATTCAATAGAGATGCTAACGTGATCATACTCAAAAATATAACAAAGCCACTGCCGGATAACAACTTAATCATCACTCCAGGCCAAAAAGAATTAAAAAAAGACGTACATAATAAATGCATCGCACAAAAAAACTTTTGTTGGCTGGAATATTTCAGATCCTATAAATATAGAAGATATTACCTGCAAAAAATTTAAACAGCCTCGTCACAATAGCAGATATCGAAAGACTACTAAAGCAACTATAGGAATCAGAAGAACTGCATTTGGATAGAGTGCTAACCGCTGAAGATATGAATTGTGAAGACCACTACAAAAAAACACTCAGAAGATTAGAATATGGAAATTACTAGGTTATAATGTCATTCAATACTCAACTCCAAAAATCATCACTCAGAAAATCAAAAAACAGTGATATAACCAGATTAATCCATATAGAGAAGCGGTTGAAAAAAGATGAGAACTTCAAAAAAAGGTACCGTGATTTCATAACCGAATATATACAGCTTAACCATATGGAGCTAGTCTAAGAGATGAATCAGTATTGGACAATACCAATACGTTCATGCCGTCATAGAGTAAGACAGCATAAAAACTAAACTATAAGAGATGTATTTGACGCGCCTTGCCAAACCAACCCTTCAGATGACCTAACAACAATATTAATGCGGTGGATAAATAATCGTTACGGATTAACACGCAGACATAGAAAATATGCTCCGGTTAATCAAACTGAAGAACTCAAGCTGAAGAATACTCAAAATGTCAATTAATATTATGGAGGGATTCGGAAAACGAACAAATCCAAATTACAGATACAATACTACGGCAATGACATTTCTAGCAACAAAAACCATAGAACAACTAGCAATTGATGCTTACATACGCCTATTTGGGTCACAAATAGCTCTCAAGAATATTTATGTCGTCGATCTTTTATCAGAAGTAAATACTTCGGAAGAAGCAAGAGTTGCTAAACGCCAGCTTAATTCATTATGACAAGACGGCCAATTCAACTGGAGGACATGGAACAGCAACAACAAGCCAATACTACAACATTTCCCAGTCCAGAGCACATAAAAGAAACAGGATTACACCTAATTAAGTTAAACAACATAGTGAAAACTCTGAGATTGTACTGGAATTCATCAACTGACACGTTCCAAATAAAAGTAAAACAACCGCTAACAAATATGAAAATAACAAAACAATTACCAGAAATCGCTGGGTAAATTACACGAAAGAGGCAGAAATTGAACTACATGGCTTCTGTGATACCTCCATCCAAGTTTACGCTGCAATAATTTACATCAAAATTAATAAGTTACGACCAAAATTATTGCAGCCAAAAAAAGGTTATCAAGACTACTGCTCAAGGTACGATATACTTTCAGCCTTAGGGTGAATAAAAGGGAAACCATAAAATCATAAGACATTTGTGGCTAACAGCATAACAGAAATACAATCAAGCACGCATCCTAGTCAATCCTAGTCAATCTTTTGCACTTTAGTGGGAAGGTCTGACATAGTTAAAACAAATGAATCAGACCAGTTTTTAAACTACTGTCAACAAGAAAATATCCTACAGTATACATTGTTCAGCCACATTACTAATAAAATCATTCTAGATCGGAAATACCAATTGAGCGACATATTTTCCACCGTGGTGCTACCGATACTTTTGATCCTTGTCAGTATAGTAGAACGTTGATCGTCGAACAAAGCAGACTTATGTCCCAATTAACGGGACCCTTGCAATTTTGTTTTGTGAACCACAGGATAATATATGACTTTTAAAAAATGGCGTTAATGTTTCTGATAATCGCATCGGACATGAAGATCACACCAAGGTCATAAATATACTCAATAGTTGATATTGGTGAAAAACGGCCAATGGATACGATGGAAAGAAAGAATCCTACATTTGATCATGATTAGGGTCAATCTGTTGTTAATTGGCCAGTTGCAAAATCGGTTTAAGTCCTATTTTAACTTTGAGATTTCAGGCATACTAGAGACCATATGAAAATAACAATAGGCAGTTGGCACTGAGCCACACCAAATGTCAGGCGAAAATGTTGGGAGAATTCCCATTTATATTTAATCAAAGAACCTAACGGTTAGCCAGCTATCAGAGAGGTAGGAACGCCAGTCAATATGGATAAAATGACAATCAAAATTCTTCAAATTGCTAATAAGGATCAAAAACCCGAAAGCTTTAACGAAGTCTGAGTCAACAAAGACGAGTTGCTGCCTGGACCGCAAAACGAATCCAAGTTAGTCACTGTAGATCAACTGGGGTAAAATCCGTGTTGAGCAAGAGAAATAAGTCTCTCAGTATGAGAGTGTAACACTTTGTATAATATCATAGACTCAAATAGTTTGGGGAAAATAGAGAGGATGGTGATATCACGATAATTACTCAACTCACTTCATCTACGAACCGCCTTGAAAATTGGATGACTACATGCAATTTTTCAGTAATCAGGAAAAAACCGTCAAAGGCTTTTATTAAACTTGAAGGTAACTGGCCGCGCTTTTACTAACGTCAAGAATAAGTAAACAATCAAGAAATTGTTACTGTTCGGTAAATCTTAATTATAGTTAAATACGGCAGAACTGAAGCAAGGATACAGAATCTAAACCAATATTTGTAAATCCGCTATACCCTTACTCTAGTTATTAATGCAATTTCAGAACTTTTTGAGACTAGACGTTAACTCCTTCTCGATTCCCACTACATGATTAATGTAGATGAACTAGTTTAGGTTCTTGAATTCAATTCGAGCCATACAGCCTACACAATAAATTTTGCTTGCGGCGTCGTTTCTAAAGCAGCAACAACACAGTATTATACTATGGCTCCTAAAAGCCGGATTTAGTTTAGTTAACCCACTTATCGTGCCTTTCGATAACACTCCCGATGAGACCATTGAACCTTAGAACAGTATTGTTCAAGTCTACATCGCGTTGTAAAAATGTTAGATGGTAAAATAAAGTTACGTCGTCAAAGATCATAATTATACGCAAAACTCAGATCCTAATCCCAACTAAACATCTCCAAATAATGACTCTAATTTTATGGTGATTGAAGGTACTGGTTTTATCTACTATTTAAAACCAGTACTACTATACTAGTTATTGAAACCTAACGGTTTAAGTATATAACAAGTCAACGGAAATAAAACACCATCAAAAAACATAACCTAACCTAACAAAATAAGACGATAGACAATATTTGATCGAAAAAAATAAATAACAACATGGTTTGAGTCTCGGGTTATTCATCGTTAACTTCTTCAAAGTCGATCAACAAAACATTTACAGTGTCTTCCCCTTACAAATGCGATCAGCTTTGTTATTATTTTTATTTCACATCAACAAACGACGATCAACAACAACAATACGGTCGGTGATCAACAAACGTGTGTTCCCCTTACTCATTTTTGACAGATGTGATCAACCGCGATCTTATTTTTATTTAAGAATTATATAAGTAATTTTTATTAGTGGCTTGAAGTAAAATTAGTTGATAAGAACACTTTTATCAGTCAATTCAATAGCATAATAAAACAAATTGTAAAGTTTAGTATAATTGTGATCGAGTCACAAAGCACATTGCAGGTTTAGTAAATTAATTCATAAATATATAGATCGCAAGTAAATTATTAAGATACCATGAATTGGACAAGACCAGAAAGTGTACCATATCCAAGTGTTTGGTTAGAATTTGAAGCCCGTGATTGTGATAGTGATAACCTAGTCAAGTATCGTGTCCAAGATTTACCTGAAAATCATTTCCAAAAGGCCATCGATCATATGATAAAATGTTTTTTACACGATGAACCGCTGTGCATCGCCAAAGGTTAATATTATGTACCATATATGGTTTAATTATTTTAAATAGAAATTTAAATTGATCCACACAGATATTCTGAACGAACAACAGTCGATCGATGAAATAGTTGGTTACTGGAAAATATTTTTACAACAAAAAATGGTGCTCGTTTGTTACAAGGAAGGTTCCGATGAAATTGTTGGTATAAATATGACTGGTGTAGCATCGCCAAGTGATGAGCACATTGAATTGAAAGGGTCAGCATTTAAAACTATGTTTGACGCCGACGCATATATGTTCGTTAAAAGTGGGGTTTATGAATTATACAACGTGGACAAATATGTTACGGCGTTTGGGTTATCTGTCGATCCGAAATATAGACGACGAGGTATTGCAGCACAGATACTAAAAGCACGGTAGGTTGGAAACCTTTTAAATTTAATTATTGACTTCGTCAAGTAAATATTTGTTATTTAATTTTAGAGGACCTTTGGGTAAAGCGGTGGGAATTCCAATAACGATTACAGTCTTTACCGCTATTAAATCTCAAAAAGCAGCAATAAATGTCGGATATACAACAGATTGTGAATTTTTATACAGTGATCTAGAAAAATTGGGCTTTATATATCCTGGATTAGATGAAATATCAGCTAAAGTTATGTCATTAAAATGCCAATAGTAAATTTTGAAACCAAGCCAAGAATAAAAAAATTGACAAGCAGATCTTTTTGCCTTTTTTAAGATGGTACTTCCGTAAAATGTGAATCTAAATAAGACATTATTTTGCCATACGCACAGTCAACCTCCTCCATTTTGATTCGACTTCGTCACGCCAGCGCCGTCTGAGTCTTCCCTTCTGACGTACACCAGCTGGTTGCTGTTGGGACACTTTTTTATTTATTCAATATGATGCGGCTCCGAGTTATCTCAGCCAACTAATTTGGTTGGTTTTAATGAGTCCGATAATGTCGCAATCTCCGAGAGGTTGCTTTTCCGATACAGGTTCTCAACCACTGTTATGGGACCATAGATCGAACGAATTATAGAATGTAGAGAGAATTCTTCAGTGTAGTTAGAGATCAAAATTCAGTTTTCACTTCTGTAGGTTAAAGATGTCTTGATCGCAGATGTTTCGGCTGTGCGTAAAAAACTTTGTAACAGGCAGCAATGTTAAAGAGACTACTTTCTCTAGGATGCCAAAACATAAAGCCTGAACCAAAGGTTTCTGCAGTTGATGCTATCATATGCTTGTTGAAAAACGATAGAGAACTGATGTATGCTGCATTCTCCAAGGACATTCTGATCGTCAAGATTTGATCAGTAGTTGAACGGTTTGGTCGATATCATCAATGATAGCCTCGAATGATCGCTATAGTGAAAGGAATAAGCCTGACGAATAGCGGGCAAATGAGTGCTGTTTTTTAATCTTGAGATAGTTGCTTTTTGATCCTAGATTACGAGAGTTAGATCGCAGAGCTAAGTTGCAAGAGTTACCCATCCATTTTTAACGGGCTTTGCTGAGATTCCTTCTTGACCCGAAATGACTTTGTCATTCCTTAACTTATGCATAGATGTCTCTAACTCTTCTACTTTGGAGTGTCAAACAAACTTGTTCACATCTGAATACGTGATGGCTCTGATAAAAGTTATATCTTTTTTCTTAATTAGTAGGTTTTTGAAGAAGGACTGCATGACCAAGAGAACATTAGTTTCATTTGTTCTCAGCTCACCATTCTTTTGTAAGATTTGAAGTTTATTTTGGAATATTTGATTATTTTGTCGAAAAAATTTGCTGCTTTCTTTTCTATCGTTTGATACTCAATTCGGATGTTACGGGTATTCCGCTTTATTTACTTTTGACGCGGATTCTGCAACGCTACGATGGCACTGGTCACCGTACTATTCTTCAAGAGATCATGTTATCGTCTTCCAATGGTTGTTTGTGCTGTGGTTAAATGGTTGCAATATTTACCACTGCTTCAGGATATTGAATGGATCTTTTGGACGGGCTTACAATTCTTCTTATTCTGAAACAAGCGTAACAATCTCGTGAATAATGCTGTTTTAATGCATCGACATTTTAGCTCATGGCCATTCTTGCTTATCTGTTATAGGTTGGTGACAATTTGTCACTTTGAGATCACGACGAGATCGATTCGATTTGCTGTTTTTTGCTCTCTACATAACTTTTTGGATGCTTTTTATGGAAAAGAATGGGCCTGCGATGACTAGATCATCAAATCTAGCCAGCTGCTTGGACCGATCTGTGTTCTAAGTTCTGTATTCCGGTTTTTATGGCACAGGATATTATTGATGACGTCTTTTCTAGCTTGACAAGGAACGACTCTTTAAATATTGACGATTGTCATGTTAAATTTTTAATTGGGAATTTGACTTATGAAAAAATTGTATTGTATTGTCTTCTAATTTCTACCGGGTTTTGATGACACAATTGTTGCCGGGTATTATCTCTTATCCACGGTTTCTTTGTGTTTTTTTTTTAAGTTGTAGGGCTTTACTGAAGGCGATTCTGGTGTCGTAATTTTAGAGAGGCGGATTTTACTTTAGATGTTGCTATTACTAGTTGGTGATTGCTGTGCATGTCTACTCCTTTCATTGCTACATTTATATAGTTTATTATTAACACCAGTTGTTTTCCCGCATCAAGTGTAAGACATTTTAAATTTAACTTCTCTTAATTCGATTTTGCACTTTTGTTTAATTTACCGCAGAAGGTGACCTTCTAATGCTCATTTGCTACGACTGGCACAGACGAGTACATTTTTTTGATCGTGACTCTTTAGTTTGTCTATTGTAAATTAGATGTCTACCAACATTTTAATAATCTGCGCCCAAATGTTTTATAATTCAATCACATTTATCACAAACTTTAAAAGATCAGTGACCCGAAATATAATACTAAATTTTTATTTTAAAATTTTGATGCATTTGTGAAATTTTAACCGTTTAATTTTAACAGATATGCTAAATGTGCATTAAATATAATTAGATACATATAAACCGATTACATATGGGTTGACATTTCAAAATACAATACCCATGCACTGAATTTACAGCCATGTGAGATATTAAATGTACGTGTACACTACAGTAGTTTACAGTACGGCTATAAATAGGTGTAGTATGACATTTTTTTTCTATTTCTATGTCTCTATAAATGTGAGAGGCACATGTCTCGTACAAATTTATAGTAAATTAGTGAAATTCAGTAGAGTCGTTAAAACTGTAAACCAATTCCATATTTCGTATAGCCACTTGCAATGTGGAATATCCTCTAAAATATCTACGTACATGATGTTTGCACAACAATGACACCCCTTAATAAAATACTAATTTGAGACATGCGTACTACTGTACAATTCGTACATAGCACCGAAACCCGTGCACCGCTACTGCGCTTATTTCATTTTATTATCAATTAAATTATTTTTGTTAAATTTCGTTTTGCATAGTATCAAAACTTTATATACACACTGAGGCCAATTCTAACGTGTTGTTATACGAAACTAGTGAACTACTTCCTCGGAATAATAAATTAATTTAAATTTGAAAAAAAAAAATTAAAATTCAATTGAAAATTAAAATAATTATTTTGTATTTGCACTAATCGAAGTACGAACGGTTATTGTACCAGCGAATTACTAAGAACCTGTGCGCGTGTAATATTATATAGTGATTATGTCAACTGATATGCCGGCCATAGACTATATTAGTTTAGTGTGTAAGGCTATTGTGGCCATCCAATTGGTACGATATGTTTTGCCATGGCTGTACCAAAATATTATTAGACCGAATTTCTTTGGATCTCCGATCCGATTGAAAAATTTTGGAAAATGGGCAGGTTCGTAAATTTTGTTGTGTAATAATATATGAAAACTATGTATATATGTCCGTATGTGTGATGAACTATTGATTTTTCAACGTGGACAAACAAATTATATATAAAAATAACTTTTGTGGTTAAAGTTCAAAACTAATTTTGATTAATTTGCGCTGATAAGGCGAGTGAAAATATTATGGATTTATATTCTTATCTTATCTCGTTTTGTTTATATAATTATATATTATATGTAAAGTTCTTAAACGTCACGTTTTTAATGCTATATTACTTGAAAATTGGCATACAAGCAAAATCATACCGATGCACTGTTTGCCGCGTTGCTTTGAAAATTATGAATGCCATTTCAAAACCAAAAATTTTGTTAGCGTTAATTAAAACATTTTTGGTCAAAAACGTTTTAATTAGATGTTATGTATTAAACATTTTTAACAGTGTCGCAAGACCATCGTGTGTGTCCTACAAAATTTGTTACACCCTGTAAAGTAGGTCAGTTTCAATGTCAACTATTTGAATTAAATTCCGATTTGAAATGAAAACTAACATTTTCAGCTAAGTCAAGCCCAGGTTCAATTTATAAATAAATTATAATACTGAATCGAAATTAGCCTACTATGTTGTCATTGAATTACTACTTAATTTCAATTGTTTTTGTAATATTTTGTAGTAGTGTGGTTTAACCAATCAATAGCTAATACATCCAATATAATGGAAGTAAACTTTAACCGTGCAAATGGCACAGTGGTTAAAGCAACATCAAAATGGATTGTACCAGGCTGAAGTCGCAATAGAGGCGAGATACAAAGACATTTGTACATCACACTTTGATATTTGGTTTAGAAGCCATTGATCGAGCCACTATATTTCCAGATTTCGTAATTGAAGAGATATTATCGCGTTTGGGATCAGATATAATGCCCAACTCTCAAATTGATCCGTCACGGTTCACTTTTAGAAACTTTTGAAGCCGTGTGGACGAATTCAATTTTAAAACAAGTATCAACACAAGTAATTTAATCACAATATAGCAAGGTACCATTTCTTTACTAAGCATAAATTCGAATTCATATATTGAATATTTGTATACTGGGATTATGGTGATTGAACAGAAACAGAGAACAGTCAGCGAAAGCTTTCAACTTATAAAATTAAAATTAAATTGAAAGATAGATTTTAAATAAATTAAAAATAGCAATGAACCCAACACTGACCCTTGCAGCTCACTATACTAAAAACGTCGTTGGTTTAAAAAAAAACTGTGACCGACCAGATACATAAGATTGGAACCACTGCAAGGTTACACCACGAAAACATATATGATGTCTTCTGCTTTTCCGTATTTGCAGAATATATAAATTTTATTTTTGACTGCATTACTGTAATTTCCAGATTTTAAGCACACCATAAAGACTCCCGATTGATCGTGTAATAAGGTAACTGAAATCCAGGAACACCTGATGATTATCACGAGATGTTTCCTTATCTTAGGGAATAATCATACAAGTTTTTGTCAGTGACTGGGCTATTTATGTTTTAATAATTTATATGTCTTGCAAAGAAGAACTGTGCCACTATGGCACTCCTATCGGATTGTGTTCGGTATAATATAGATAGTAAAATATCAACCTTGGTACTAGATATAAATAATAGAGCACTCCATTGAATTCGGGAATTTTTTTTCAGCATCCGAAGGCTTTTTCGAAAAGATATCTAACAGTTTTCAATTCCCATTATTTAACTCTTTCAAAACGGTACCTACGTTCTTTCTCTAAGCTTCGGTTTTAATACTAAGTTTGGTTGTGCTGACAGTGAAATGTTGGCTAAGTGCTCTTTATTTGCTCGAATATTTCTTGGCTTGAGGTTATTTAGTAAAGTAGCCAAATGGGTATGACCAGCTGTTAAGGCTTCCTCTATCTTAGGCATAAAACTGTGGTAATAATTTATCATGTCTTTAAATTGCGTTTAAATGACAACCATTTAATAACTTTAATTCATCCAGTAAATGGCACAATACTATTTGGGATAATTTTGTGGAAGTATAAGAGCTGAGGAAGTATAAGAGCTAGTACCAAAAACACATTTCAAACCGCTGATGCTTACCTCGACCTCAGATAGATATTATAAAATATATTTCTAGGTGAATTATATAGTATTCCTCCGATGATGAGGTCACAAGTATGTAGTGAATGTAGACGAACAAAACTTAAAGTACGATCTCGTTAATGAACCGTTGAAACGATTGTGGGATATTTAATAGTTTAAATGACATTAGTTTGAAATCGAATAAGCCAAATACAGCATAGTAGTGTTTGCAGTCTTATGATCATGGAAGCTTTTGTGCTTAAAGCAATTGTAAAACAATTTAAAAACTTTTAAATTCACATAATTAAAGAAAACAATTATATAAAAATTACAATAGAATATTCATAATTATAATTAAATTAATTGTTTTTTTTTAAAATAGAATTAACAAGTTTAGTATCCAAATCTAAACTATTCCAGATGCTAATTGCATTAATAATTACAGACTTATTATAAATACCACTTTTGGTAATAGGCAAGTTGGTATTTTTTGTGCGAAGAGTTCTAGAGAAATTCTATTTTTCTTGTAAATAAAATGGCAACCCTGAAATAATAATCCTGTAAGCTAACCAACATCAAAAAGGTTACACAACGGAGCATGACGTCAGATTAGTGATTGGTTACTTTAATGTTAGATTTTGTAATTAGACTGACTTATGTGTAGCCATAGGTCCGATGTCCCAAAATGTTCTGGTGACCGATAATGGGAAATTAATGATGGACTTTGCGATCACGCACGACCTCATTGTGACTACCTCGATTCTTCCTCATAAAATAATCTACTTATAAACATAACACATCCGTGTAAGGCATGCCAAAGCCAATTTGACTGTGTCTACTATGTATTGACTGTGGCCGCGTTTTGCCCTATATTCTTAAAAAAGGTGATCGCTCAAAATGCAAAAGCTATCGCGGTATAGCTCTCCTTTGCAAATCATACAAATGGCTGGCTCATACATATAATATTAGAGAGAATCACTCCTCTATGGCGGAGGAAATTGTAGGTGACCAGGGAGGATTTCAACCTGATCGGTCAGTTACTGATTGTTTTTTTGCTGAGGATGATTCTTTCTAAATATTACGAACAAATTGTGACGTACATCTGGTATTCTTAGATTTCTAACAAAACTATGATTCAATCAATGGGGATAGCTTATGGTTTGCTTTCTGATGTCTGGAAATACATGACAAATATGTGCCTTAATTAAAATAACAATAATGCAAATACAATGGTGTGTCAAAGTTGAGAACAAACTATTAGGAAGTTTTGCAATTAGATCTGGTGTACGGCAAAGAGACGCTCTGTCCTCGATACTCTTTAATTTCAAATTAGAATCTATCTTTCGTAAAAGTGAATATCACGTCAGGACAACATCTGCTATCGTCAGTCCAACCAGGTTCTAAAAGATGCAGATAGTATCTGCGTAATAAGTATCTGCTAAATAGCAACGGTGTAAAACAACTACTGGATCCACTTGTATGATTCTCAGCTTCCGAAATTTATAAACACTGGTTTTCGAGACCACGGCACAAGAGATTTTAGTAGCGGTAACTACACATTTAAAGCAGTGACAAGTTTTGCTTTGTATGCCTTACGTCTACTGCTAAAGTTGAAAAATGTTGCAAATGCCGACAAACTAAAGTTCTACAAGTTGTTGATCCAGACCTATTTTTATGTATGGGTTTGAGTGTTTGCTGATGGGTTTCGCTTCTGTAGGTATTGATGGCTCTATGATTGGCGGCTGTCAAAATTAAGTCGGCGTTGACTCTTGTTTTGTTGCTTATACAGTGCATTCAGAAAGTAGCGCTGATTGCTAGCCAAAAAACGAATGATTAGTATTGCAGCAATAAGATATAGCTTTCTTCTGCCAACACAATAATGTTCCAACTTAAACATCGCTCGATTTCAGAAGACCACTTTTGGTGTCTATGAACGGAGTGACAATCAAGATGGTCAAAACTATAAAATAAGTGGTGTATAGACGTCGATGAAAGACTAGGTATCATGCACCATGTCATAGTATTGCGGAAAGTAGTAAATAAGTCTTAAACGAGTTGCTAAAAAACTTGGACCCACAAAGAAAGGTTGAGGGATACGAGGGCCTATTAGTTGCATTTCTTACATATGCTTATGCCGGGTGGACTGACCGAAATTGCCATTATTGTAAAATTTTAATAAGCGAACCTTCTTGGTACTACAACAATTTACAAAACTGTATCAACAGATTCAGTTTCTCTCTATAGCTGGTATTCGATAGAAAATAAAGGAAAGCATCTACTACGTGCAATGTGACAAAATTTTTATAACAAATCAATGGAAGGAAGGACAACTTCCTGCCAAATATTGAAGGAAGATTGAAAACCCGGGTTGAGCTTAGTTCACTGTTTACTCAAAAATGACAAAATAGCATCCTATCTTGAAACGTTCCACATAAGCAAAACCAGCGGATGTGAATGTGGCGATAGTATAATGAAACTATATACAACGTGATTTACAGCTGCAATCGTGTCGAAGATGAAATAACGATTAATTCGGCGAATCGGCGGGGTATATCCTTCATTCAGTCGAACGAGTGTTAAGTAAATTAACATCGCTGATCATAAAATCGACAACTTTTTTTTTTTTAATTTTTATTTTCCATGACATCTTGTCTTGGGCCGAAGCTCCCCCATATTCTTTTGCGGTTAACTTAACGTCCTGTTTTACGCCATTAGACAAATCGAGGACGCACGAATACAGGTTCGCTTTAATTATCCATCTGCACTTTGCATTGCTCCAGCCAACTGTACTGACATGGACGATGGTTTGGTTTCTGCACTCCATGAGGGAATCATAGTTGTTTTCATCGTCATCACCGATCGAAATCAAGTGATGAAAAATCTCTTTTGAAACCTTCCCCCGTTGATATTCGAACCCCAATTCGAGATACGCCAATTGCTCTGGCAGATGCTTTGGCAGAACTGAAAATTTCCAATTTGTGAGTGGACAAATTTTATACCACAATTTGGAACAGTCTGCTATAAATAAGATTTTTGGTAAGTTCTCGTCAGCTTTCATTTTGAAAAAAAAAATTATAAAATTTCAAAGAAATAAAACAGGGAACCGCAAAATATGATACCGTCGCAAATCCGCCATTTTGCGACGACATACATTAATAATTTGCGACTGAATCAACGATATGCCCGTAAGTAAGCTCTGTATATTTCATTGTACAGCGTCAGTTTAGTACAATGTCGCGAATGCAATTTGCTATAATTTTGTTCATAGTTATCTAAAAGATTTACTAGTATTGCTAACAAGAATTTGGTAAAGAATTTTCTGACATTAAAGTCACCAATCACATATTTTGCATCATACTCCGCAATGTTTCATCCAAGATTATCCAGCTGGCGCGTGAAATTAGATTATGCATAAACGCAATTTTTACTAGGTTGAGGTTCATTTAAAACTATCGAGGTTCTTGGAGAGCTTAGTGTTATTACCAATAGTCTTTTAGGGCTGAGACAAGAACGACAAGCGCGCCAGAAGTTTTCAGTGAATGCACGCTATCCTTGCCAATACTAAACTGCGTGTTTCTATACGTAAGCGAGATCTGGTAATGTTGTGGCTGTACATATTAAACTATTTAGTCACCAGCTCCTACAATAACTAACGTCGTTTTTATGCACTTTACAAGTCATGCAATTACCTTCTTCAACTACCGAGTATCAAATATATGATTAAATAAGCCATATATTTTGTAAACCATTCGGTTTGCCTATAATCCTTTGTAGTTCCTCTCCTGTTTTCCTTTTTTTAATTTGGTAAAATTTCTTTAACGCCATTGTGAATAAATAGGTTTGTATATATATACTATAGATGTGGCCTTCCTATAGTTAACAAAGTTTTACGTATTTTACAAGCTAAGCTTTAACCAAGTTATTATAATCTGAGCTAAAGCGGAGCTTTTCAAACAACTATTTAACCGAGGTGTTTGGCCTTTTGACGATCAAACCATACTGATTTTTTGGAAGGGACTGGAGGGTTTCTAAAAAATAATTCCTTATGTTAGTATTCATTATTTTGAACTCTTATATGTTAAGTCGATGAATTGATGAATTGATGAATTGAAAAATTGTGCAGAAGTTGGGCATGTGAAGTCTTTTGAATTTCACATCAAATTATTATTATCTAAGGTTTTTTCGAACAAATAGTGCTAAAATTTACCAACATGTTAATTTTTTTTTACAAAAATAAAGTATATACTGTAATAAATCTAGAAACTATTTAAATTATAGGTCTTAAACACACATCAAAGATGGTAAATAGACATTTTATGGATTGTAATAAAATGTGACAAGTATTAACTGGCAAATTTACATTACGTGATACTATTAAGCATAGTGTATAAGATCTTGAAAATGGATCCCATACAATAAACACTTTAATGAATTTATAGTTGAATATATATACTTCCTACATCTAGATTAGTGTTTTATCGTTAAAACGAGTTCTTTGGTCTCAATTAAAACTTCGATGGAATTTGGTGATGTATAGATTTGATTCATCTTTCGGTAAACTAAAAACGAACATTATGTGATTTATATCCTCGCCACAATCGTCCTGCCGAAGTAGCATATTCGATTTTTGGTAACCACTTAGACTTATTTCTTAAAAGATATCTTAAATCGCAGATATGTGCAGATAAACCACAAACAACTAACGCCCTCAAAGTCAACATAACGAATTTTACATTTATTTTAAAAAAGCCCAATTTTACATTTTTCATATATGCTATATGTGTTTAATCCTATATGGTTTGCACAGCCAACGGATAATGAAAGTGGTAACTTGTAGCAGTGTATTTTTAAATTGGGCAAAACAAATGACTAATAAGCTTAAAAACTACTTAGAGTTAAAATAAATTGTGGGCCGTAAAATGTTAAATGTTTACCTATTGTTTGTCATGCATTTCAACAAGTATATATCCGATCGAAATCAAGTTAAAAAATATTATTCTCTACCTTTTATTGGAATTCAAAAATGATTCCTATTTTTGACATTCAAATTATAGTTTTGTTCCTGATTTTCATAGTTGCAAGTTACAAGTTTTAACATTAACAGGTTCGTGAAAATTTGAGATTAGGAGTAGATTGACCTACGATTAAGAACGATTTAATTAAACTGAGTAATACTTGTCAATTAGATGTAACTGTAATAACACTCCATCTGTGTTATATTTTAAAATTTTTAGCCCGTTTATTTTTCTTGAAAAACCCTATTTGTCTAATTTAAGACTCATATGTAAAGGTGACATATGAAGCTGACATTAGCCATTCACTTTCAATAGCAACTCACTTAAGACTCAGTTAACCTAATTATATACTTGGCTTTTAAACCTTGAACAACTACATAATAATGACCATAACAATGAAATATGAAAAAATTTGAAAAAATTTGGATACTGGTCAGTGTTATAAAAGATCAATACACTATTTTGTGTTTATCAATGATTATGTTAATATGAAGACAAGAAAGTGAATTTTACTTGAATACATTTGCATAATTTAAAATCTTGATGGTATGAAGTTTTTAAATATTTGATAAAAAAATTTATGCATTTAAAATAGCATTTTATTAGACAATTCTGACCACTTACGTTAAAAAACCGACAAATTGGCATTCCTAACATGGCATTAGAAAGTACAAGGTATACTTAAGTTAAAAGCAATTAAATGCGTAAGGCTTTTAAATGCCACAAATTAGGTATATGAACCATTTTTAATGCCAATTTTTAAGGTTCAAGGTTAACAATATCACCATACTGGATAGCACTTCTCCAAATGTATTTCATGGGTGATAAAAGTTCCAACCTTTCGTATTGACACTGCTGCAAAGCAAAAATTCCTCTCATTAAGAAAGTTATAGATTTTCCGGGCACTGCGGCACATGCTGAGTATAAACGTCCACAGTTACTATTAAAATTTTTCATACACAGTTCAATTTTTTTTGCGCTAGTTAATAAAAAAGAATGAAGAGCACCGCATTTCGATGTCACGAAGCCTAATCCAGTCATGTTGCTTATTCAGGCATTGTTATACTAAAGCATTTTTTCGTCCTAAACGAGATAGAGCAACCCATGTCCATGATCCAAACATCAACAATGAAAAGTACGAGCAATCATGGAATGTGAATTTCTCACTAGCCTTGAAAATTTACAGAAACAAATACTGGAACAAATAATAATACAAACCAGAAAACATCCATTGGCTGTTATCGACCATTGGCCTTTGAACAGCGACATGAATAGAGAATTGGTAGAGAAGTTCTTCAGTTTAGTCTACATCATGCCCATCTCGGACGTAATCGGCTACCAAACCGACAATCGGGCACAATCGGGGACCTTGGAATAATGATGATATATGGACGAAATTTAGAAGAATATTTCGAAGAACACATCATCAAACGCAGTGAAATTTTTTGGCCACCAATTGGAAAAATGGGAAAAGGAAATGCAAGAACTGGCGAGATATATCACTTTTTAACACAACAATAAAAATTGTATGATCTCGTCAAATCAAACCGAATCAACAATGAACAATCAAATAAATCGAATTCCTTACTGTACCTGCTTTTCGTTAACATTGAACATTCATTTGACAAGATAAATGGATATGTAATAAGATAGCTACTTTGTGAAATGGACATCTTAAAGAAATTAACTAAACTCATTTAGGAAATGTATCGGGATGCTGAAAACCGAAATCAATACAAAAGTAATCAAAATGAAAAATACTACATAACACTCGAGGAGTAAGGCTAGGATGCATACATTTGCCAATGCTGGTCCTGATTATATTGGACTGTTCCATGTGAAAAATCGTGTGTATAATACTACTGTATGGGTATGAGACATGTAAACATACAAAAACCATGACACAGAAACTACAAGTGTTCGTAAATAAGTGACCTCGACGAATATTGAAGTGCTTTTGGTCGAGCCCCATAATAATCTTCGAGCAGTTCGGCATAACGAACCAGTTCTATAGATGTTAAAACTTAAATATGGAGATGGATTGGCCATGCGTTAAACAAGATAGCTACCAAGTAATATTACAAAAATGTTATTGGTCTAGAATCCGCAAGGGATGCGCTTTACAATAACAGGCTTTATTTGGAAATGTGATATTATATACCAGTGCTCACTGTGGAAGTCTGCGCCTCTCGTCTGCGAGCGAAAATCTGCGGCTTCTGTTTGGGCATAGCACAGAATTATGGTTGTGTTTCGTATTTGTTTGTTTTTCGAATGGTTGTTTTCCATTCCCTTAGTGCGCTATTTTCTTATTAAAGATATCAGGTAATTTCCTTGAAGTTTACTTCACCACTGTTCTTCCATCTTACTTCATTGATTTCGAGTTTCATTTCTTCATTTGTTGTCGTGTTATCTATCTCTGTCACTTGCCCCCTATAACCATATTTTATACCCACTATCAGGTTTTATTACAGCCCCACATGAGAAAAAAATGTTGTTTGACCCCTTATCTCCCGATGGTCAAACGCTTCATGGCAGTTTTGGTCCGCGTAGTGGTATTTTATTTCCCAACTACTTGCCGGCAATCCGATTAGGGATTTGCTCTTTCCGAACCCGAGTACATGTATTGCATATACATAATATATATGTTGTATACACCTTAAGTGAAACCAATAGTGCGGAAGCAATAACTACTAACATTAAATTAAAAACAACAATCAATCTATCGTATCTACATAAAGTTAGCAATCAAATCTTAACTGCACCGACAGTTTTTTCTTATAGCGCCGCTATATTTTGTCCATGCAGTCGTTCCTCGATAACATTTAACCTAAACGATTTAAACTGCATATGCTCTATAGGGCGGTATCGTTAAGACTTAAGACGAAGAAGAATAAACAAAAAACTTTCATAAAGAAATTATGAACATATAACTTTCTTTTTTATGCAGACAAAATTCAGTCATTCCGTATCACATATTCGTAACATAAGCAACGTCCGAAAAAAATAAAATAAAAAATAAAACGTGCAATGGACATTTGGCTAATTGTAATAATTGTTTATCTGGTAATTAAAGTAGTTACAACTATCTTACCATGGATGTATAAAAATTTATTTGGCCCACCATTATTTGGACCGCGAGTTAATTTTAAGAAAATTGGCGAATGGGCATGTATGTTTTGCGTATAAGAATTTATCAAAGTGTTGAGTGGAACGAATTTCATAATAATTTTGTGTTCATTTTTTAATTGCAGTAATCACCGGTGCAACGGAAGGAATAGGAAAAGCGTATGCCAAACAAGTAAGTTTTTAAATCCGACAAGTGAATATCTTTAAGTGTATTTCAATTGCATTCAAAAACATTTCAAATTTATTATTTTTAAAACGTTTCTACGATTATGCAAATATTGATCATCTATAAGACGAAAGTTAAGAATCTGTACATATTTGTTTTGTTATGATATATTAAAAGTAAAATCTTTGAGTAAACTTTCTCCAATCATATTCGCTTTCATGTAGCGTACACACTACAATTTGTTCGTTGGTGATATTTAAATAAATAATTGTGCATATGTATGATTGTCTAACACAAATGGTGGCACTATCATCACCGATCATATAAACATAAGGTACAGGTTTACAGTTTAATATTTGTTTTAACGATCAAAAACTGAGTTAGTGGCAGTGGCCTTGAAACCCTATGATCTTAATTGTTAGATAGTAAATATTTAAGTTGTCATATGTGTTAATATTATAACCCTTCTAAACGTCAACATTGATAATAATTAAACTAGTTATACAGGCAGTAAATATTTAACTTGACCCGTATACCGAATCTTCAGCGACTGTCTCAGCGCCCTTATCTGTGTACATCTACTACAAGATCGGGAGGAAACAACGGTGGAATGGGGATTGGAAGATCTCCACCCCAAGAATCTGAGCGGAAGTAGGGAGCACTCTAACATTGAAAGCGTCGTCGTGATAGTGCAACTATAGAGAGTGTTGCAGTCACAGGATCAGTTGTAGAGCAAACTAAAACCAAATATGATGTGAGTCGCTTAACTGATGTGATTAAGGCCTTAGAGGGTTAAAGCAAGTCATTAAGCTAATTTAGTATTTCGGGCACAATAGGCTGTTTGAAGGCTTTGGTCCAGTCAGAGTTGTGGAGTTATAATGCGCTTAGTAGTAGTGGGTCTAAACGATCGACTGTGGGGAATAGTTTGGAATCATTCAAGCTCATAAACCCGTCGAGCAACCAAGTAACTTAATGGCACTTGTAAAGAACTCGCAGTGCGAACCAATCCAGGTTGTTAGATTGCAACCCATTGTTGGCAGGGAAGCTTCTTCCTCAAATAAGCGAAGAAGTTAAATGCAAAGCACGGGAGGTGATTCGCAGCCTATGAATCATTGCATACAATAATTATTTATGATATTGACAGCTCAGAAAAGCTTGAGGATATATGAAATTCATGACCCAAAACAAAGAAATCAAAGAAGAGGACCCAGAAACAACAAGGTCGCACATTGGGACATCGAAGTGTCGCTAAAAGCACGTCATACCTTACTGCTAAAATGCAGAGTATATATCGAATGTTCTTCGTGCTAGAAGATCGATATACTCTACATATACAGGACCTTACATGATTAAAGGTAGAGTTGATGGACTGGCGACTTCGACAAGAGTCGTCACTGGATACGGTGACAATGCAAAGGCTGCCATAGGAGTCTTTAACGAGTACATGTTGTGGTTAGATCTGCTTTGAGTATTTTGTATCTATTTTCAATACTCTAATGAACCAGAGGGCTGCATCAATAGGCTTGATAAAATCATGGAGAGCCTCAAATACCTTCTAATTATGGAAAACTGGCGACTTCAATGCTAAGTCAAAACTTTATCATAATAAGGACACAAACGATCATGGGATCCTCGTGTGAGAGTTTGTTGCAAACCGGGCCTCCCAAGCACTTTTTGTCACAATGGCGAATCAAATATTGATCTTGCGAGATCACTTGCGAGTGAATTGTTGAAAAAAGTAAATGACTGGGTAGTAAAATAAAACTGGTCTTCAAGCGATCACCGGTTGATAGTTTTCACTTTAAAGTCTGAAAGCACGCACATAAAAGCCTCAAAACAAAATGAACCTCTAAACAAGATTTCCTAATATGCTATATGATTTCATCACTACCCAGTAGACATGACATCACTACCAGAGCTTTTAACAAAAATTAAAATCTCTGATGAAATTGATTCCATCATCTCGGCTGAAATCCCAAATAAAGCTGTTGACCCGAAATCGCATGCAGTGGTGACTAAAAATATGATCCAAGTGCTTTTCGGAGTTTACAACAATAACTCACTCTGCGTATGATCGATGGCAAGTGTTTCAAGCCATACCCGAGACACCTGATTTCCGATACCAACAAGGTAATACCCATTGGATTGTAGACGATCAGTGGCGGACAATGGGCGATCTACAGTTGTGAAGGTACAGTTGTGTAGAAGGTATGATGTAGATGTGGACAATCATTGGATTTAATCGTCCGCAATTGAATCAACAACAAAATCCTGCGGACTGCATCCTGCAGTCTGGCGTCGATTCGATCAGAGCATGAAGTTGAGGCTTCATATGGAATAGCAGCGACATTGTAAGAAGGCAGATAAACTGTACATTCTGCACTGAAATTGCCACTAACATCAATGCAAATGTCTCCAACTAATATTTGAAGTTTTTGCAACAAGATCGAACCGCAGGTGTGTTTTCAAAGCAATTGTTGGACGTTAGTAATAGGAAATCGCAGTTGACATCTCGACCAGATCATCACATTACCCACTGATATTAGCTAGTTGACCGAATCGAAGAGCTCTTCGACGTGTTTTTACGAACATAGTGTAAAACTTCTTAAACCATAATTGGTTGGGCGAACGAGTCATAATTGCGGCAAAAAACAAATATGTCGATGATCTGAATGCTACCATTGAAAATCTCATGTTGCATAACATCACTTAACTTCACTGTGTAATGGATCATGACTCGCTGTGAAAAACTAATAAACAACGACAATTATGAAGCGACGATTATCAAGGGACACTATACAAAGGAGAGGATGTTTTGATTCCGCGCATTCCGATGGAATCATCATTCGAGACTTGTCATTCGAGTTAAAAAGAATGTAATTCCCCATGCGTCTAAATTTTGCGATGACTATCAATAAAACACAAGGCCAGTCGTTGGAAGTTTGCGGGATTAACTTGGAGTTTCCAAGTTTCCCGTATGGGCAACTGGAAAACGTAGTTTACCAATATTGCTTATCTCAATGAATTGGAGTTGAAAGGTTTAATTAGGATTCATAATCGCTTATGAAGAGTTACAATAAAATCAATTTTGGATGGTACGAAGTTCAAGGGGTCTTCTAGTGTTATATAATATTTTGCACACCATCAGTTGATTTTTAAATAACTTCCGTTTCAAATTCAGTAACATAACCATATAGTACAAGTCAATTTAAATAAAGGCTTTTGGTGAAGATTTACGTAATTTAATCATCAACTAATTGGTAGTTCTAAATCTTAAAATACTAATTTAAATTTATTTTCTATTCTTATTTTTCAGCTGGCAAAACGAGGACTAAACGTAGTGCTAGTGAGTCGGACATTGCCAAAACTTGAAACGTTGGCAACCGAAATCAAAACACAATACAATGTACAAACCAAAGTGATCGATGTGGATTTCTCGCAAGGAAATGAAATTTACCAAAAAATTGAAAAATCAATTGCCGAACTAGATATTGGTGTGCTAGTTAACAATGTTGGAATTAGTTATCCGTACCCTGACTATTTCCTAACTCTACAAAATCGCGACGAACTCGTACAACAAATTATCAAATGTAATATTATGTCCGTAGCAAATATGTGTAGCATTGTAATGCCACAGATGGTTGAACGGCGTAGTGGTGTTGTTATTAATATATCGTCGTTAGCCGCTAAAATTCCAAATCCCATGTTATCGTTTTATGCCGCCTCAAAAGCCTTTGTTGATAAATTTTCAGAAGATTTGCAAACGGAGTATGCAACTAAAGGAATTATTGTGCAATCTGTGTTGCCAGGTTTTGTCGCAACAAATATGTCTAAAATACGAAAACCGACATGGATGGCGCCTAGTCCAGATCGATATGTATCATCAGCTTTAAATACTTTGGGTATAGCAAGCCATACCACGGGATACTATCCACATGCTTTGCTAGAACTAGCAATTAATACGATCGAAAGCATTAGTCCGTCGATGGCAAAACGTACTGTGCTCAAAACAATGGAAAATATTAAAAAGAGAGCACTTAAGAAAGAAAGTGTGGTTACAGAGAGTTAAATATATGATGTAGAATAATTATAATTTATTTATTTTTATAAGTTTGGATAGAAGGATATTTTAAATCATGAATAAAGTATACTTTAACTAAATGTGGTTTGATTTAGTATTATGACCTTGCCCTCCCTAATGTCACCCGGTACATGTCAAAATGCGAAAGAGAGCAAATAGTGACCCATGCTTTAGGAAGAAAATACTTTATGAAGTGAAAAAATAAGCCATTGAAACTGCCAAAGCAGATGCCGTTGAGCCAACCAAGGTGGCATTAGTTCTGATTTATGAAATAAGCAATGATCAAAGGCGGAACAATGCTCTGTCGGTTTACGAAGTGGCTATAGTGTTTCAATATAGTGTCTACCAATATGTATACGAATTTACATTTTCTATCCTCATTTAGATGTACCCTTTGATAACATTCCCTATTTTACTTCCGACGAGTCACAAAGGACAAAAAATTTCCAAGTCCTCCAAATAAGGCCACCATTCCAGGAATGATCGACTTTCGATAGAATGGCCATTCGAGTTCGCAATCCTAACCTAATCCCTTAAAGGAGGTGTAACGATAGTATTTTTTTACCTGATTCTTGTATCAGGGGTTTCAGTCGTTTTTAATCGGCCAATGTTCGTATTGTTCTATATTTATATAAAGATTTGGTACTTTGGTAGTAGTTGATTGAACGCCAATTCGAATAAAATACCGGTCATTGATGATCAAGTTCTGATTAGAAGTTGAAGCTCTGATTTTGGAATCTAGGAAACTGATTCATTTTCAATAAGAATCACACTACGCCACTGAGACATTATTTAATATAATATAATATAATATTGTGTAAGACGACATCGTTTAAGCTTTTTGCTGCTTTATAAATTCGCTGGAGGTCAACAAACTATGGAAAAGAGAAAACAATCACTCATAAATACTTAAATAAAAATGTCAACATTTAGGCGTGTAATTTTTTTTTTTAGCTTTTAAGGCCGGTTTTAGTCGTAAACAAATTTTAATTTTGTGTTTGACAGACGTTGGAGCGGAATTATACACTTTCATTTGTAACAATAAAATACTGAAGATCTTAATTTTAAGGAAGCTGTACAAGCATTTGTAATTAGGTTACGATACTAGAAATGAATGAGAAAATTGGCGATAAGGTAAAGCCATAAATTATTCTTATAAATTAGTTAAAAAAATCATTCGCGTTCATCAATATATATGAATGCATAAATAAACCAAGTCGATAGTTACCCCTACTACTATTTTCTTTACAAACTTTAAGCAATGACTGCGAACTTGAAAAAGATAAACTCTAATGTAAGTATAATGCTATATAATTTCATATTGATGAGGAGAAGTAAACAAAAGAGATAGATTAGAAATGATTTTGAAACGGCAAAAACATTTAAAATGTCTGGTAATGGTATGCCTAGTAAAACTAAACCGTAAACTAAACAGCACTCACTGAATCATATTCAACGAACTCAATTACGAGGTGTTATTGAAATTTTTTTAAACTCTGATCAATTAGGCCTCGATAGAACCAGCCTCTTATGTATTCTGATGGATAGAATAATGGCACTAGGAGTAATCGAAGACAGCCAAATAGTGCTTTCTTATGGCGATAGTACGCAAAGCGAGTGGAAAACCCAAATTATGTTTGGGTGCTTAGAAGCTGAGTGAAGTTAGTCGAACTTCTTTTCATTGAAGGTCTGCTTGGTTAACTGAATTGTGCTCGCAGTTTATGTCAAGTTTGAACTTGAAGAAAACTTTCTAGCGAATTTCATTAGACCTTGACAAAGAAAATCACACTTATATAAAGAAGGTGCCAAATTAATCAAACAGTTGGAGAAAATTACCAGTAAGCGTGAGAAATTCTGCAAGCAAGTTATAACAACTAATGATTACTATATTTCAACATAATGCTTATGATGCACAACGTATACAATATGCGACTGCCACAAGTATTCGAACATTAATCGATACTGTACAGTCAAAGTGGTATACATAATATCAAAATGCTGCATCTCGAATGATTGAGACAAAGAAGTCTGGTAAAGATAGTGCAACAACTGCAAATATTGCAATGAACCAGGACATGCGATAACTAGATAACGGACTGCGTCTTCTATCCACAACATCTTCGCCCAAAATGAGAATCATCGTGGGGATAGAGCTAGAATTGTAACCAATTGTCTCTCACGCAGTTTAAAGCACCTGTGGACAAAAAGAGATAAGCACATACTGTAACCAGAAACACCATCCTTAGCTACATGGACCTTTACAACCTGACCTCACAAGTTTCATTGATCACAGAAGAGACGGTTTAACACCTAGAGCTTTCATTAAAACTAACTATGAAATGAATATTTTAGGTATAGGAGCCACCATCACCAAAAGTGTTCCAAACGCATTCGAGCAGATTTGAATTAGGTGTCACTATAACAACTGATCGTATAAAGGCATAAGGCCAGGTGAAATAGTTTACGTTTAACGACATCAAATTTAGATCCCCCTGCCAATGAACCTTCTGCTAAGAACGAACGTTTTTATCGACTTTATATATGCCAACCGAATAATTAAAGACAAACCAAGCGCTATAAGCACATGTTTGGGATTGATAATATCTGTCCCGTCTTAAACCACAAACCAACAGCAGACCGAAGCTATTCATACTCTTTTAACAAAACGATATAGAAGCCATGTAAATATTTTGGGAATTACAAGAGATTCCGAAAGACAACAATAGCTTGTTAGAAGTAGGAGCTTAAGAAACACTCTCTACTATAAACGAGGTTAAGATGGGTGAAATAGTGCACAGTTACTAATCAAAAAAGACCAGAATTGAGATCACTATATTATGTAAACTTTATGGGAGAGTACCTCCAGATAGGTCACATGATACCTCTTGACTTTTGTAGAAGGAAATTAATCTACCCCATCATGCAGGCAGTGGTAAAGAAGGCCACGGACTATTAGTGATGGATGTTTCGATAAGAACACCCAAAGGTATAAACTTAAATGAAACATTACTTTTATAAATGGTGAGGCCATTACAAAATGACCTTTGGAGAGGAATCAAACACCAATCAATAGGTGAATATTAATGAACCACAGTAACCAATGGCACGTTACATCATCTCGCCAAAGATGAACAAAACTAATTATCCCAAAACAAGCCACATTCTAAAAAACGATTTTTATGTTGATGAAGTTTTGGCAAGCGCAGATACAATGAAACAAGCTAAGTACAAGTAAAATCTCATCTTGCCGGATTACTTCAGGAACAAGAAATTAAGTTGAGTAATTGGTCAAACAAACAAAACGATTACCCAACGAAAAATATCTTGAGCAGTGATCAATAAAAACATTAGGGACAGGTCCCGTCTGTTGACTTATTCCAGGTACCCAATGATAAAAAAGTAACGTAACGCCTCTTTTTGTTGGAAATATCAAAAAGCTTCGATCCATTGGAATGCCTTGCACCATTAATCATCGACTGTAAACTAATGTACCAAAACAGTAAGAGCAGCTAATCGCTGATATTCGGAAGGTAAGTTTGAACTTCAAGGATTTTGTGATGCGTACAGATAAAGTATATAGATAAGTGAATTCATCAACTTCCTTAAACCTTAAATTTCTTTTATTTACTGAAAAATATTAACTACCCAATTAACACTTTTGCGCATAAATTCGCTGATTATATCTGTCGTACTACCGGCCAAAACGAATTCCTTTATATGCAATTTTCATAAATAAAACGAGCTTCAAGGTTAAGCCGCTTCAACAATTTTTATAATATGTGTGCGATTAACGTATAAGATCAAAATTCTTAACAACACAGATAAAATAGAAGGCCACAATCTTGACTTGAAAAAAAACAACAAAGAACAATTCAAAATTATAATTAAAATTTCGGAATAATTTCGTTCCATTAAAATTCACAATTATTTTTCTAATTTAAGATGCAAATGTTCACACGAAATTACATTTTTTTTTGTTGTAGTCTAATCATTTTTGGCCAATAAATATGTTAGAACAATTTGTAATGATAGAAAAAATATTTGAATTATTTTGTTATATCTTTCTCAAGTTTCAACACTTTAATAATTTTTATTTTTTGGAAGTTTCCTGTGATTCAATATAATGTGACACAATTGAACACAATTGGTAATAAATATACATTGATGACAGGTATATAATAAAGTAATAACGTGACTTGTCAAAATGTTGTAAATTGATTCACAGTTAATACCCAATGAGTAATAAAAGGTTCCGGAGTTCCAGGATTTTAATATGATACAGTGGTAGCTCAGTTCGTTAGAGCAAGCTTGTTTGATAAACCAATTATTTGCATATATATATATATATATATATATATATATATATATATATATATATATATATATATATATATATATATATATATATGTATATAATATATATATATGTACATATATATATATATATATATATATATATATATATATATATATATATATATATATATATATACATATGTATATATATATATATATATATATATATATATATATATATATATATATATATATATATATATATATATATATATACATATATATACATACATACATACATACAAAATAAGGGTAATAACCTACTGATAAATCACTATTCTCTCTACTGCGGCGGTACCGATTATCTCTCTTTGTAGAACTCCTATCAAGATCGAAACATAGATTAACCCGGGCTCTCAAGTTTTACTGAACACGCAAGGGGGGCTTTTATTAAAACCAAATGAAATTAAAATTTCTGGCGGAAGAGCGGACATCACCAATATTGCAAACGCATTCGTGCAGATTTTCCTTATAGGCCTCATTTTCCTTTGACAAATTAAAAGTTAACGCATATGTGCAAACCAAAAATCCCTCAAACATACCGGACGGAACAACCGATCGCAAGAAGTCCTGAGGACAGGTGGAATAATTTACGCCCGGACGTTTTCATCGTCTTTATAGTACTCCGAACAATTAAAGGCAGGCCAACCGCAATAATTATGAATTTGGGATTGATAATCTTTGGCCCGTCTCAAACCACAAACTAACGGTTCCTACAACTGGACGCGAAGTTTGATATAAAAGCTTGTATCCAAATCAATATATATGTAAACTTCATACGAGGGTACATCCAGATGGGTCACATGACACTAGTTGATCACAGCAGAGGAATAATTGATCATCATGGCCGTGGTGAAGAAAATCATGAATGCTGAAGAAATTAGTAAGGTATTGGATTCTTCAAGGTTCAACTTTTCAAGTTGTACAATACGAAATAATCTCAGCGGGTTAAACCTGTAGGTTCTGTTTATTTGGAAGCAATTTGTATCCCAATTCATATAATCGTAGATTGTAGATTAAAGATTACCAAATATCACATTTCCCTCAATATTTTTTCTTTAAGGTTAGGTTTAATGATGTGGTCTACCTAAAAAGAACATCCTAAGGAACTGTAGCCGTGACCGTGATAGAGGATCGGGCCTTCATTTAAAAGTTTTTTATTTCGATACACAGTTCTAAATTTATATAGGCCTATTTCTAAAATTTTAAAATTATTTTTAAGAAATGTTGCTGAAAAGGATGAAGCTTATAATATTTGAAAGAAATCTAATGCCACCTCGCATCAATTGGGATTTCAGGAATTACACTCGACCATTAAACAAACGCACAAGATCATGAATACTATAGAAGTACATCATAGTGTAGGAGAAACAAACGAAAAACTGCAACTGGACCAAAAAATGGTGCATCAAAGTAAATGAAAAAAAAAAATCAGGTCACGTGAACTTCACTAAACAGAAAGTTAACTGGATACCAATAAAGCTTAATTCTTTACAAATACCATATGCGAACACAGCTTAAAATTGGCATGCCTCTCGATGATAAGTTGACATTGAAAAAGTTAGTAAAAAAAAGTGATAGTGAAGTTTCTAATATACCGACAAGTTTTAAAACTTATATATGAGCTTACGGTCTCCATGAATTTTTCCCCTAGACATTTGAGATTAGATTTTGAAGCACCACCCTAAACAAACTCAGACTAAGAACTTCTATAGGGGTAAAATAAAAGTTGCAGCGTCTAATGAAACCCAAATATACTGACTAGCATTTTTTGCAATTGAATATATATATGCTCTTTCCAAGAAAGATCACTCGAAATTTCTAAACCTAACATTCTAAGAGAAGAGGAGCTATTAATGAGAATGCAGTTTATTATGCGGATGATAAGCCGTCTAATACTACCTTGATCGATCGTCTCATTAAAAAAATTCTCTATCCATTGATTAAGAGAACTATCAAGATTCAGTGACCGAATTTAAGTGATCAGACATTGATGCCATACTCTTTCAAATGCTTTTGAAATATCTAGAAATACGACACTTGACTTATTATATTTTTCTATACTTTTTCCCCAAAAATGAGTTAAATAGGCAATAAGATCACCTGAAAAGCGATTCTTACGAAACCCATATTGAAAATCTGATAAAAGCGCATGCCGTTCGAAATAGTTCATATCAGGTGAAAATTAACTATAACATGTAGATTGCATTACTTTAGATAAGATCGACAACAAAGCAATTGGGCAGTGAATCGAAATAGAAGTTTTCACACCCATAGGAACTGGTTAAATATTAGCTGTTTTACAAATAGAGGGAAAAATATCAGAGTTCATTGACATTTTAAACGATTTCGCAAGAGCTTTATCTAGAGATAAATGGTAATACATCAGGCTCATTTGCTTTATGTAGGCTCAGAGTTCTAAGAAACTTTAGAAACAAGTCGAGATCGAAAATACATTTTGGGCATAGGTGAAGAAATAGTAGTGCATAGGATTGGTTTCGTAGAGAAGGGACAGTCAACGCGGTAGCAAAGTGAGACGCTAAATGCCTTACCGCTAAAATTCCTTTTTACCAAACTAGCAAACGACCAAAAAGATCGGCAGTTTGAGTTAGAATCTAATACATTTTGTATTTGGTTACGAATTTTGAGGTAATGGTTTAATCTGGACCTGATTATGATTGCATTAGCTTTATTTTGGGCCATTCTAAATTTGATAGGACTTTCACTAGAAGGATTATTGAGATAATTTAAATAGCCACATGTTTTCTCGAAGATAGCGGACTTACAATTTGAATTAAACCATTTAGTTTTGTGGCGTATTCCTTTTATAAGAGCTAGGAATGAATATCTGCATTTCTTTTAAAATCACCGAAGTTATATTTTTAGATGCTATATCAGCATTGTTACCAACAAAACATGTCAGGATAACGAGTTGGTTTGTCCACAAGTTGGACAAGACTATTTATCCTCGCAAACAATTTAACATATTCAACCTGTTTGATCTCTTGGTTGTAAAAATCCCCAAAACAACCACTTCAGACTTTGAAGAGATCTGATATATCATATAAATCCTCCCCCGTTAGGATTCCATTCCGGTACCTCCCGACCCAATCACAGCAACTTTAACCAGTGCACCAATTGCTTGGTGTTGGGTGATATTCTATACTTAATATGGGTTGTAGTGGGCAGGACAAAATGCATACACTTGAATTAAAAAAGTATCTTTGACAAAAATTCACCGGTCGTATAGTGATGGTTAAGGCATTGGCTTAAACACACGGCGATCGTGTGTTCGATCGCAGCCATTGACCACAACGACGGGCCCAAATGTAAAAATATTACCAATTGTAAAAATATGGTCTGAAAGATCTTGCAAAAAGATCTCAGAGAAGGGTCAACTTTGGCCTGTAGTGCTATGATTTTTTTTTTTTTGATAAAATTAGCAACAATGGATCACGTGGAACGAACCACGTTGTTTACAAAATTTTGTACAAAATCAGGATATTATGCCATTGGAAAAGTCAAAGAAGAAGAAAACAATTGTCATAAGCCAGCTCCAAACAGCATAAGGGAGTTATATAACCTGAAGAATGAGACCAGATGCTGTGGGCTATAGTCTGAGCAGTAGAACATTCGGAATTCAAAGAAGAATAAACTAGACTGGACAAAACCAAGGCCATCAGAAGAATAGTTTAAGTCATTACATTCTTTCTTAGATCATCGCAACATCATCCAAGTAGGGGGTCGGCTAATGAAATGTTCAGTTATCGTATACGAATAGGAACATCCTTTGGTTCTACTAAAAGTTATTCAGGTTACGAAAATGATATTGGATTGGGCTCATCGAGAAACGTCACACGATTCATTCGCAAACAATTTTGCGACACTTTACTGCTTGTACCCCTATGATTAACAATGTAAACAATGTCATCGCTTTAATGTTAGAAGGTCGTCCACATATATACAGCTTTAACGGCAAACATTATACAATTAATTGGTATTTCATCTTATACCGTCTGCTCCATCACTTTGGTGGATTATGAGAAGCAGTCATAAAATACATAAAAAATCACATTAGAAAATGCATAGGCGACACCAAAGTAGCATTTGAGAAAATGACTAATGAGGTCATATCTAGACCACGCTGCCCACTAAGTAAATATCCCAAATTACTAGAAGTGCACTTTTTAATTGAATTAACTGATCCACCATATAAGGAACCTCTTGAGCTAAAAACACCCTTCATATCACGATGGTAAGTTGGTACAAAACATTTGAACACAGTTTTGGCAAAAGTTGATATCAGATTATTTAAATCATCTACAAAATCGTCCGATATGGCATCAAGAGGCAGCAAACACTTGGAGATATTGTTCTGCTCCGGTATGAATTACAAACTGAAACAAGATTGAAGTTAAGCCTGGTCTAAGACTTCCAGAGAAGGCTGGGCTAGCTCGCATGGTAACTATATATGAAAACCGCCAAGCGACTAAACTGGCCCAGTTTTGTAAGATATTTTTTTAGCATTTATCAGACAAGTTAAAGCCGTACATTATGCTGAAGTCATACATTATCCTGAATTTTATCAAACGAAACGGAAAGGATTTTAATGATGTTTAGTCACTTTCCAACCAATGTCGTTCCGAGAAGATTTAGTGCGTTCAGAAATAGTTTATTTTGTTCGCCCTTCAATGTTTGCAATCCATGAGCACTGTGGATTAGGTCCTTCCACCTTATCAGAATCGATGCGAATTTTTGAAACTTACGTTTTCAAATTTATTCTCGGATCTTGTTCAGAATAGTAAGTATATTAAATTTAAATCGGTTGCGGCGGTAGGCATTTACCTATTATTTCTATAATGTTGAAACCCCATGTATATACAATCTCACTTTTATATGATTGCCAAAAGTAAAACACATAACACAATTGAAATTCGCATTCGGGTCAAATATTTTCTGCACTATGAAGCTAGACATTACAGTTATTACTATCAATATGAATGCGGACGTGCCGCATACAATTCGTCATTTTCAAAACATAAAAACTTAATTATCACTCATCAATATTGTGGTGCCTGAAAAATGTACAACAAATATTTTCCATTTAAAGGTGAACAAGTATATTTCTTATATGATCTGAAATATTTTCATCACATTGCACTATAACAATTATTCGTATTATAGAGCAGTTAATTTATAGCGCTGCAATATCTATATACATAGTTGTATACCATACATCCAATACATAAGACGAAGGTAACTTTCATTCTTCTTACATTATTAACATTCATGAATGAAAAACCAAACTGAAAACATCAACATTTAGTTAATAGTTAGTTTGTGTTCGTATTCCGTTTGGTTCGCGTTTAAAATATATATTTTTTTTAAATTAATAAAATTGTTAATATTAATTTTATTGTTGTTTGTGGTTTAAGTTTTGTTTTAAGTTGTTTAAATTTCAGTGAAACTGTAAAAAACAAAATTTAAAAGAAACTATATTTTTATTTTTGAAGTGTATGTTGTGTGAAAAGAAATGTTAATATAGAACTTGTAGAAATACAGGTCAACTACAAGTGAATATAGTATATGCGTACTTTGTGATAATTAAGTGAACAATAATAAAAAGTGAATCCGATTCTTCGTCATTAAACTATCCAACTATAAGAAAATTATCAAGGTTCATTACAGTTTACATTTACTTATATTGTTAAGAATATGTTATGGTTAGTAGAATATATTATAATATATATGTATATAATATATTTATATATATATATATATATATATATATATATATATATATATATATATATATATATATATATATATATATATATATATATATATATATATATATATATATATATATATATATATACATATATCTTAGTTTTCTATAAAATATATTGACATAGATAAAGCATTTACCAATAAAATTTAAAGTAGAATAAATTGAAAATAAACTTAATATGGCCTTTCGATATTTAGCGTATTTAGTGGCTGTGAAGTGTTTGGATACAAATGTGACTGTTCGTAACCGCCCTTTACTACTAAAGAATAAGGTAGTTACAGTACTGTGGCCTAAGATATGGACAGCTAATATCTTATATTTAAAAATGAGTTTGTATGTAATATTATACATGATTGTATACCGATATCCATGATAGAAACCAAATACCAGTTGATAATAGTTGAATTGTACCCTAAGCTATAATCTTATTTGTTAAAAAGAATTTGTTGCTCATATTAACGAAGAGCATTGTTCCATATATTTCCAAAACGGTCGACTGACGAATTAGGTTGCAACACAAAAAAATGTATAACTTCTTAGTGCATAACTAACCATGGTTCATCTTAATGGCCGTTATGTAAATCTTCAAGAATCTTGCTGGAAACTGCAAGCGTTTGAAATTCATGGCCATAATTTCTCATAATATTTTAGTTATTTATACACTATGGACAAGATATATATATATATATATATATATATATATATATATATATATATATATATATATATATATATAGATATATATATATATATATATATATATATATATATATATATATATATATATATATATATATATATATATATATATATATATATATATATATATATATATATATATATATATATATATATATATATATATATATATATATATATATATATATATATATATATATATATATATATATATATATATATATATATATATATATATATATATATATATATATATATATATATATATATATATATATATATATATATATATATATATATTCAAGAAAATCGCAAGGAAAAGGCTTAATTATGATGTATTCGTATTTTATACACGTTTATTTTTACCAAGATTTTAATTTTAAATTTGGGATGAATTATATTATTCGTGACTCCTGCTGCTAGCCGAAAAACATTATACTGTCAAGTATTGTCAAAAGCTTTTATAAAATTTGATAAATGTAAACGTATTCGAGCTACCTTGAAGCTGCAAAAGCAAAAGAGTTAGTGAACGAACCCCATGAATTGTATGTTTGATAAGAAGTAATATAAAATAAGCCAAACACCTTTCAAACAGGACATATCTAAACATTTTGTTCGTCTAAGCGAGATCAAGAAACGTCTTTGGTAATATCCCAAAAATCAATTTTAAAAACAAGAACTGAGGTTTGACGAAATACTTGTACTATAGCAAATAATTCGTAAACCGACAATTCCATTAAAATTTCGGATAAAGATTTGACAACCAACCTGATGGCTTATTAGAAAAAAAAAAATTTTTACAACATTTAAAAATTAAACTTTTCATTTCATTCCAAGAGTAACCCTCGTTATTTACGAGATATACAGTTCCAGTTACTAGGTCGACTGTAAAACAAACAAAACATAAAGCCAGTAGATAGGACAAAACTTTGTGAAAGTAATTTTTACCTGTTAAATAACTGGTAAAGTTGCATTCAATTGTTGCCAAAAAACAAAACCAAAATTAAACGAAATTCAAGGGGATGACAACCTAAACCCATGTATTCCTTGTACACTTCTGATGTGTGTATTACTGTATATTACTGATAAAGTTAATAACTGAATCACTCACAACTAAATTTAGGTAATGGACAAAATCGATATTTAGAGACAATTATCACTCTTGTAGGCCCATATGTACTACCACTCATATTCAGAGCTGCATCGTAGCCATTTCCTCTGAAATTTTTTGATCTTTATATACTTTAGACCGTCTATTTTAACTGCTCACAAAAATGATCAAAAAACTGCTATAAGCTATCGTTCTGACTTAATTTTAGATTATTTATAACTCCGTTTTATTGCCGTTTCACGGTAGCTGATGAGTTGACATTATATCACATTTTTATACTGTGTATTTAAATCAGCAAGCCGCTGTTGGTCTTAAGAATTGAATCAGCTCAAAAGGATTGATTTTTTGGAGTACAATATTGGTTGTTTTAATTGAAATCCAACTTTTTGGATTTCAATTAAAACAACATCCTCTGTAAGCTTATTGTGTAAGTCTGTATTCTTGACGTATCATGGTGCTTCGACGATGTTTCTTAGTACACTGTTCTGGTTCCGTTTTAGGATCTTAACATTGCTCGTTTTGGTACAACCTCATAGTTAAATACCATAAGTGATTTCATTATTTGCTTATATAAAAGTAGCATCTTTTTGCATGTTGATAGAGAAGAGTTTCTGCTTATAATTACCAAACAGTTTTATACATTTTCGTTTTAGTTCATCACTTTTTTTCTTGACGTGTACTTGGTATTTAAGTTTAGCATCTATGGCCATGTCAAAATACTAAGCTGTGTTCTTTTAGTCCAATTTTGTTTTTCAGTAATAGCTGATTGTAATTTTTGTATCGATTCTTCCTTACTTTCATCTGCAAAAATCACCAGTGTGTTGTTTTTAATGCAAGTAGTAATAGAACATTAATGTATATACAGTAAATATAAAACCGGCCATAATATACAGGCCTATGTACCTGTGGTAACCTGCTCTTATTTCTTTCAATTCAGAATTCAATTTTTAATTCTGAAGAATCTATCTTTCATGATATGATTTTCAGGATTTTAGTGATTTCACTTCGTAAGAGGTTTCTTTATTCGCGATGCACTTGTTGCATTGTTGAGTGTTGGCAACGAAACCCGAACTGATCGAAACTTGATATTCAGGACTACTGTCATTAGCTAGTTTTCTTATATAGTTCTTGATTTACTTTTCTTTTACTTTTTAGATTTCCTTTTTTAACTGTTGAGTAAGTTTTTAGTTAAGTGATTTTAGTTACAATATGTTGATGGAGTTAGAAAAATCTATACAATCACTTTACTTTGGAAGCCATATTTGAGAAAATACTGTACATTTTTTCATGATTTTACATAATTTTACAGGCACAACAGTTTTTATTTTCAAAACAGCGAATACGAAACTTTCTCAAAATCGAATATGGCTAATTCACTAGTGACACAGTGCGGTGCATGTTTTTCATTTAATGAAACAAGTTAATGTTGCTAAACAATTAGTGTAAATTATAATTATTATATATTATAATGGTAAATAATATGGAAATAAATAAATCGACATATATTGTGTAACACACAAGCAGTTAATAATAATTATAACATGTATTTCGCATAAATTATTCCATAGACTCTATGGTATTTCTACCTTATAGTTTCGGTAAGCTCGTCTCTATTGCGACAATGACAATTTTATATACTGTACATGGTATTCTGTTATTTCATAATTTCGTATGCATATATTGCGCATATATATCGTAAATTTTATATTTGGTCAACGGTGAGAATCGAACATATATATTATATAAACAACACCATCAGACTATATATAAAATTACCTTTATCGTCATATACGAAAGTAATCGTTGGTAATAGGTGGTAATCGTTAACATAAAATTATGTCAAAATTTCGTCATAACTTGAATAATTTTCTTGGTAACATTTTCTCATCAATTCGTCATTAAGATGAGTTTTGAACGTGTAATTCAATCATAAACTGCACTTCCCCATATTTCACTACAAAGGGTCGATATTTACTTTCCCTTTTTCCAGTCTAACGCCATTCTGTGAATTCGTGAAATGCTTATCACATATTTTGTTGACGAGTAAAATGAATAGCACCTTAATTCAACCCAGCTCACGTTTACGGACTATGAATTTGAGAAACAAAGATGAGAAAACATAATATCTAAATATTATAAGCAGCAACATTATGGAAACTACCAGCTCATTAATTCTATTTGCAAGTCAAACCTTATCTTCATTTGATCGCTGGCCTTCACTATATCATCATAAACCGGGAAGAACATCAATTCCAATTATCCTGGTTGCCGTTTACTTCTTTCCGTCAATGCACCATTCCGCCTAACAATGACTGCAATGGTGTAGTCTTTGCTTTCTTGAAATTAAGGATTTGACTCAGCTCTTGAAATTCAGCTGACTCAAAGTTTCGTTATGGAGCAGAATGTGGTACTCCGAATTAACATACCTATAGTTCAGGGACAAATGTATCCGCAACTGTCCGTGATTCTTCTTCCTTAGTCGAATATGTTTCAACCCATTACTAAAATAATCTTTACGCACGATGATGTATACTATGCTTAATTTATCCAATGTTTTATTGATGCCTAAATGTGCTCCAAATTTACCATTATGCATCTCCTGCATGACCATTTTGACTCGGTTTGCTGGTAGCACAATTTGCTATTTGGAGTAGTTGCCAATCAAGAGCCCAACATCTTTTCTCGGTTGCACTTTTGGTCACAATTTTTAACCACTGTGGTATTTTGCTTTGATCCATCCATCTCCACGTTGGGGCGATTGATTCATCACATAGTTGATCTTTCGCTAGCGGCTTTTTGGTCCACAGCTTGTCTAATTTGACTTTGATCTGGGCCTCCTGGACATTCCATTGCCATTGTTGGGCAATAACCTTTTCCTATGTTCAGTTTTAAATGAGTAGGCCCGCAATCGTTTGATCCATCATGCAACTTGTACCTCTGGCCCCTTTGGATCGCATTTAGGTGCAGCATAGTGTGTTCGAAGCAGGAACTCTTGCCCATGTAGGTAATTTTAGATGTGGTTGACACTATCCACCACCGTCAAAAGTTCTCTGCGGTATACACAGTAATTCTTTTCAGGCTTTTCGTTCTGTAACTGCTTGGGTTCGACTGCTCCAATCTACGTATTACTTGCATCGTCCAAGATGAAAAGAACACCTGCTAATGGATATACAAAAATTGAAGAGCTGCATACCTTCTTCTTTAGTTGCTCGAATGCAACTAGATGCTCCTTTGTCCAGTGAAACTTTACGAACATAGTCCTAGAAAACCCCTCAACTCATAGAAATTTCTTGGGATCAGTTTTTTGGGACTCATTCATTCGATACTATATGGCCTAGATAGTTTACCTCCTTCTAGAAAAGTCTATATTTTGATAAGTTTAACTTTAATTTGACAGCTTTACAGTTTCCTAGGACCTGCTAAAGATGTCTTCCAGATACACCAAACAAGTTTCCCAATTAATGCTTTGTAGTACATGCTTCAATAATCGTTGAAATGTAGCAATGGTGTTACATAGGTTTCATGATTCCTATATATGTCTTCCGGCAGCTAATTCGTTTCCAGTGGCTTTTACACTCCTGTTGCTACTATTTATGCACTTGGTTATGATATAAGTAACATATCCTCTTTACATTAAATTACACATCTTCATAACACTGTGAATACCGTTAAAAATTTCTTTGTGTATTTGATTTCGGCTTAGGTCTACTGTTGTATTTGACCTGGGAGTGGAGTCCTCAGAAATACTCAATTAAATTGAAAATCTTTCCATTTAAATCATTTATAGTACGTACAACATACATATTACAGTCCCTTTGAAGTGAACGATTGGAGATAATTTAAAAGACTATCGTGTTAATATCATAATCACTCGGAAAGTGAATCCAAGTGTGATAAGTGTCTATTCGTTATACGTTTTATTTATATAGTTCATGTTACGTATATAGTTTCAATAAAAAAAAGTTATCTGTAAAATTTGGGCCTATTATATCCGCTTACCGATTACAATTGCCAGACACTTAATAATAATTGATAAAATACTACAGACTTGTTAATCAAAGTCTAGTAAATTTGTATTGCATAGACAACTAATAACCTAATCTGAGTCGCACTTGTTCCAATCTCGTGGTTATCGATGAATTTACAATTTGTACTCAACCGATATAGGACGTCATGGTAGACACGCATATCGAAATTAAAACTCGCGATAACGACGTTAGTATTAACCGAATGATCAAAGTGATAAGGTTATTCTTACATGTGTGATATGAAAAAAGTCTGTCTTATTTTAGTTTAGTTTTAGTTTAAAATTGGACGTGTCGTGTGATACAAATTATAGTGGCCAAATAATATGAAATATATTAAAGAGTTAGTTATAATTTGTGTACTAGCTATTGCTGTAGGCCACTCTAATGGTTATAATATTTTGTGCGCATTCCCATCGGTAAGTCGATCACATTTTATAGTGGCCGAATATTTAATGAAAGGTTTGGCGGCCAAAGGTCATAATGTGACGGTAATAAATCAGTATCCGCTACAAAAGTCAATTCCAAATTATCGGGAAATAATAATCTCTCCTAACAAGTATCATAAAGGTTAATTACAATATCTAGAACTATCTATAAATATTATAATGTTCTAATTTTCTTTAATTCGATCTATATAGAAATGATGAAAGCGTTTATCGTAAATACTGGAAGTGTTTTGCAAATGTTTACATCAATACCTCCACTATTTAAAGCATTGTTTGAAGACTGCGAAAACCTTTTAAATGATGCGCAAGTTACAAAGCTGATGGCCGAAGAAACATTTGATTTGGTGATAGTGGAAGCAATGTTTGGCAGTTCTTTAGCCGGCCTTGCAATACACTTCGACTGTCCACTAATATTTTTCAGCTCATTAAAAACATCTTTCGAAATATTAGATTTTGCCGGAGCACCATCCGATGTATCGCACATACCATATTATTTGGCTGATTTTTCAAAAATAAAAACTTTTACCGATCGACTCACGAATGCAATGTATTATTTTTTGGACCATAACATATTCCGTCGAGCATATATCAAACATCATAAAATAATTTACGATCGAAATTTTCCGTCACCAAAATATCCTTCGTATGATGTTGCCGTTCATAATGCATCGTTATATTTTGTCAGTGAGCATTTTAGTCAGGGTCAGGTCCGCCCGCTTACCCCAAACATAATCGAAGTGTCTGGACTTCAAATTCAAGATGCTCCAAAACCGTTGCCCGTCGATTTACAAAAATGGATGGACAATTCGAAGCATGGTGTAATATTTTTTAGTTTGGGATCGAATATGGGCAGTAGAACTATGTCCACGGAAATTATCGATGCCATTTTAAAATCATTTGGTAAAATAAAACAAAATGTTTTATGGAAATTTGATAAGCTGGATATGCCAAATTTACCGAACAATGTACGAATTGAAACGTGGATATCACAAATCGATGTACTACAACATCCAAATTTAAAAATGTTTATCACACATGGTGGACTAGGAAGTGTGGTCGAAGCTAAAATTTATGGTGTTCCATTGCTGGTAATACCAATATTTGCTGACCAAATGGGAAATGCTAAATCAGTTGCAGATGAAGGATGGGGTATTGAGTTTTCCTATGCCGATTTAACCGAACCTCTATTGACTGATTCGATTTTAGAAGTATTAAATAATCCAAAGTACCGTAATCAAGCCACATACTCGGCAATGTTATTTCGGGATCGACCACTTACCCCAATGCAAACGGCCATATTTTGGATCGAATATGTTATCCGACATAAAGGGGCAACACATATGCGATCGAATGCAACTAATTTAAATTTTTTTCAATTGCACTCACTCGATGTAATCGGATTTCTAAGTTTAGTAGCACTTCTCATCGTAACCATCATTTTTGCATTAGTAAAGTGCTTAGTACGAAAGCTCTTAATTCGCATAAGTCATCGTAAACGTAAAATAGAATAAATATAATACTTAAAAATAAATTGGGGGTTTTTAGTTTGATATTATTGTATAGTATTTATAGTTACCAAAATCGTAACTAAATTAGCAAAAAACATGGCTTTAAAAATATATCGATATGCTTGATTGTGCAACTAGATGAAATTGAAAATTTGATATGCTTAACAAATATGAAATATTTGATGTCATGTCATGGAACATAAACAATAAAAGTATAAATGATCATGGGTATGGGAAATGAATTTGGTATTGAAATTGTGCGACAAACAAACCACGGTAAAATAATGGAAAATTGCAACGAGTTTTCTATACATTTCTGAGAATTTACTATATACTAAATACATTTTAACTATCTGCTAGTTAAAGCTTTACAATAATCCCCCACCTGCATGTTTGAAATCAAGAACTGTCATTGAGTAGTTGAAGATCTCTCATGATCAGGTCCTTGGAGGTTTGAGCATACCGTTGAGTAAATTTAAAAGAAACTCGGCAGTTGCATTTAAATATCTACCCTGCTTCCCTAATATAACAAATTAAAATACGCAAACTGAACTTCCTCAGACATCGTCTTAAATTTGTGTTCTTAATTTTTAACGTGGTCGGAAGCATTTTCACTTCTCTTTAAATTTTAATAATTTTTCAGACATACCATGAGTTCTAGTAAAAAACTCTTAAACTTAAATTTTACTGGACACTTTATTATTTACTAAAATGTGAAGAATAAAGTGTCAAGTAAAGCTTGAGTCTAATGGATTATCTTTTAAGCATTTAGTAAGTAGAAGTTTACCCCGCGTTTGAATTAATGAATTTTTTTTAGATTTAATGACCAATCATATTTGAGCTGCCGATGTTAAATGATTCCCATAAATGGTGCAACTGTGTGTTTTAGGCAGATTTAGCACAGACTGTTACATTACAACAACATAAAGATTTACTTTGACACTTTAGTTTGAAATAAGGTCCCGAATCATTAAACCTAGTCAGACAACTATTACAGATTTTAATTTTTTTGATTTTTAATCAGCTTGACAATGACATGAACTGGATTTAAAAATTAGTCAGTAAAGCCGTAAGAAAGGATCCACATAGAAGGTCTTTCGATCTTACTTGTTAGTGACAACGATATATCATTAACAGTAGCAAAAATAATTATACTACAAGTATACGTCCCTCGTTTTACGAGGGATTTGACAATTTTATCCCTCGTCAAATGGAGAAGCTGAGAGATTCGTTAAAAATCAATGCTAAATGGTGGTTCTAGAGTACTTAAATGCTGCTCTACTTAAATTTTTCATTAGTTTTCTCTAGATTCAAGCGGGGAATCTCGTTCGAAAGTATATTTCATGGACGTTAGACGAAAACAATATTCCATTTTCTGTGTTTACAAATTTTTTCGACTCAATCAAACAAAACTTTTCGGGTAAATTTCAATCTGGATCCATGGAGCGATCATCAAACGGTATAAGAACCAAGTTCGGTTTAAAACAACAAAACAAGACGGTTATCAATTAGGCAGAAAGGATTATAAAATCGAACGAAATAAACCAACCGAGACGGAAATCGATCATTTAAACAGAAGAGATTTTCTCAGAAATCGAAATAAAGAAGTAGACTTCTGAGTCTGAACTAGACAGTAATTTACTAAGAAGTTCGATTTACACCACAACAATAATATTTAGAGGACTTAAAACTACGAAGGAGAGTGTTGATTACTAAAACTGATTAATACTTTGCCATCCAAGTTGAAATTATTTCGAAAACATGAACATGTTCTATATATATCAAAAACATATTTTCACTATACTTGACCAGTTTTTATTAATTTTTATCAGTATTTTGTCCAGCCTTGATATATGAATACATATTTTGATCGATATCTTAAATATTGTATGCTTCAAAATTACTATTCTTTGGATGACATACTTAACACTATAAGTTTCACTTAAAAAATTATATTTTTAAATAGATAAAACTTCAACGATTTCCATTAATATTTTTTCAAAAAATATATATTTTAATTATGATAATTTTTTAATTAGAAAATTTGTTTAGCTACAATTTCCCAGAGTGTTAATAAATTTATTGTTTTGTTTTATACAATTTAACCGTCGATCGTAGAATAGAAATGTTGAAATGAAATTTTCACAAACTGTACTACATTTTATTATACTATATGTTTGCAAATGTTTGAATGTCGGGCTACTGTGGTCGAGGAGTGCCCGCATTTCTCGTAAAGTATCTTACTTTAGCATATATGATTTCCTAAGAATACCATAACAATATTGCTCGCAACACTTTGCCCGTCGTAAAAGGCGACTACACAAGGGTTGGATCGCTGGGCTGACATACGCGGGTTTGGAATAGCACGAGAACCATGCAATCACTTAGAGTACCAGGCACATTTGAGCACTGAAATCGTTTGAAACTCGTTACTCTCCAAGAAACTCAATGCAACGCTATACGTTGCTAAAATGTTAAATGATGTACATTGCGATCTCAGGACGTCACGATGTCAAACTGACAATGTTCTAATTTCTAAGGATGGTCAACTGCCCAGAGTTTACAGGAAAACTGTGGAAAGCTGAATGGTAAAAGAATAAAGTCTTAAGATTACAACAACTCAGCAATAAGAAAAGATCACGAAACTTTTGTAAAGGAGACGCTCCTTTGGCAGAGGAAATTGAAAGTGTTTATACTACAGAGGACTATGTCCGAATCTGTCAGTCACTGGTTAAGTTTTTTACTGAAAACATTTCTTTCTGAATGTTATGAAATATTTCAAAACGTAAATCAGGTGTTGTTGAGACCTAGAAAGACTTTTCTAGTCTTTGTTTACCATGAGTCAAATGCTGAAGTCAAAATAACTTGAAACTCTGGACAAGCTGGTTATCTATAGAACAATGTTAAGAGCAAGCTCTGGAGCACAGCCGTTGAAGTTGGTTTGTTGATACGGTAGGCGGCAGCAATGGCCTGTAAAAACCGTATATTATTTTTTTTTTTTTGCAAATCGTATCTGTATACTAGGCCTCTAATCAAACAACCGGTCAAATAAAACAGGTAAAACAAATTGTTTTGGAACGATTCAGTTTAGTTTACAAACAAAAAAACATTGACATTCACCTCAAAATTGATTATATGCATAGTACATACAACTTTCAGTTAAACATTATATGTTTTACAAAAAGTGAGTGTAAATTCCATAAAAAATTTTATAAGTCGACAAAAGTTAATAGTAGTCTGGTCTGAATAATAAAATTTAATACTTTAAGACCATTTTATTGTGCCTGTATTTGTTAAATAAAATTACGAAGCATTAAATTAAATGTCAAATGAGAGTGAACAATTTTAACTTTTGTAATCGAATGGAGTAATTTTTTGATTTGGTTAACAATTAAGTTAGTCGAAGCTTGTTAAATTAACTATAATGTCAATCAAATGTTGTTTAACTTTTGAATTAGACGAGGCTGAACGGAAAGTGTGGAAATCATTTGTTAAATACGGTTTGGTTTATTTGATCTGAGCGATTAACCTGCATCAACTTCGTTTGATTTAGTTTAGTGGTTTTTATCAAAGACCCTTCTAAGGAGACCTTAGTTTACATAACTATTACCCTATTTTTGTGTAAAATTCCTAAAGGTCAAACTGGTTTAATCCTATTGAGTGACAATTGTTTACCGTTGAATAAAATCTACTGTAGAAACGAGCATGGGTCACAGTGTACAAAAATAAAAGGAAAAGTCGCTCCGGGGCTTTATACTCAAATTCGTTAAACGTTAGCAAATACCATTTCTTAAAAATTTTAAATTTGCATCAAAGTCCATTTCATTCTCAACCATAACGACACACTTTTTTGTCTAGTTGCTTATTGAACTTGAACTTGAGTCAATCTCATTAACTAAATGATATTCAATGCCGTATTTATATTTGGATATTAAACCGTGCTACTGCATTGTTGCTATAAATATTTGGTAAGATTGCTTTAACTAATTGATTATACAAAGAATAGGAATTAGTTTCAAAGAAAGTTGAATAATAAAATGAACAAAATGTTTGATATTAAATTTTAATGGCTCTTAAATACAACAACTTTATTTATGAATGAGTAATAGTAACATATTTAAGTAGTATATGTTTATAGTGGTTTTGTAAACTCCTAAAATGTTTGCCTTTTATGAACGATATTAGCCCTTTGAATTCTACCGACATCTATAGAAAAGAAAGGTGGGTTATCAACAGCAGCAAAACTTTAATTTTACACACAGTCTGGTTGGGTAGATTCCTGACTCGATCAGGTTGGTTGTATCAATCATGTTAATGATTTAATTAGTTTTGCAGATCAAATTTTTAAAATTAATGTCCCAATTAAATTTTTAATGGAATAAGGGACAACTAAATTAACTCATCAATACTGGTGCAGATGTTTCCGTCGAGGTGTTACCCAAAAACTAATTAAAATTTTGATAATGATTCGGACAGGCGTTTGGTGGTTGCTAATGGCTCTACCGTAAGCACGTATGTGACACCATTTACTGCAAGGATACTTAGGCCTTAGTCGAGAGTTTCGACAACCTTTGTTCGGCTTCAGTAACCAGACCAATATTTTATGCAAATTTTTAGCAAAGTTTAGATTGACCGTTGGTCTCAAACACAAGCGTTTAATAGATACAAATTCATGTCTGTCTCTAACTGCAAAAGATAATAACCTACAACTGATATGATACCTCGATTATTCTCAATTGAATGTGCAGATAGTGAACTTCTTAACCGTTTTCCAAGTCCCAAGACTCGAAATTGAACTTATGTTGCAATTCGAATTAGTACCAAAACGTGACATCAACGACCGGTAATCTTACGGGGACTACACACATGGGGTAGCATACACAATTAAGGCATAGCCTAATTTCTATATCTTTTGCAGGATATAGTGATAAGGGGATGAACTATGTGGTATCGAACCTTTTACGATACAATATCTTAAAATATTTCAAATTAGAAGACGTTTTGAAGGATGGATCTAGACTGTTCCAAAGCTTCACTCCATGAAGCCGCTGTGATCTGGAGAATTTTAGTTTTTCATAAAGGTATTTCGAGATTTCTTTGTATTCAATCCAAATTAAACGTCAACGCTGATACTTCCTAACATTGGTTGAGACTCATGTGAAATATCCGCTTAGAAAGGTGAGAAATCGGATCACCCATACGTTTCAAGAAAATGTATCTATAGTACAAGAATAAACAGCCACGTTTAGCCTTTTAAATGATTGTGTATACCTAACATATTTGTGAGTTAAAATTGCCATGTAATTACCACCTATGTTAGTATTTGCGTTGAAATGGCTTCATGTTTGTCAAATTCATCTCATAAAGTACAAAGTTGGTAACCTAGCGATACATATAGATCTACGCATGCTTCTAAGGTCACTTTCTCGTTTTGTAAAACTGGAATGACTCTATGGAAATTGTTCAATATAACATCCCCAAAGTTTAACATGAAAACGAATTCCTGCTTCTGCATTTTATTTGAAATATTACTGGCTTCTCTCCTAGTGTCTCTCTTCTGTGATTGATTGAAGCCGCATTGTCGTAACATTGACCCCTACATTTTGCAAAGTTTAATTTATAAACTTCCCTTAAATACTATAACAGTTGGTTGGCCATTTCCACGCTCGTTCCGTTTTTCATTTCCAGAAACGTTCAAAATCGTTCTATAAGTTACCGGCTTTTGATGTACCTAAGTACAAAACTTAAATGATGAAATTGTGCAAGATCAACTGACATACTGAAATAACAGGAGCAGTTTATTTCGTGTGCAATGGCGACGTGGACACATATCTCACATATAGATATTTTTCGACAAATATGAAGGAAACCAATATATGGACTTATAGGGGTATTCAACTTTGGAGTTGTACCAAACCGGCGAGCAACGAATAGATCATCGAAAGGTTTCAGAACAGAGTACTAAGCAAAATTATTGATGCACCATATGGTATGTTAGAAATGATTACCTACATAGGGCTCTTCAAATGGATTTCGTTTCAATAGAAATCAAAAAAAAAATGCAAGGAAACACGAAGGAGGGCTCCAGTACCATGTAAATATCGAGGCAATGTAGTGCTTAAACAATACCAATATTGTATGCTGACTGTAAAGAACCAAATTCTTTGAGCTGGTTTAATTGTTAGGACAAACAGCGGCTTGCAGAATTGATAAAGTAAAATTAGGGAAAATAGAATAGTGATGATGCTAAGTGATATGCTGTCTACTACAATAGCATTTGATTTGATGTTTCTCAGATGAAAGTCAACTTCATCAGCAGAAACATTACTGCAAAAAAAGCATTATTATCAGCAGCATAATGAAAGGCAATTAAATCAAAGTTACCGACGTTATAGTTGAATACTGAATACTTGGTGGAAGTTTACTGTTAAAACGTTCATTATAAAACTGGCACTTAGAAGTTGTAATCATGCAATTAACTTTATTATGAGCTCTGACATAATTTAGTCTATTGATTTCAGTTTTATGTTTTCTCCATTTTTCATTTCGTACTATCCTTAAGTTAAGTTTTAAACCCTGCACATTTTGATTTCCAAAAAAACTTTTTCATCTATAAATTAGTAGGATTGAATAAGAATTAAAAAAAGCTGTTCATTTACCCAACATAAATGATAGAAGCGTGCCTAATTAAAAGACTCTGACAGTTTGGATATCTCTGGCAAACACTAAATCAATTAATGAAGCAAACCACCTATGCATGTGAGCACCGACATGCACAGTCTTAACGAAACAGAGTGTAAACATCGAGGTGAAAATGTAGACTGACGTGTTTGAATTTAAACCATGTTTCAGAAATAGTAACGACATGAAACTGTATTCCTTTAACAATTAACTTCAGTTCATAAAAAATTTGGAACTAAACTACCAGGGTTTAAATGGCAGAAATTAAATGATATTTTGTTGACAGGTAATGATGATTTTAGACAACTTTCCTTATATAATAGAAAAAGAAATAGGGATAGAATATTCGATTAAACATAAGACATCTTGATAATAATGTCTAGATAATTATTTGAAGCGATTAGATATGGTCACTACAGAAATAACAGATTTGCAATAAAAAGCAATACCGGTTGCTAGGAAAATAGGTAAACGAATTAGAAGATAGAAAAACGTGAATGATTCAAAGACGAAAATAAGAGCGCATATTACTTATTTTATTTAGGATTAACCAAACTTAGGATCAACAAACACCATACTTTTCAGACCTATAGGTTTTTTTAATTTATAACCAAAATAGGAACCATTTTGTCATCCAATCTTGCTATTTTATAATGAAGTATTGGTCCTTGAGATATGACTTTGATATTCTCTAGTAATCATGAGGTAGCTATTGTTTAATTTTGTATTGTGATCCAGAATCCTATACATGTCAAACTTATAGTGGTTTATTTAGTCTGCGCGTATATCTTTCTGCGTATATTTTCCTACATTTTGATATTTTTTCTGGTGTTGGTTCCTATATGTTTATGTTTAACTTCTCTGCTGCTTTTTGTGTGACGTTTCAATTTATTTTGCTGTTGCACATTATCGCAGGTTCCGGTTTGATTACTTTCTTTGTACCCTAACATAATTAGAACTGGAGGTGCGCTTTGTGCTTGCGTTCACGTTGTGATAAATCATTGGCATTCCGGGCTACAATTTTAGCGAGAATATAATAGTTGAAATGTTAGGGATGATATCCATTTTGTGTCCTTAAAATTTAACATCATATAATTTCCAAGCGATGATTGATTCGGTTGATGTTATTTTGTGAGATTTTCTTTAGAAGTTTGGGTTGCAATTGACACTCTGAATTTCTGTGCGTATGTCAACTAACAACTAATTTGTTAGTTGGAACCGAATGTGTTTATGTGAACTTCTTTATAGACACTACAGCCTTTATGGTTGGTTGTTTGGATTAGTTGGTAGCAATTCACTTCTGTGCCTCACTACTTTTGAACGCGTTAGTTTAGGTCCTTCAGTTGGCCTTGACTACAGTTTGATAGGTGTCGGCATCTTTCAGCTGTATTTTATGTTGGTTTGACTTTGATAAAACTATCTAGTGATGTTGTATTTTGGGCTGTATTTTGCGAATAATACTAACAATTTTGGTTCCCAAGGCGTAAATACAACATAATACTGCGTTTTTAACAAGTTCTATAAATTCAAATTAATTAGTTGTCAAATGAAACGATTTCTAGCAACGGTTCAAGTTTACCTCCTTATATAGTTTACGATAGAAATCACTTTCTATATTTTCAATTAACACTTTTCAAATTTGATACTGAATCGCAGTCTAATTTTTTGTTATAGATCATTATGGATTTTAATTAAAATTTTAGCCTCGTAAATAATTTCCGCAATTCATAAAAAAGAGAGTCTATACCCATTATAATTAAGAAGATAATTTCCGTTTGTGATTGGATAACTATATGGAGAGTATATACGTAAATCATTCAGTTAAATTATAAATTAAAACTTAACAATTAAAATTGCATGTTAACATCATTTCATTTAATGGCAAAAATGCCAGAAACTTAGACTACATAACTTTGATCAACATCACTAATTAGATATTTGAATTTATACATATGTATGCGGTATGTGCTTGCAACAAAAATGAAATTTATTTTGCACAAATACGATATGCTACTAAATAATTTTATTTTATATTTTCCTAATCATGGATCACATATTTCAACCGGAAGGCAGACATCAAACATGTTATTTCAGTGTTGACTATATATTATACATATATATATATAAAAGACATAGACGCACGATTCATTTTCTTAATGCTTGATTCATTTTGCTGAACAAGTTTCATCGATACCCATACCAATATTGTAATCTACAGTAAAACCAAAACAACTTTCTCTTATCAATTATTTTACGAAGTAATTATATTAACGTACATTTTACTGTGGTTTTCCTATTAAAATTTGATCAAATTTCCTATTATAAGATTTTGATACATTTTGTGCAAATTTATTCAAATCTTTAATTCGATTTTCAATAGAAGTATCTGTAAGCATTTGTACCAACAGAAATTGTCACACATTTCTTTAAATCTAAAATAAGTTTAAACAATTAAATAATCTTAGGTCGTTAATTTCTAATAAGTTAATGCCGATTCCTACCGCTTCCATGTATGAGCACCAATGACCAATACTTAAACACCAGAAGATAAATAGTTCCAAGTAACGCATAAATCATGAATTTTATTCGCATCATAACAAGCAACATCACACAAACTTATGCTGTTTGCATTCAACGAAATACCCAGATACCAAATAACCAAATAGGGTGCTATGTTTTCAACAAAACTAATAACTCTTACAAGATCATCTGGGGCATGATGATGTTTAATAATTCTTGTGAGTAGCCATCTTGTTGAAAAAATTAGTTTATTCTTTATCGGAATTAATTCTCCTTCGTTGACCATTAAGGTTGATTTTAAAGCCTTGATATGAGCTCTTCAATAGCTATAGTAAGTGTCCCCAAGAAGCTTTCTCATATATGTTGCTTTGACGATTTAACACCGGATCCCTATAATTCTTCAAAGTAAAAACTTTCTAAATCAAGACGCTTTTACGAAAACTTACTATAGTTGATCAAAGAGCCATTTAAAGTAACAACCATTCTTGTAAGTTCTTATAAAAAGACGTTTACGGAAAAACGGGTTTAACCTCTAAAAACCACAGTTTGTACCAGAAATATATCAGCTCAATTACCTCTAAAACATGCATTTCTAATTGTGCAACAACAAAATTTACATAACACATCTATGATATGCTTATGCTTTCAAAAAAAATATAGAATTGAAACTTGTTAACGTCAAAAGATTAAAGCATAGCGATATAGGAGTCAAATTGTAACGCTACATAACAGTATGGAGTTTGTCTGTCGCAAGATCATCCAACAGGAAACAGTTACAGCAATATACATTTTCCAACTGTAAAGGAGGACATCTTATATTATTGCACCTATCACAACGGTAAAAAGGAGTCAACAGCTTGACAAATCTCAAAATACCTGAAAAAGTAACAATGATAGTAATACCGTATTACTATAGCAACAGCCCTAGTAGAAGTAAGCAATATTCATGAAGGCACCACTTACTAAGAGCAGTAATCGACCCAGGTTCAAAAAACCAAGTTTATTAGGGACACAAACACAAGTCTAGTTTTAAAAACAATCAAAAAAAAAACTACCAGATAAAACCGTAATGGAATTAAGAAACGAAATTAAACATGAAAAGCTTTCTGCAGACCCTATTGATATGTTAATAGGTGCGGAAATGCATGTTGGAATAATTCTTGAAGAAATAAATGCATAAAACGAGATCCGCATCAGAAACGCTTTGATCAAATACAGAAGTTTGATAATATGTGCGTCTAAAAGCTACAAAAATAAAATGGCCGTTAAGAAATGACTCTATATCCTAATCACATTAGCTGATTGATTGATTGATTAGAGTGTACGGCCAAGGATTAACCAGGAACTCCACCACTGAACACCCGTGTTATATATAACAAAATCAAAGAAATGGATAGGAATGTCAGTTTTGACAGATTTAACCCTTTACTGACTCTTAAGCGATGGAAAGTTAGTTTTTTTATGGGGTTAGTTTTTTTCATGTCTCTCCTATGCCATGAAAAAGTATCGTTTGGAACTCGTTGGTCTCCAGGAAACTCGATGGCGTAAAAATGAAGACCATGTATCCCAAAGCTATACATTGCTTCACAGTGGAGATGACCTCGGTAATCTTGGTGTAGGTGTTCTCCTTATGCCACAGGTGAAAAAGGCTATTTTGGATTTCAAAGCAGTTGATGATCGTATGTGTAAGCTATATTAACGCATGCGACTAGCCAACCTGTCAATCGTTTGTGTTCATGCGCCCACTGATGTAAGCCAACCCAAAGATAAAGACTCTTTTAACAACAAGATGGATGATCTGATGGGATCTATACCGGGGCACAACGTCAAAATAGTGATTGATGACCTTAACGCCAAAGGTGACAAAAATCAGACTGACTTTCGTCCGTATTTTCGATACGATCGAAAATACGGACGAAAGTCAGTCCTGCAAAGCTAAGATGGCAGTTTTTAAACAAGTATGGGATCGCAGGTAAACGTAACTTACGTTTCAACTGCGGAGGTTTGATAAACGAAGATGAGAAATCACAATATCAGAATCTTGGTAGCAGTAGCATAATGGAAACCAACCATCGTTTTGATGATGTGAACGCTCTTTTGTGAGGTATTAAAAACTTCGGTTGTCAGTGCTGCCTAGACCGCAGGCGACTCTAGGTATGGGAAAAATTTAACTTAAAAATGATTGGTTTGATGAGAAGTGTTGTCTTGCTGTCGAGCAACAGAATATAGCCTATAAAGAAGCGTAAATACGTTTTATAATCGCACGGAAGACCAAAGCGGTCCTTGCTAGGGGATCCGCAAAGTGAATTTGTATAGACGGAGAAACCGTAAATGCTGAAAAAAGTCACCAGGCTGGACCATAACTTCAGAACTCGGACTGTTGCCATTCAGAACCAGGATGGAAACCTCCGTGTTTACATCGATCAAGTGCTCGGCAATTGGAAGGTGCATTTCTCTGATTGACCTAATATTCAACAAAGGTTACCACTTACCGAGTTTTATCCAACCACGAGATCAGGAATTTAATGAAAATTAAGCCCGACTGTTGACTCGATACGGGCCAGTAATGGCCAGTAAAAACCTTTTTATTATTATAAAAATTTGCATGGCATGGGCTTTATGAAATCTAGATTCCTTTTAAAAATAATATTTAATGAAAAGAATTCAGTACAAAATCGCAGAAAGAACTACTGGTTCCACTCGTTTAATTTCCAACTTCTGTTGGTTCCAAAAGGAACTTCATAGTTAAAAACAAAGCTTACACTCGAAGCTTTTACAAACTAAGAAGCAATGGATTTTGCCAGAAGAGCCACATTTAAAACAGCTGCTATCGTGCCTTTTTGTTCCCTTAACACTCACCGCTAAAATGTAAATACTTGGCAAATACCAAGTTGTATTTCTACAAAGTATTGATCAGCCCCATTGTCATGTATTAGTTTAAAAGTTTAACCCTGATGGAAGAGTACGAGGACACCCAGTCATTTTTACCGGCATTATCCGACGTAAATCAACCTAAATCGTATACTGAGAGTATTCAACTAGGTATATTAAAGTTCAGCTTAAGTTTAGTACTTAATATAGTTCACAGAAGGTAAGGTTAATGGTACCCTTACTCTTTGCAACTAGATCCATTAATATGTTCCAATTGAGAGTATAGCATTTCTTTATACTTTTACGACTTTTACTCACATTTGCAGCAATTGTTGTTATGTGAAATTTTGTTCTGTGTGCGAGTTGCCTGGAGAATTCAACTAATTTTCCAAAATGCTTCAAAACTGTGTTGTCTATGGATTTTTGATTGAGCAAGGTTCTAAATGTAAAACTAGAGGATAATATCTTTCAAGAATTTTTGCGACACTACATAAATCTCACCATTTAAATGTATAGTGTAAATGCATATGCATAGCGGCGACAGAAATTTGATAGGTCAACAAAATAAAACATATTTCATAATTAAGTCAAACTTATCTGCAAAATATATCTTACAAAATTTACCACTCATTGTTATTATGTATATTTTGTTTTGGAATTCTTTTAGATAATATACCTTCCACAGGTCGATTTAACTACTTAATCTTATAATATGTATATTTGTAAGAAAAATTGGTTTCAAAAGAAAACAGAAAATTTTTAAAATGATCAAACAATGGTTTATACTAGTGTTGTGTTATGATTTTTAGTGTACCACGAATAGATTGGCTCATTAAACAAAGATGGGAGTTAGACGTTTTGCTAAATTGTAATATGTACTAGTTTTCTGTGTCAAGAAGAATTGAACAAAAAATCTGCATACGCAGTTTAATTTTTTTCACTTTTTAAAATCGTCTTTTAAAATCTCACTTTTAAAATCGTCTGGCAACTTGATACATTTATCACTAGTACTAGTAGAAGAAACTATATGTGCGGTACGATAACCAAAGTCTAGTGATTATATCTCTAATACAGCAGTTCTTGAGTCATCCAACAGTTACCACAGAATATGCCAAGTTTCATCCAACAGTTACCACAGAATATGCGTAGAGTATGCGATATGTTCAATGAGGTGATGAAAATGCAGAGAGACCTGATTTTTGGTTAATTTAGATAAACCTGCAGAAGTTTAAGTAAGACACACAAAGCCAATGGGGGATTAAAAGCGTTCATATCATTCATTGCTAAGAGATGTGCTGCTTTGGAGATATGTGAGTTTATCCAATAAAAACGTGTTGCTCCACAAATATTAGCACGAATTTACCACGCAGAAGTTATGGATGTCCGTTCATCAACCTACTGTGCTGCAAAGCCCCTCAGTTTATTGCCCTGAGATTATCACGAAAACGAGAATTTGTGGCTTGGTAAGAGTTTGTTTTAACTTCCCTTTTTCGGGTCATAGATCGAGCACCTGTCCATTAAAAGGAAGCATCATACTTCTCTTCATTCACCTCGAGAACTTAACGAAAAAGCAACTTTGCAAGAAACTGAATACACAAAATTGAAAAGTCAAGCTAAAAATCAACTGCTAGCGCCAACCACGCACACCGCAGCAATGCTTTGGTTTAAGTTAAAGAGACGTTTGGCAATTATCATTGCTACCGAGTATTGCTGGACTTAAAATCCTAAACTACCTCGACAAAACTGCTAAATTCTAATCACGGGCACAGCGTCAAATGCTATAACAAAAGTCGTACATAGCTTACCATTACATCACGGTTAAATCTCGACTTTACCACAGAGGTTGAAGAATTAAGATTAGATAAATTTACGTGAAGGCTTCTGAGGTAAAGCATTGAAGTCGTCAACAGCTGGATCGAGCTAAAATCAATACAGTAGATAGAAGATACAATAGACCGAGCAATTGGCGCAGTGGTTAAAGCTGCGGTGTTTGGGACGGGAGGTACCGGGTTCGAATCCCAACGGGGGAGGGTTGCAAAAGGGATTTTTCATCACTTGATTTCGATCGGTGATGACGATGAACACAACTATGACCCCCTGTTGGAGTGCAGAATCCATGGGCCGAACCATCGTCCATGTCAGTACAGGCTGGCTGGAGCAATGCAATGTGCAGATGGATTTAAAATCGAACCTGTATTCGTGCGTCCTCAATTTGGCTGGTGACGGCGTAAGGTAGGACGTTAAAAATTAACTGCGAAAGAGTTGGGAGAGCTTCGGCCCCAGAACAGATTGCAGAGTTCAGAAACAAAAAAAAACAAAAAAAAAAAAAAAAAAAAAAGATACAATAGATGAACATATATGAATTTATGAATTTACATATCCGCTTCATCGCCGTGAAGAGAAGAGTAGTGTACCAATCAAGACGATTTCCATTCCTCGACTCAAGTTATGCGGTGCTTTGCTACTAGCTACATTTACTAAAACCATCTCAATGGACCAGCATTCTGTTCCGGTATATTTGTAGACAGATTCGAAGTAGTTATTTGTAGACAGATTCGAAGTAGTTTTGCGAACACCTATCGATATGGAAGGTTTACATCTTATATCGAACCACACAAATAAATACTAGACCCGACTACGAAATAGCACCATGTAGCATAACTGACCTGTTTCTTCTCAATAGTTAAAAGTGGAAATCAACAGTAACTTAGGCTCAAATAAATCTCCTGGATATGATCTAATTACAAAACAAAAAATAAAGCCCTACCCAAAAAAGGATTACGAAAATTACTTCATAAAATCAATGCAGGGTTTAAAACTTAAACTTAACGAAGTTCCGCACCAATGGAGAGTGACGTAAGTGATAATGATAACAAAACCAAACAAATTGAATGACAAAGAAATCTTTGCTTCCAAAATTATTTAAATTATTCGAATAATGACTGAAGAGATCTTATTCTTATCCACCAATTTAATTTCAAAAACAAACTATAGACTATAGAACCAGTTCACATACTTACAGAGATAATTGAAGATGCGCTGGAAAGCAAAAATATATGTTCAAGTTTTTTCTTGAATATAGCAGACAAAGATAGGCTTAAAGGTGAAGAATCCAGTTAAATGACAACTTAATTCATGTTAACTTTACCATCCAACAGGTTAATCTAATACCATTGAAATAAACTCCCAAAAACTTCCATATGCAAATACGGCCAAATTACTAGGCATGACACTTGACGCTAAGCTTAAGTGAAAAAAGCAAGTCAAAAAGAAGAGCTTAACATTAAATAGAGAAAAATGTACAAGCTTATAGGTAGGATTTCGGAACTAACATTGCATATAGGCACAATATATAGTCACAATACCGCAGTATTCAGCTTTGGAAATATACCAAGAATACTAATGTAAAAGTAATATAATCATTCCAAAATAAACCTTTACATGGCATTGTAAATGACAAATGGACTTAAAGAACGACTATTACAGCGAGGAAATAAGGAGTCAAATAAATCGTCTTAACCAATTGAAAACGTTGAGATTCGTCGTATGATGCCAAAAATTGGTGGTTTGTTAAAACTTCTTCTGGCCTTCCTCATTACAAGTTTGATTAGGCTCTTGTTGATCCCTCGGAGCTCCCAGATCCTAATCTGATCGAACATGAACACCATTCAAAAACTACATATTCATGAAACATTAACTGGTTTTTATCTATTGTCTTATAACATTGTCTTATACATTGACTTTTAGTTTCGATTTGCCAAAATACTTTTAAACAAACGAGATTTTTCCATTACCTTTAAAGTAATATTCGTTTTCTTTTATTTTTCAGGAAATGAAAGTACACCGGTTTTGGATTTTAACATTAATTTGTTTTACGATAGTTCCAAGTTCACTTGCTAACGATCCACGGATAGTATGCTACTATACAAATTGGAGTATATATCGACCGGGCAATGCAAAATATAGTCCACAAAATATTAATCCATACCTATGCACACATTTGATTTATGCATTCGGTGGTTTTACTAAAGATAATACGTTACAGCCATTTGACAAATATCAAGATATAGAAAAAGGCGGTTATGCAAAATTCACTGGACTAAAAACGTACAATAAAAATTTAAAAACATTATTAGCGATTGGCGGTTGGAACGAAGGATCGGCACGATTTTCACCACTAGTCAGTAATGCGGAACGACGACGTGAATTTGTAAAAAATACTGTAAAATATCTAAGGCAAAATCACTTCGATGGATTAGATTTGGATTGGGAATATCCAACGTTCCGAGATGGTGGAAAATCAAAGGATCGAGCAAATTATGCACAACTTGTTCAAGAGCTAAGCGAAGAATTCGATAGGGAATCATCAAAAACAGGAAGAATAAGGTAATTCATCTACTATATAAATACTTAAATATTGTATTAAATTTTATGTATGTTCACCAGACTGCTGTTAACTTTAGCAATTCCAGCCGGTGTCGATAAAATTGAAAAAGGATACGATATAGTTAAATTAAATCAATATCTAGATTGGTTTAACGTTTTAACATATGATTATCATGATTCGTTCGAACCGGCCACAAATCATCATGCACCACTCTATCCTCTAGAAGAAGATAACGAATATAATTATGATGCCGAGTTAAACATTGTAAGTTTAAAATATTTAACCTAAAAAATTTAAAATATATAACCCGAGTCTTTACAGGATTTTAGTGTAAAGCACCTTATCAATGCAGGTGCAGATCGGCAAAAATTGGTACTTGGAATACCAACATATGGAAGGTCTTATACATTATTTAATTCAGAAGCGACTGAGATTGGTGCACCTACTGATGGACCTGGAGAACCAGGTGATGCCACAAGAGAGAAAGGTTTTCTGGCATATTACGAGGTAATCATATAATAAATCTTGTTCTTAGACTATATATATAACAAAAAATATATATTTAACTTTAGATTTGTCAAAATATTAAAAGTGACAATGAATGGACGGTTATGCACCCAAACGATAAAGCAATGGGTCCATATTCTTATAAAAACGATCAATGGATAAGTTATGATGACGAAAAAATGGCAAGACAAAAAGCGATGTATGTAGCCGAAAACAATCTTGGTGGGATTATGTTTTGGTCTATTGATACTGATGATTTTCGTGGTACCTGTTCGGGTAAACCATATCCCCTTATTGAAGCAGCAAAAGAGAGTCTTCTAGACGCATTAGGCATCAAATCAATTGAAACTAAAGAACCGGTCATAAAGACAACGACAAGAAATAGATATCGTCCGAGTGCAGAACAAAAAAATCCAACTAACGTCAAAGATAATTTTAATAGGCGACGACCATCGGCACCAAAAACAACAAGTAGACCAACACAGCCAGCCATAGTTTATAATTCGAAAACGACAACCCCAGAACCACCAACAACCCCAGATCCAGGTAGCGATTTCAAGTGTGAAGAGGACGGATTTTTCCCGCACCCTAGAGATTGTAAACGATATTTCTGGTGTTTGGACAGCGGACCATCGAACCTTGGTATTGTCGCTCATCAATTTACGTGTCCGTCCGGTTTAGTTTTTAATAAACAAGCTGATTCCTGTGACTACTCTAGAAATGTTGTGTGTGCAAAGACTAGTCCAACGACTACAAAAGCACCGCGAACCACCACCTATAAAACTACTACGAAACAGTCCACAACACAACGAACTACAACATATTTACCGAGAACAACAACTACTACCACTCCAGCATATGAAGACGATGAAGAAATATACGATTATGAAAGTGGAAATACCGAACTAGACAGAGATATCGAGGATCCAAAAGTTATTAAAGAATTAATTGATTTAATTAAAAAAGCAGGTGGACTAGAAGAACTGGAAAAACATTTTAAATTCACCGAAGAAAATCTATCCGTAATCGATAGTATTAAACCTGATAAAATCCCGACAACCCAATCTACATTTAGTAAATCATTATATGATAAATTTTTGAAACGTAAACAACTCGAAAATCGTCCCGTAAAAACTGAAAATACAAATAATGTTAAGCCCGCTACAGAAGTTCGATATGAAAATGTAAATACTTCGAAATCGAATAGTACACGATACTCATCAGTTATAAGAAACAGTCGGCCGAATCCACAAAATGCGGGTCTAGACGATTTACCCGATTTTGATGCATTTTTGAAAGAAAAACCAAAATACGTTACGATCCAAAGATTCCGTACAACTACAGAGATAAACTTAGATAGTATTCAAGATGATGACGATGATGATGAACAAGATTCACACAAAATCAATTACGATCGTGATGACAAATATTCTAATGTTGAGACCGCAACGAAACCTTCTAACTCTCAACCACAATACGTAAATATTAAAAGAAATCGGTTTACAACACAGTCGACCGTCGTTGACGAAGAATTTGAGCAAAACAAGTTTGTTCAAAATCCACTAATAATTGAAAGTATAACAAATGCGCCTCAATACACCACAATCAATAGAAGAAGAAGGCCGGAAATAAAAGATACAGATGAATCATTAGCAGACACAACATCTCCTCCAACAATTACGATTACATCGAGACCACAGTCAAAGTGAAGAAATTCAATTAATTTTATTCGAATTAGTATCATTAAAATCTTATTCTTTTCAGATATAAGCCAATTAGTCGCGTTACAACAGCAACTCCACCGGTAATAATCGATTTGGAGCCAGACTCAACAAAAAATTATTATGAAAGTCGACAAGAAATTCCGGAAAATGATACCGAACGAGAAGTCACAACATACCAAAATTTCAATAGAAGAACACTAATTACAACGTCACTTGACCCGACATTACCAACGAAAATCGACGATACAATTATTGAACTAACGACAAACCTGATATCACCAGACTATGATAATAACGAAAGAGACACAACACAAAAAGATATACCACCAGAAACAACACAAATCAACTTAAAACTTAGTGACGAACCGATTACCAGCAGTAATGTGTTTGATTCAACAACACCAAATTTAAGTACAATAACTGAATATCCTGGAGAAACAGGTAAAATAAATTTAAATTCCGATGAAACATTTAATGGTTTGAATGACACTTCAACCATTAGTATATCAGAACAAGAAGTGGTTACGGCCAAAAACGTAATTGAAATAACAACAACACTGCTGTCGAGTCCAAGTCCATTTGAATTCCAAAAAGAAAATAATATTGAACCATTATTGAATCAAACATTGGCTGTCAAGGTGAGTGATACATATAATTAGCTTAAAATTTGTTAAAACCTTTACCTACACTGACTAAAAATGGCACAACAAAGTATACAACCAAAATTCCTATAATCTTAGCCATAAAGCTTGCATTTCAAAAACACTCTGGTTTAAATTGTACCATAAATTTGGCAACATTTTATTTAGTGAATTAAACAAACTTAACTATTTCTAAATATCTTAACAATCGACAATATAACTTGGAACATGATCGTTAAAAGTGCCTCCTCTAGTTTGGAATATGATCAGCAATTATGAAAGAACTTCGAGGTTCGGCCTACTTTAGAATTAAAAGTTCGGATATATTTTGAAATAATTGTTCACGTACCCAAGTCTATTTTTTACTACGTCTTTGGTTAGATCGGATTGGGATTACGATAAAGGAAGTCTTTAAATAACGCAGGTATTATAAATATTCATGTTTATCTGGAACAACACACATGTCTTGGTAAGTAAGTAATGTCATTAAATTGTGCTATGGACAATTAATTGGAAATATCGAGCATCTTCTATCAGTTCGTAAAGGGTTCAACTAAATATGAACTAAAACTAGAACATAAACCATAATAAGGTATAATAAGTTTCATTTTAAAAGATGCCTATAAAAACTGTCAAACGATAACATCTAAGAAGAAGATGCTTCAAAATTCATAAAGCAAATACATAAAACACAAACTGAGAAAAAAACATAAGTTTACAACATAATGCACATTCAGCAACACCTCATTAACTGACACGATTTTATCACCATACCGTTTTGCAGACCTAATGTAATACCATATAAAACTATTTCACAGGGATTAACTACATTTTCAGTTGAGGATATCGCTAGAGTGGCAAAGCCCAATTTGACTAGATACTTGACAACAACTACAAATAAACCGATCACATTAAACCATATATTTTCTATTAGTTATGATTCGGCAGCTGCTGATGATTCAAATATTAATACAGATCTAGGTTTTGGTGCAACAAATGCCGATGATGTAATGAACTATGGGTCGAAAGAAGAAATAAGTCGTCGATTAGAAAAATTAGTTGAAATTAATCGGATTGTCGTAATTCATTCGAAACAAGAGAAACATAATACAAAATCCAATACCGCTGACTATATACTCGAAACATTACCGACAATTGATAAAATTGGTGAAATCAGTCGATGGATATCGATAAAATTACAAAATAATAATAACAATAATAATATGACTTATACAAATGATCCAATAAACTCAACATATCAAACGCAAGCCGGATATAACGTACTCGATTCGAGAGTCGTTTTTGATGTGGAAACATCTACAATTCCGCTAGAAGGACTATTTGATCAAAATAAAATTTTAACAGATAACCCATTAGACGATAATGAAGCGACGAACTACCAAATTACAAAGCCGCCAGTAGAAATTATAACATTTGAATCAACGGTGCCCACTCAATATGAAAAATTACAAGAGTCGGAATCAAACGAAGATAATGTCACAGTCACAGGTTTCGATCGAAGTTTACTTGATCAACCTAGCAAGGTTAGATCCTCTAATAAAATTACATATAGTTCTCCTATTTCACGTCAGACAAATCATCGAAATAATATCACCCCATTAAAAGATATCGTTGTAAATTGTAACTCTGATACCGTAAATTTTCAGGTAAATTTTTAAGGACAGGTTAGTTTAGTACATATATATTACTTAGATAGTCTATTACTAATAATATGTATTGTAGATTAGTAACTTAAAACTAAAACTTAACTTTAAAATCAGACTTTCTAATGAACTTATATCACTGGCAGTTACTTCCAATGATTGCGTTTTGACTAACGTTTCGAACTTTTCATTCCGTTAGCGGTTAATTTTAAGGATACTATTAGGAAACTTCTCTTTGAAATTCTAATGATTTTGGTTTCACTTTTACAGATCCCAACCAATTTTTATCTATTTTTGAATCTCTTTCGAATTAATACACTTTACAATTATTATCTTTATAGGTTAATCCCATCCCCAATTCAACCATATTTCGACAAACTTCTTCTACTTTACGACCACACTTGAATTTCAAAAAGAAAGGATTACCGCCTAGAGTTTCACCTTCGGTTTTACGGAGGAAAACATCATTTACAACTAGTACAACACAATCATCATTAAATGTATCACAAAGAACAACACCTAAAATTTTTGCTAGACGAAAATTATATTCTAGACCTTCAGCTGGTACAGCGCAAACCAGGCCAGTAACCGAAAGTACGACTATCATTTCAGGGATCGGTACGTTATAATATAATAATATAGCACTTTTATATATCTTGTCTACAATTTTTTTAAATATTTCAGATCCAACACCAGAACCCAAACGCACTCGAAGACCAACCTTCAATATTAGTTCTAAGTTTGTTAGACCATTAAGGAGAAAAAATAATAATGTTTTAACACCTCAAACTAATATATCAACTATAATTGATGACCAATTCTTAAGTCAAACAATTACAACAAATAATAAGCAATTGGCTACTGGATTAGCTGACTATAATAATAATTCGTCATTTGTCGACGACGAAATAAGTGACATACTTAAAGCTATGTCTAAAACACCCTTACCGGTCACACCCAATGGTAGCAAAATGAAACAAACTGTTAAAAATAGAACACTTAGTCGACCACCAAGTCGACGGCCAAGTCGACCCGAATCGATAAGAGATAATATTCCGATTAAATCAACAACCGAAGGCAGACGAAAATTATTCCAAAAGACTCAACCTAAAAATGACAATGAAAGCATTCCAAAAACGTATCCTAAATTACCAAAGGATTATGATTATTACGATGACAATGAGTCTCGAATAGGACATAGAGAAAATTCACAAGTTAAAGTAGTGCTACATGAAACTGGAGCGATCGAGTGTTTGGACCAAGGAAATTTTCCTCATCCTTTATCGTGTAAAAAATTTATTTCATGTGCTAAAATTGAAACGGGAGGTGTAGTTGGATGGGAATATACATGTCCGAAAGGTTTAAATTACGATCCAGTCGGCGGAATGTGTAATTGGGCAACAGGATTGGGTTGTAAAGATTAAAAAAGTTTTTATCATTTTACGCGGTTGTACATCTTCTATTTATTGCCTTAATATCATTACATCCGCGTTGTCGCATTTATGTATACTTTTTAATCCTTAACAATTTTTTTCAATTGTTTTGTAACTTAGAAATAAAAGTTTTATTTAATTGTTTAGATCAATTGTGTTTTGTAAATTTGTTCTGCAACTCCTATCACTACCGGATCTTAATCTAGACCTTAAACCTCTAACGTTTTATTTCACAATAAAATGGGCGGCTTTGGATTAGCAAAACTTTCGGTGAGCTACCGAGACAGTGAACTAGATTGAACACAGTCAAAAGAGCATTTTCTGATGCACTTAATCATATTTAGCAAAAATTTTATTAAAAAAACTAAAGACTATTTTACAGGACTATTGCTAAAATCAAACGTCATTTGTTTGACTTGAAAATGCCTATCAGGCGTAACTATGGTTGTCAATGGTTTTGCCTCCTTAGAAACTTTATATCCACTTTATAAATCGACACTGGTAAAATAACTATGTTTGTCAAGTCGATAATCAATGATCATTTATCAATAGAAGAATGGTAATTGTCCTTTTTTGGAGATCCGATTTAATGCGTTTGCAAAATTATAATCATGGTCTTTAATAATCATCTTTCAATTTGTGAATAATCTCGATGACTTTACCTCGTTTGACAGGAACTAGTTTGAAAACAGTGCAAACATCCTCATTTTTCAACTTATAGGTTATTGTAACATAAGGAACAAAGCTCTTCGGATCACATTCTTCGCCTGTAAGGGATACTTCTATGACAAATCATTGTTTGAAATTGTTAAATCTGTTGTCACTTACGGTTCTCATCTCGTCTGTCTTAATGATTTGATGGCCACAATCAACAAATCATTGGTAATATAAATAAGTATATTTCCTGCAAAAACACCGTCTATCTCCAACGAACACTTTTTCAGCATTCGAACACACACGTGAAAACCAACTATGTATTCAATTTTTAAATAATAAAACTACAAAACAAAATTTGAATCGCACACAGGAAATTAACGAATGATAGTTGATAAGTTAATAATTCTTTGCCGCAAACGATATTTGTGAATACCAAGTTCCAACTTTCAAACTAACGCCTATTTTCATAGTTAAAATGCTATACGTTACATGTCGCTACTATCGGTAAAAATGTCATTGTTTTGGTCTACCATATCGACGAAATTTAATGTCAAAAATAGTCTTGCAAAGTATCGAAGTTTAATTTATTGTAATATTCTTGGTTTTTTAATCATTTACAAAATTAAATTAATAATAAGTTTAAATAACATGGAAGTTGGGATGTGTAACGCTCAGTTTTCGTTATTACCGGCACATGTTAGTACATATACACCTTTTAGATAAAAGAAAATTTAGTGAGAGAATGTGAGTTTAACGAAACTAAAAATTCAAACTCACCAACGGATGAACTTGTATATTTCACTAGATATTCTAATTGTTTGATAATTTATAGTCGCTTATTTAAATTTAATTTAAATTTCATTACAGATAATCACCCAAATACTACGCTACTTAAATCTTGACGACCTAAGCAATGCCAGTTTAGTTTGCAAATCATGGTACTTTGCGTCGACCGATCCACAAATCGCCAGAACTTTAATTATCCAACCAGACGAAGCAAATTTATTCGATATGTGCTCATCTAATCGCCGATACGGGATACTTAAATTAGAATTCCTCGAATTTCACAATGTCGACAGTTATTATTTTGAGTTTTTTGAAAAAATCTGTCCATTCATCAAACAACTGCAGATACGAAATTCAGATTTAAAAATACATCATTTGCTTAAATTATTTGAACTTGTTCCGTGCTTAAACGTGCTCGTAATGAGCGAATGTTCAAAACTTGCGGCATTGCCCGGTTTATTTCCGTTAGATTACGATTGTAACGCCAAATCTCGAATCGTTAAAAATTTATCGGCCATCAAAACTATTGTGATCGAACATTTTATAAATATTCCATTAATTTCAGATCTTGTACACTATACAACGAATTTAAATTCGTTCGAGTTTTCAAATGAATTTCTTGAGTTCAAAGGTCATAGTGCAAATTTGTATGAACAGTTTTTTACAATATTCAAGAATAATGTGGCTGCCAGCTTAAAGCATTTAAAATTATTTTTGAATTTTACTGGCTTGGCCAATGATTTTATCAACAATTTTGTTAAAATTGAAAATCTTAATCTAATATCGTTCACAATCATTATCTGGTGGGTTTGGGACGATGGCGTCTATAAGAGTTCTCTGTTCCGCCAATTAATTTTAAAATTAAAAACTTTAAAGCAATTCACTATTTATGGACTTAAACAAGATCAATTATCAATTATATGCGAACATTTAGTAAATTTAGAGAGTTTAGATTGCCAACTGGGAAATGATCAAGCCATTTCGAAGCTGGTGAATTTAAAACTGTTAAAGGTGACCGATTTATTGTACTAATCGTATAGTATATATCGTAACTAATAAAATGTTTATTCTAAATTATAGAAATTATGTTGCCGCTTTTCACAGGACACTAATAGACGTGTTAATTTACTCGAAATCAATTCATTTTTCCAAAGCAAATTTGAATATTTACAAGTACTAAATTTTGAAGAATTCGTTACTGAATCAAATCTTGAAAATTTTTGCGCAAATCATCCAAATTTGACTGAATTAAAACTGACCAACCTACTAACTCGAAATTTGGAAATAATTTTTAAATATTTAACAAAGCTACGGGTTCTTAATATATACTTTGGATTTACAAGCCTAAGACCGGATATAACCGAGCGTTTAAAAGATTTATGTTTATTGGATTTGAAACGAGAATATGAATACAAAATTTCTCGTCTACGAGACTTGGAAGAATTTTATTTAGCTGAACTAGTCTATGGTATTCGTAATGAAGATGTTAAACACCTGAAAAAGTTGTGGCGGACTAATTTACCGGAGTTATTAAGTAATTCTAAACTCTATAATTAAAAGGGCATAAGTCATCTAAGCCCGTTTTAGCTTTACTCAATTATTGTTAGCTGCCTTGTTTTTAATTTGAAGAAGTATTAAAATGGACCATGTATTAACAGTCACACATATCTTTTAAATTTAACTGATAAACATAAAGAAAACATTTAGCGGTAATATGGTAAGTATTCAAATATCAGCGTCTAACAACCCTTATGGTGAGGGCAAATGCTAAATGTGCTGCCCAAATAGTAGTTACTGCTTTTACTTTATGCTCAAAATTTTCATTAAATTCCTGATTTCATAGCAAAAGGGAACTCGGAGAGCTACGAAATCTGAGAATCGTTAAAGTAGAACCAATATTCCTTTAATATAGCAAACAGCAATTTCTGCACCTCGAAAACAGTTCACCATCAAATGTGTATGCTTGTCAAGGTAGTTAGACTTTAGTAGAGTAGAGGGTATACAAGGACGGTTAAGCCGTTACGCTTTCGGACGTGTGATCACTACTGCTAAACTCCATTACGTCTTAGTTATAGAATCTAAATCTAGACTCATTGATTTTATAACAAAAGGAAAATATATTTTAGGGGTAGTCCCAAATATTAGCGCGTATAATCTAAAAACTGTTCCAGCGCCATTGATGATTTTTTTTAAGTGTATGGTGATATGTGCATTGCAAACAATACACATAGACTAGTGGATTCTAGATCTCCAAATTTTTGATTAGGTTTAACCTTACAAATAACTCGAAAGGAGGGCTCGTGTGCAGCAGCTTTAGGTTCGCTTTCTTCGCGGTTTCATGCAGATTTCGTAACTAATTCGGAAGTTAAAACTTGTAAGATATTTTTTTACGGTTCATTGATCTTAAATGCCAGTATTCTGTACTTCGTGGTTTTTGTTGCAGGTGTTGGGATTTCTTATTTAACCGATGGCTCATGTCATCAAAAAGGTGGGCGTAAATCTCAACTGTTCGTCTTTTTTAACTAAGATATCGATGCTTCGATTTGTAGCACCGTGAATATTTAGACTTCAAGTTTGATTTTGTTCAATACCACATTATTGTTAACACGAAGATTCCTACCGCCCACACAGCGTTTACATGGTCAGAACGGTAATTGGTTTCCACAATGCTATTGATAATACAATTTTTCGTAATGAACTAATCACACAGATATTGACCTGAACACGGATATTGTCTGCACATGTCATAAGCTAATTGGACTGACGTTTTAAGAAATCGAGTACAAAGCTGCCACTAACTTTACAAAAAGTCACGTATATTTGAGCTTCCAGATTTGTTTGGTCACTTTCCGTTCCGACCACTTAAGTAAAGGATTTAATTTGTCTACCTTGATAGTATATAGATATGCAGTAACCAATAAAGTGATAATCACTGTCTATGAATTTCATAGTCGAACCGATCAATATGACATCATCATTTGGTAATATATTTGCTAAAATGGCTATATATTTTGACATAATTCGGTCTAACTTTGGCCTAGCATTAAAGTTATACTTCAACAAGAGTTCCAACAAAGTATTCAAATTGTTATACCGTTGAATTGTCCATATTCCATTACGGCGTGAACCTAATCATGTTTAATCAGAGCTTACGCATCCGGTTACTAATAAAGTAACGTAAAATGATAAATGGCCTCCACATTTTGGCCATCAAGGGCTTCGCAGATCAATCAATTCCAACCGATACTCTAACATGGCTAGCATAAGACCCTAAAACGCCATCATTAGCGATATCAATTTTTATTTTGACATTTTTGACAATGTTTTGAACATTATTTTCTTTTTTAATTAGAGTCAAAATTTTCTATAACAGTTTTGTTAGAGTATTTAGATCACTAATACCCTTGTATTTCACACATTTACAATTGAACCATAAATATTGTGATGGTTTACAGTGACCTTAACATTCAGAACAACCACGTTTCTATGCAACCCTATTTCTGTGATCACATTTCCTTTAATCAAATTTAACGGTAATAAAATTTAGTTTAAACATAATTTAAATTTAAAATACTTGTTAGTACAAATACTAAGCACAACGATGCACCCTCGTCGTTAAAATGATATCACTGCTTTTATGGTCTAGCTTATCGACCACACATAACTGTCAAAATATGACATTTACTCTGTCAAATTTCTTGTTTACTCTTGATTTTTAATTTAATTCGGTTAGATTTTAATAATTTTAAATGAAATGGACGTAGAACTATGTATTGCAAATTATTCACATTTACCGCCTCATGTAAGAAATTTAATACAATAATCATATCTTGAATATGAACTTAGTGATTTCGTTTCTAGATTATCACCCAAATTTTAGGATATTTAAAACTTGACGATTTCAAAAATGCCAGTATAATTTGCAAAGCATGGCACTATGCATCAACCAGTCCACAAATTGTTAGAACTCTAATCTTGAAGCCGAAAGAGGAAAATTTTCCAGAAATTTGCAAATCAAATCGCAGATATGGTGTGCTTAAATTAAATAATCTTGCGTTTAATAAAGTGGACAGCTACTATTTTGAATTATTCGAAAATTTCTGCCCATTTATATACGAATTACACATAAATACTGAATTAAAATTGCATCATTTACTTAAATTATTAGAACTGACAAAATGTTTGGAAACATTTTCATTTTCTGTAAACGGAGTAATGAAGTTGTCTGGCATACCATTCGATTACGAACCAGAATCAAAACTACGAATTATGAACAATTTATCGGGTGTCAAGAATATATTAATCGACATATTCATTTCAAATAATATTTCAATTATATCTGATCTTGTACGATACGCTACAAATTTAGAAACGTTTAAATTTTCTAACAAAATTCGGTTCGATGTACAAGATGGAAGTAGTAGTCCATTTAGATATTTTTGTAATATATTCGATAATAATAATATAGGTAAATTAACACATTTAGATTTGAATTTAAACTTTTCCGGTTGTGCCGATGATTTTATAACGAGTTTTATTAAGATTAAAAATCTTAAATTGAAATCGTTCAATATTGTCGTCCGTTGGCCTTGGAAGGATGACGTCTACAAGAGATCACTATTTCGTCAATTTATTTTAAAACTACAAAGTTTGGAGGAATTAACTATTCATGGATTAAGACATGATCAGTTATCAATTATATGTCAATATTTAGTGAATTTGAAAAGTTTAGATTGTTTGATGTGCTATGATCAAGCGATTTCAGAGCTGAGAAATCTAAAACAGTTAGAGGTGAGCGAGAAATACTTTTAGTAGTCTAATATAGTTCCAACATTTATATACAAAATCAATTACAGAAGTTATGTTGCCGTTTTGCTGGGGACACTTATATAATCGAAATCGATAAATTTTTTCACTGTAAATTTGAGTATCTACGAGTATTTAATTTCGAAGAGTGCATTACCGAATTCAACCTCGTAAAATTTTGCACAAATCATCCACACTTGCTCGAATTGAGATTAACGCGTTTACTGTCGCGAAATTTGGAACCAATTTTTCTACATTTAACCAAATTACGTGTTCTTATTTTATACTTTGAAACAAGATCAAGAAAACTGCATCGAATCGATTTAAGCCGAGAGTATGCATATAAAATTTCACGTTTACAAGATTTAGAAGAATTTTATGTATCGGAATGGGTAAGCGGAATCCACGAGGAAGATATGAAACAGCTGAAAAAGTTACAGTCGATAAATAAGTTAAAAAACGTAGTATATAGCGCAAAACTATTTAATTATTAAACATTTAATAAAAAGTTGTAGATAAATTATGTTGATTTTATTTTAAATTAAGGTTAATCAGTGTTCGCTATAAATCTAAACTGTTTTGTAGTTACAAAAAAAAATCTAAACAATTTTATTCAACTAATTTTCACTACAGGTGTACACACATAATTCACCAACAAAATTTACAATCCTATACGGCTCGGAGTTCTTCGTGGCGTTACACCGGGCGTTAAAATCTCTTGTTTTGGAATTAAAGCTTCTTGCCGTTGTGCCTCCTGAATTTTATTTTCTTCGATTTGTTTTTGTGCTTTTTGCATTTGTGCCTCCATTTCCTGAAGATGTTCGGCTGCCTGTTTTTTCTTTTCACGACCACTTCGGCCCGTTTCTTTTACCGAAAAAAACATTGGTCCCAATTCAGCTAACCAGTGTCCATCTACTGCGGTCGCACATTGCATATATTCTTTAGCGGTCATCACCAATTCGTGATACACCACATAATCTGGTGTCGTGCCCAGTCCATAAAGCGCGGACGTGGGATGCAAATGACATGGCATACCAGTTCGTAAATTTACATATTCACCGATACCTTTGAGCCGAGCTGCCTGGTAGAAATATGCAGAGCAAATACATTTTCGGATTACGTCCCAATTTGTGCCGCACGATTTTACCGGTATACGTTGTTGCACCAAAATATCTTTCAACTGTTGCCTAACTTCGCGCACTTTTCGCATGGCTTTGATGTGAATGAAATGTTCATTTGCCCACGATGATGAATAACTTTTAAAAAACGTACAGAACAAATCAAAAATTTGGCCTTAATCATTTCGGATTATTTAGGATCAACTTACTTATTCATTTTCCATTGGTTGTATACGTTTAGGAAGGTCAAGTGATCCGATTCGGGAACTTGAAACTTCTCACGTACCGCATCCGCTTCTTCTTCGCGTCCTTTGGGCCGATAAAATATAGATGGCACTGATAACATAGAGACTAAACCAATAAAAAAAATTGTTAGAAAGTAAATGATAAAATATTATGAGTGAACAGTGTAGAAATTTACCGATTATTAACACTTCGGCACTGCACTCCATTTGATTTGAAACAATTAACATTTGGCACTGTGGAGGATCTAATGGAAATTCAGCCATTTGTCGTCCGAGGGGTGTTAATGCTCCTGTATGATCAAGGGCCCCCAAAATCCATAATTGGTACAATGAATTTAAAATATTATCTTGGGGTGGAGGATCCATGAAATGAAATTGTAACAAATCCACAACGCCGAGTGATTTAAGCAATAATACTGTATTTGCTAAATTAGTACGTTGTATTTCGGGCACAGTTAACGCTAGCAATTCATCTTTATACTGCCGTTCTGTATACAATCGGAATGCTTGTCCTGGCCCGGTACGACCAGCCCGACCACTTCTTTGATTTGCGTTCGCTTGTGAAATTGGGTAAATTTGTAGAGCATCCATACCAATTCGTGGATTGTAAACCTTAAGTTTGCAGTAACCAGAATCAATCACAAATATAATTCCGTCAACTGTTAACGATGTTTCGGCAATATTTGTGGCCACAACACATTTGCGTAACCCTTCGGGTGAGCGCTGGAAAATTTTCGCTTGCAAATCCGATGGCAGTTGCGAATAAATTGGTAATATCGATAATTTTGGTGCATTATCGATTTCATTGAGACGATCCATTAGCACTTCACATGTTACTTCAATATCTTCTTGACCCGGCATGAAAATTAGTATATCACCTTCGATCGGTTGCAAATGAATTTGTAACGCTTGTTTTACAGCCGAATCGACATAATCTTCACACGATGTTTTACTGAAAAATACTTCGACGGGGAATGTACGTCCCGGAATGGTAAATGTTGGAACGTTTCCAAAAAAGGTGGCAAATTTGGTAGAATCCATTGTGGCCGAGGTGACGATTAGCTTCAGATCATGACGACGGGCAACGATCTGAAAATAATTATAAAACGGAAATATTAAACAAAAATTCTTTTTATAATAGTTCTATTATGGCCATGGAATTATTGGGTCAAACTCCTTCATCAGAGCTATAGCTCAAAAATACTTTGTTTTATTTTTCATTAAACTCAGTTTGACTGTCTCATCTACTTTCGACATTTCTAATTCTAGGCTCCATTTTTTCATTTAAGGAAGATGTCAGTTTTGATTTCATATTTAAATGACACTAATTTTTTCGCCATTACGTTCAAAGCAAATGCTACAATTTTACTAATGATCATCTTTTGCGATTTGCCCTTATCAACTAGTATTAAATATACTTATAAGTATTTTTCCAGAGATCCTTTATTCCTAATCCTCTTATGTAATTTTATGATGAATATTAACAAATTTTATCATCCTGATAATGATGTTTGCCGGCAGATGTTTGTATTTCTAACCAGGATCCTAATCCAGAAATCATTCGATTGAATGATATCACTGTTAATAACAGGGTTAATCCATTTTAAATGTTATTTTTAGAATATTAAATTTTAGAAATAATTTTAATATTTTGCACGTTTTATATGTATTTACTTTATCCTAGTGAATAAATTACTTAAGATTTCTTTCTTTTAGTAGTCCAAGGATATTTCCAATTCCCTATCTTACTAAACATCTCTTTATAAACATTAGCAGCAGCATGAAAACGCATAAATAAGACACAATTTCGATCAATTCAGTAGTGATTTAAAAAACAAGGTGTTGCTATATTTATTCACAACATATTTATGCTTTTATGACCTAGTTTTTTGTATACTATATAGTTGACATAAATACGAAAAATCAATAAAACTTTACTCTACATAAAAATGGTTTACGGTGTTCTAGATACATGACGTACTTATCAATATTACGAAGAACAGGAATAATTAGCAATCGTTTATCGTATTAATATTGGTACAATAGTCATAAAGATTAGACCTATGCTAGGGATAAAATAGGACTGCTTTACATTAATATTGCATTAAACACAAATTTACTGTAAGAATTCAAAATATTCTTATTCAAAACGAAATAAATTTGCAAATGAAATTTATAGACGCGACTATAAATAAAAAAAAAATTATTTCTCAATGCTAAAATGTAGGAGTGAAATTGTTGATACGAACTCGGTATAATATACATAAAACATTATCAACATATCGTTTCTAGTTAGAAATTGTTTATTACAATAAATGACCTTAACGTTATAGCATTGTTTTAAATCAAACATAAATGTCCAATACATAAACAAGTTAGAAAAACTATACATGGTAGTTTGATGTGCGCTTTGCCAATATATGGTATGGTGGTTGATTGATGCCGAAAACGTACAGATATGCCAATAAAATTTAATTAACTTTTTTCATAATGACCAATTCGGTGTTGTTCGTTTTACAACGAATTGTAAGAATTGATGCACCTACACTTTGTGTAATTATGGTTTATATCGTTGGCCGAATCATTTATCATACCGCGGAGGTTACGTATTTGTTTGCAAAATCATTTAGGTCTGAGGTTAATTTAATTTACTTGATTAACTGATCAATTTATTTTTAACATATCCTTCAGAAAACTTATTTATGTCGTTCAATATTATTTGTTGATGCTTTTGTGGAGCAAATTTAAATTGATCACCAAAATACGGTTTGCTGACGAATTTGCTAGTTTCCTCTTAAAGAAAACGGTTCACTTTTTCCCTATATCTCTTCCATATCCATATTGGCTTCTTCACCTTTGGTTGTCGATTTCGAATAAAATCATGCGCCATATATTTACTCTCAAAGTATAAATACCAGTTCCTCTCTTCTCTGATAGTCTGTATCCCAATATCCATGATAAAGTTGATTTGGGTAGATAATTCCTGCCGATCTAATTCGTTTACCATCAAGCAATGTACCATCAAATTTACCACCATATTTAATATTTACAGTATCTTGCAGTTACATTTTCCTAATTATTCGAACTAAAAAATGTATGAGAACATTAAGATGAAATTCAGATAAGCTTGTGCGCCACTAAGATTGAATAACCACCGCCTCAGGTATGATACTCTGTGCCCTCAGTAAAAATTGTAGATCTACTACTTTATGTACAAATTCTAATAAAACAGTTCATATCGGGTATTCATTGAATCGGAAAATTTAAAATATTATTCATTTCATATAAAATATTTGTATTATTTTGACAAAATTTAAGGTAAAGAACTAATATTAAAAGGAAAATGTCCTCTACTATTGGATCTAATATGGTAGGATGGGAGCTTACATATAAATTAGTGGAAAAAGATATTTCCCGAAAATCTGATATAATTGTTTTGCTAATTCATTGGATATTAATATTAAAGGAAGATTTTAAATGCATTTGTCAGGTACCACATACATTCTGTTATTTAGTCTACACACACATATAAACAACCATTTTTATTTTTAGAAAATTCGAAACGAAACCGATAGTGAATATCCATCTGATTTATTACCTCATGATTGGAATCACGGAAAAATCTATTCAATTCGTTATGTTAAAAATGATATTTTATATGAATTGTCCGGTGCGAAATCAGATGATATGTTCATAGTAAATTTCTTGGTAAGTTGAACCAAAAATTGTGTACGGCAAAAGTTCAATCAATTTCATTTGTTTTTAAATTTAAGCACGTATCCGGCGAAGTTGCCTCGACTATTGTAATAAATATTGAAAATACTGTTACCGAATTGTGTGAACCGATTGATAAATTATTTAACAATTCGTCAGAGTTAATTGAACGTATACAGAAACAACTTATTGATGCTACTGACGAGAAAATGAATGAAATCGAAAAAACTAGTGAAATCGAATATTTGCCGCCCCTATCGCTTAATCATGAAAAATTAATAAAAGAAGAAAATCTGAAAGAATCGTAAGATTTTCTCTATGCTCTTTATATGTCATATCTACTAATTTATATTAATTTAAGAACACCGCATATTGAAATCCGAGCAGACACTTGCGAATTAAATTTAGGCTACCATGAAAAATTTTAAAGTAAAGATGATTTATTACTTTCACCTATTCGTCTTGAATATTGGCCGGGAATATATATATATTTTTGTCAAATAAAAAATAATTTAATCAAATTCGATATTTTTGAGTATATAATTTATTGCATGGATTTATTGTCGGACATTTGAATAAGAACAATCAATCAAACTTATGAGATATTACTGCTTCCTAATCTATGTAAAATTAAACCCAATGCAATTCGGTATCACATATATATTTTGAGAAATTAACAAATTGTAACAATTGCAAAAAATCGCCAAAAACATAATTTAACTACCCACGTTTCCACTTTCATGGCAATGATACAAAAAAATAAAAAATAAAATTTAAAATAAAAAAAATTACTTTTGGGGTTTCCGTTCTTTTGGACCTACAAAATCTAATTTGATTCAAATTAATTTGGCATAATTTACCGGAATTAGAAAATATTCGGTTAATTGCTATACCGACCAATATCGCATAGATTTTGTGTTGTTCTGATTGCCAGTCAATTTTTGATACATATTTGATTTCGTACGTAGATATCGTTTTGCTATTTTAAAATCACGTGTACTGGTGAGGTATTTATATAATCCAGATTGACGTACTTTCGGTACAGATTGAGAAAAATTGTATATTTAGAATATTAATTTTTTAGAGGAGTGTTAATTGTACGATACATGAATGAAATTTGTATTTTACAGTTTAATGTATGCAATTTATGAAATTAGATACAATAAAAGTCTGACCTAAATATAATTACGCTATTCATTAAAATGAAAAACAATTCCTTTGAGATTACATTGTTGAAGGTGAACGAATATATCGTATAACCAAAGTTGAACGTTGAAAATTGGTATTTGCATGTTCTAATGCCATCGCTAATTGACCGAACTTAATGTTGAATATAGCAAACAAAATAGTGGCAATATGCATGAAGATACCATTAAATTAGCTTTTTCATGTCACCAAACTATTCGAAAACAAAATATTTACTTGAGTATTTCATGCAACATGGATTTCATCTATTATAATATAGCAGTGATGAATTCTCTGAAATTTTGCAATGAACTGGTTCAAAGTGAAATATAATTTTAAAATTGTAATTTATTTGGAAAAAATCCAAAATATTTAATTATGTGCATATAAATCTACTTATTATTATTTCTAGTATATACGATAAGTATTCATGATGAGAAACGGTCATTTAGTTGGCGCCCTGTTAACGAATGTGTCTACGAGGCTGACGCAAACGCAGCTGCGCAAGGTTCTACTTCGTTACCTTTTCATCAACAATTTATTGTTGCTAATATTAAAACCGAAAATATAAGGTACGTAACAAAACGTATTCCACCTTCAAAGAAGAAATTATTCGAGTACTCGGTAAATCAGAAAAAAACAAGTTGCACAATATCATGCATGGGAAATTAACACCGTTGCAATTACTAACAATTCCGAACAGAGATATTATCGGAAATAATCTCTATAATGAATCCTCATCAGAGAAATCACTCTCGCACACGTTCTCTGTATAAGATGTCGAATCGCGAAACTACATCGCACTAAATATCAAATAATCGATCCATCGATAATAATGGCGAGGGTTTTTATCACCGCCAACTTAAAAACAAAGCACAGCGTTGTGTAACTGCATGTAAACGCCACACTAGTTTTATAGGTAATGAGTCAAAACATTGAATAACCATCAGGTAGCGGCAACAAACAACGATGGTCAGGTATCTAATCGCCTATTAATTTTGGAAAACCAAATTTTTGATTGATACTGTAGCTGATGTATCAATTTCTCCAGTTATTCGTACCAAACCTATCATTGACGTAGCTTTTAATTTAGTCGCTGCAAATGTACTCCGGTTAGAGTTTATGGTTCACGAAGTTTTAAGTTAGATATAGATCTTCGTGTGAAGACTGATAGACATCCAAAGACATAGGTTTATTTTAAATCCGCTAACATCTCTTTATTAAGAATGAATAAGCAAGGAACTAACATTGGCACTAATGGACAACTCAATAGTAACATCGGAAACTTAACAGGTATTACCAGATTTCTGTTTGGGAATGTTTTGGACAACTTCTAAGTGTTATAAAAACAAGCTTAGGGTTCAGCTGGTATCCAAACCAATCGTATTAGCGTGTTCTTTTCGTAAATTGTACGAATTTTAAGTTTGCTGGAACATATCCAAATTTTTAAAATGCTGTCGACCCTCAAATCGTATTAAAATGTTAAAACCTGCCAAGAATATGTGAAAATTGATGATTTGTAATTGTTTTGGAAGAAGTTCTCTAGCAATATTTTGGCAAAAAATGTTTTAAATTTTAATAATGTCAATGTGGTTGAGAGTAAAAAAAAGAATCAACAGCATTACAGACCAAGGTTGACCCTTTACTGAAATATTTTACAAAATCTTTCAGACCGTATTTTTGCAAAGAAAGAATAAAAAATAATTCTTAAATTTTTTTAGAATATTTTGAATAACATCTTGAATGCCAAAAAGATTTATTTTACTCACTATTAAAAAACTGAATCCGAGTGACTTCAAAATTGGTTCTCATTGATAACGTGAGCCATTGATCTTATAATTTAAAATAAATAATCGACTCCACCAACAATAATACCATTAAGATTATGCGTGATTTGCCAGTAATGTAACAAAATATTGTTATCGGCCTAAAATACTAATCGTGACACATAAAATATATTTTTAGAAATATAATCGACATAATATATAGTTAATGCATCATCATATCTTTCCTTTAAGGACCACTACAAAAAATGATTATATTCCATTAGCAAACACAAAAATCATTAAAAATCAAAACAATGATAAGTCTAAGTTGTTTATATTATAAACACAAGCAAACAAAATCCAACAACAAGACCAGGCACGGTATAATTCAATTTGCTTAAAATGAAATTATGATGTTACGAAGATTTTGTTTGATACTGAAGAATGGAATAAATATTTGATGAGCCGTTCGATTGGTTCAATATGAAAAATAAAAATCGAAATTTCTAAACATTAAATATTTATAAGATTTTGATCCTTAAAGTTTGAAATATACAAATATTCACTGCCGATATTCACGTATACTAGGCATTCTATAACGAACCTTTAAAGTAGTTAGTTGTTAACGAATGAATACAAATAAACCCACAGTTTGATTATCGACGATAAGTAAAATTTATTATATTGACATACAAAACTAAGAAGAAACGCTCGAAATTCAAATGATTGATTTAGTATATTATATGTGTGTGTGTATGCTTGGGTGATAAAATTGTCACTTTGGAATTAGATAGTGTTTTGTATATACACTAATCGTGACTAATACCGAATTTCTTAGGAATGTACGTACATCTTTGTATGCGTGTTTAATATTTGTATTATCAAATCTTTGTTATAATTATATAAAGGAAATTTCCACACCGAATATCGGCGCCAGTTAATGATGATTTGCGGAAATCGTAGAATAAACAATAGTACATTTAAGGTGTGAGCAAGTCTCACATGACGTATCCTTATTCAATGTAATATTGCGTTTTCGAATAGTTCGAACTTCAAGGCAGTCAGTAGTATTGTTCCATTACTCTTGCACTTTATTAAATACCCTTGCCTTATTAATTACTGAAATTTAATCGTGAAATTATAATTATGATATTTTATGATAATTTCAATGTCAAACTTATTTGAACTAATTAAATGTAATGTATAAAGAAGGTTTGTCTAATTAATTTCTCGCTTAGGGTGGTGCGACACATGTATTAATTGATTCGCTCTACAAGTGTTTATCTGACTAAAACTTTAAACTCACAAATCATCTTCCACGCTAGTAAAGGATGACCAAATTCAACTTAAATTTACGTAAAAAATGTTACACCTGACTTTTGGTATCGGCACATTTCGTAATATGTATTTTCAAAAAATTACACAATCAAAATGTATTTACAAATTGAATATTTTAGTGAAAATTAAAATAAAATATAATTTATTGTATAATTTCATTAATGACGTAAATTATTTATATAAAAACTGCCGAAAAAAAGATGCAATTTTTTATGTTGTCGTTAAACAAATATTACGACTGACCTAATTTTTGGGTTGTCGGCATCATATCAAATATGATTATGGATGGCATTCGATGCAAAATTGAAATGGATAAAAAAAAGTAAGACGAAAATTTGTAATAATTGTATCAATAAATTGTATGAAGTTTTAAAAATACACAGTCATAACAAAGTCTGAGATTTATAACGTAGTTTTAATGTATATGAGGCTATCAATCCTTTCGAAATTAAACAACAACACAGAAGAATGTGTAATAAAGTTCGTTAAACGCATTCAAGGTATTAAAATGTTTGTAACGTTGTCACACAAAATATTATGCAACCTAATAGGGTACCCATCACCCACTTAAAATTAAAAATTTATTAATTTTGACGGATAAATGAGTTTTTATCACAAATTCATTGTTCTTCGATTTACTTTAGATGTTAACGTCTAAATACATAGATGTTCAATTGTCTAAATATAAATTTAATTATAAACGTCATTTTATCCGTTTTTATATGTTTGTGACATTTTATTACTGAAGCGTTATGCCTGCATGACCATGATTAAATACGTCAATCGTTTAGTTTATATAAAATTCAGTTGTGTTCACAATATTGTTCAATGTGTATCCTTTAAATGAATTATATAAGAGACGACTTATTAGAGCCTTAGATTTTATATTAAGAGTCGACGAGTAAACTTATAAGCTATAATTTTAATTTGTTCAACTTATTATTGCCAAAATATCGACAAAACACTTTTGCTGCCAAAAGTCAATGTAATTTCTATTTGACTGAAAATCAAGAATAGATTAAATTTCAGAATATCAATAAATAATTTCGATAACAAGTAATATTTTTAAACTGTGTCCAAATGACAAAACATATATCTAACCACAGCGTCGTAATCAACATTCTAGATTAAGTTTTGGAATTTTTAGTTATTATTTAGACCATGCCTGCAACATTTTTATCTATTAACATATTTATAGATAATTAATTAAATTTTTCACCATTAATCGGTGGGATGGATTCGTAATAAAACTAATCAATAAATTTAGCAGGAAAATTAAAGAATTTTTCATTAATTCAGGTATTTAAAACAGAATTTATGGAGTAAATTATTTTTAAACTATATTTAAATACCTGTAATTCTCATAAATAATCCTAAATTCTTCGAAAATTATATAAAAATAAAACTTAAGAAACAATTCGCCTATATATCTAAAAATATCCTTGAGTTCTAAAACCTAGAAGTTTTAAATCATAAAATGATTAGATACATTCAAGTACGTGTAAATGCCATTTTTACGTAAACAACGATTATTTAATAATAAATCGAATCCAATAAATAACGCCAACGAGTTTATGTATTAACACTTCATAAATGCCAATTAGTTTACTTCATATAATATATCGATGCCATAAATCACACTGCATACATATGCAGAACATACAAACGTATAGTTTTATGTTTGACTATTTCATGAATGATATCATAAAAAGGTTATTTTCAATATGAAACATACACAAAACATTGAGAAAATATGTACAGAAAACTATGTAGTATGTACTACAAACTCTGAGAAAATTCCGTACCGTTTGGCTGAGTTTTTGTTGTCTACGTGGTGTCTCGCACATGATAATATTTTTGTTTACGTTTTAATCGGTGGTTTCTTCGACTTTAGTATAAGTATATTTAATGGTCTGGAAGTAATGTTTCGATTTATTGCGAACCAATTATGTAATTTGTGAACAGTGGTAACGAATTGTTGTGGGGGCACATCTTTAATACAGTTTAGTAACAGGTGATGCCCAAGAACTTACCAATTACATATCATACGATAGTTTGGTGAACATAAATACATGTATTTATCGTTAATTAGACAAACACTTACCTGAAAAGAAAAAGAAAAATATTGGTTAGTTTTTAAATTTTATTAGAGCTTTAGACGATCAAAATTATTGGATGGAATATAAAACCAAAACGTAAGATGTAATTTTATTAAATTTATTAACAGAACTCGAAATTCAAATGATTCATCAAATCCATTGGAATATCCATCAAATAATTTCACTCAACTAAAGATATTTTCCTGTTATTACCCAAGTTCTAACAACCATTTTCTGAGGAACGATCGACTAATTTTAATAAGAACCGTTTGAAAAATAACAAATGTGGCTTGTACTAAGTCAGCATCTCAAAAACCAACATATTTCAGATACCGAACTATTGATAGCTATTTAGATTTATTTCAAACAATCAAACAAATCAAATTCTGGATTTATGCACTATTCAAAACCTAAATTGAGATCATTTTTCGATTAATGTATTTACGAAAGTGTTTTAACTACCATAAGTCTAACGGGGTAAATTTGAATAATTTATTTTCAAAAACTTACTGTGGTTACAATTTAAATAACAGCTCTAATTATATAAAAATATAATCGAGATATACACGTTGTAGTTGAGGCCCGTTCAAGTAACATAACTGAAAATGTACCAAGGCATCCAGAAAGAATGGGACCTAACCAAAATTAAATTAAAAAATACTCGTAGAAGACAGTTTATCCGATACAGATTTTCATGTCTGAAAATTATTTAAATAAAGTTATCAAGGAAACGATTTGGGTTTTGATAAACCCAGGTAAAAATAAATGGTAAAGCAATTTACAAGATTTAGAGAATGGATAAACGCGTTATTGGAAAACTGTAGAAGTGGCGGCTCTTGCCATTACTAAATGACACTAATAATTCAAGATTTTCCACTAACGAAGAGAAATAAAAGCATTTCCGAATTTATTTGCATGCCATCGCATTGCAACGGAAATAGATGTGCAAAATTTAGGCCTTCTTATTGATTCGATATCAGTTCGATAAAGTACTGGGTGTTGATAATCGGTAATTTTCCTGGTCAATAGAACCAGTACTAAAGCTAAAATGATTCCAGTGTAATTTTTAACTATCGTCCGATCAGTATGTAGAAATGTTGAGACAATTTTCTAAGCTGCTTTTAAAATCTAGAATGTAATCATTTTTACATGATCATAATATGTATCTTAATTCCAGATCAATTTGGTTCTCGAATACAACATTCTACGATACATCAAATCTATCATAAAATTAACCAGTCAAGAATTCGTTCGACCATATTAATCAAGTTTAGTCCTAATCAATCTTTTCATTAATGATATTTAAAAACATTCACAATGTCAAATCGCAGAATTCGTTTAGGCAGAATTTAATCAAAATAATTGAATTAAAATTTCATCAAATCTAATCAAGTCTAATCAAACCTAATCAAATCTGATTGAATCTAATCAAAGCTAATCAAATCTAATCAAATCTAATCAAACCTAATCAAATCTAGTCAAATCTAATCAAATCTAATCAAATCTAATCAAATCTAATCAAATCTAATCAAATCTAATCAAATCTAATCAAATCTAATCAAATCTAATCAAATCTAATCAAATCTAATCAAATCTAATCAAATCTAATCAAATCTAATCAAATCTAATCAAATCTAATCAAATCTAATCAAATCTAATCAAATCTAATAAAATCTAATCAAATCTAATCAAATCTAATCAAATCTAATCAAATCTAATCAAATGTAATCAAATCTAATCAAATTTAATCAAATCTAATCAAATCTAATAAAATCTAATAAAATCTAATAAAATCTAATAAAATCTAATTGAACCAGCTTATATTATTACCAGCTTAATTGATATTTTTTTTGGTTTAAATATATTTAAATAAGGTAAGCTCGAGGAACCAATTGGTTATTCTAACATTCAAGGGCTTGATATTTCTTTCGAACTGAAATAGTAAATAAAGATATGCAAGCGTGGTCGTGTATATTTCGGATCCTATTATTTCTAATTATGAAGTTACATGTTTACTACGACACTCAGTGGATGGCTTTTAGTAATTGCCTAGATAATATTAAAGTAAAAAATTTAATTATTTTTGGTGACTCGAATATTGATCTAAGGAGCAATAACTATGATAGTATCAATTATTTGGCCATCATGTCATCTTCTGAGTTGTTATTATTGGTAAATGTGATTCATTACCCTTAAACTATCTAAATCACTGAGAAACTTGAGTTGGCGGAGTGTGTAAGAATTGATTTGTGCCAACAAGGCACATTCAGCTATTAATCTCGAATAACTCTGAGTCAAAATATCTCTTTCTTCTACCTGTAACAGTCGAAGAAGTTTTCTCGATGTTCATCTTATTTAAATATACAATCAATTTTCAGAGATCCTTTACCTGTGACTGTCGGGGTACCGCAGGATTCGGTTCTTTGAACAATATCTGTTTTTAATTTATATAAGAACTCTTTTTAAATTTTTATTGTTTAAACAGTCGAGCTCAAAAACACGATTCATGATATTTTATCTGAAAAATGTCGAAATGTTTAGTTCTGGGAATAATTTTACTAGCCATTCCTTAAATTGTCCTTTAAATTTAAGTAAAACTAATCCAATTACGTACAATAATATGGCAGTAATAATTAAGATAACTAACTACTAATAACAATTTGATCAGAATAATAATGTGGTTGATACCGACTAACAACATACACCAAATTCTCCCCGCCGTTTGGCCAAAAACAAGCCCCTCAATAATACCTCCATCACTACATATGTTTCATAGTTTGAATTTTGCTATTTTGTCAAAAATGCATGCGCGAATTTTTATTCAGAGACCAAAATAAAAATAACACAATACACTTAAAATCATATGACGATAAAAATATATTATCGTGGTGATGTCGTAGTCAAATACTAGCATTTACTGCACGTATATATCGTGAGACTAATAAATTAAAATTTGAAATTAAAATCGAAAAAATTAATTAAAGTCGAGAGAAATAATTAAATTGGTCGTAATAGTAGTAGTAGTGGTATTCTACTGAGAGGCCTGGCGAATCTATTATTATTTTATCGCGTATCTTGTTTATTGTTGTTATTATTATTATTATCATTATTAATAATAACAAAAATGAGAGTAAACATATTTATTTATATACAGAGAGATAAAGAGCATTGGTGGCCTCAAATGAATACAATATTTTCATATTCATTCGTAGTGAACATCTTGAAGTGAAAACATCTAGTTATTAAAACTGTTAACCGATAGCTATAAAAAAAAATTACGGGAGATAAATTTAATAAAACTTTTAAAACTGTGAAATTGAAAGCAAATTTTAAAACTATAAATAAAAAATTAATGAGTAGATTTTATATTCTTACATACAGCAAAGTGAATTTAAGTGCATAAAGATCATAATATCCAAAAAAAAAAAATTATAATTTGGTAAAAGAAATTCGGTCATTAGGTCGGGTGCGTGTGTATTTCTGTGTGGTGTGTTAGAAGTGTGCTCGAGGTTTTCTATATTTTTTTTTTGGACCATGAATAAAACAAAAGGTTATTTCTCGAGTGGCTTTAAACTATGGCCACTCTCTCATCTACACAACAATAGTCAACAGCATACGTTTGGTAGTTCGGTGGCGGTACAAAAATTACGCGAATCAAAATGGTTTGGCCCCGAGGAACAACGTATCTTGTGTGCGGTGCTCGAGTGTGGCTTTATTGTTGAAATTCGTGAAGAAAATGAAATGAACGGATGGTTTGGTGTTGTAATTTGTAAAACAACAAAAGGTTTGTTTATTAATTTGTATTACATTCAGTTTATTTACTGCTGATTAGATAGTGTATAGATGCCATGCCAACTATTATGGTATAATCACAAATATATATATATATATATATATATATATATATATATATATATATATATATATATATATATATATATATATATATATATATATATATATATATATATAAATTTAGTAGACAGACGTTACAGTTTTACATTTATAGTTTTATAATTGAGACAATAGACGCTTAAAATGTTAATCGCGCGATGAAATAATTAAGTTTATTGTAAGTTATTGCTCTAGATATTTTGTGTCCCTCACAGTTCACAAAATCTTAGAAATTTGTACATATTCACTCCTACACATAACAAAAAAATAATATATCATACACATATAAAGTTGTTTTAGAAATTTTTAATTACATCTGTGTATTTACAGTTGTGGAATTTTAAATTGCCGAACTGTAGAGATTCTGTGTACAATTTTGTTGTTAAGCCGGTCATTTTCATTTTTGAAATTTATATGGGCGTAAATAAAGAGAAATAATAAATTCCAAAATTGTCTGTTTAACTTGTTTGATCCATTTAGCTTTAATCTATGTTAGCCATCATAAACTTAGAAAAATTATAAGCACTTAGTTTAGAATTAAGGATGTCAAGTAGGATGGAGCGGTCTTATAATGAGCTTACGCAGGATAGATGCTCTGCGATATAACTAGTTTGACTAATAAACATATTGTGATTTAGTAATGCCACAACAACATCTTTCAAATTGTTCGACCACGTCAGTTTATTGTAATAAAAGTAGAAGATCAAAGCAATAGGCAATGGAATTATTAATTGTGATAACAGCAGTGCATGTTAATGTACATGACACTAAAAAGGTGTGATTCGAAATCTTAAAATACACGTCAAGCGATCTTTACAGGTTTTTTTTTTTGTTAACTTGATACAAATTAGTTCACGTTAGCTAAATAAGTGAGAACGATTTCCTTACCTCCAGCCACAGGAGGTGTGTAACAATTGTAAAAAATGCCCCTCTGCAACAGCTGTTGGTGGATCTTTGAGGCGAGATGTACTATTAACTTTTAATCAAATGTATTACAAATTCCTCATCGTGATCAAAACTATGTTTGGTATTTGGCATTAGGATTTGATAAGGTGTTTACTTATCGAAGTTACTTGATCGCAATTTTTTTAGGAAAGGAACGTCAGCGCGGTAGGGTAATCTCTATGCGGTTTATAATCTCTTAGGTCGATTCTGGTTTTTCCTATCCTTTGTCTGTCCTATGGTTTAAAAATAAAATAAATTTACTTGATTTTATGTAACGTTTTTAAAGGTGCTAAAGAAGAGATAAAAAATTATATGATAATTTAATACTTGGAAAAATTTAATTTTAAAATTCAATTATAAATAAGACGACTGATCTAACGAACAGTAGCATTGAAACCAATGGCCTATGTGTAAATGTGTGAGCTGAAAGCGAAAGTGGAGTCAGAAAAAGTTTACAAAAAAATCTTAATACATTTTCCAAAATTAAACAGAAATAAATTATTTTTAACACGCCAAAAGGTGTTCACAAACAGTAGGGTATTACAAACAGTAGGGATTTAATGAATTTGACAGTGAACGATAGTAGTTATACTGCCTTACTTTGAGAATGGTTTAAAATTAATTAAACAAGGAGCCGGTATACTCCCGGAAAAAATTGCTTGATTGAGAAAATTACAACATAATATGGACGATAAGAATCTAACAAATTACGCTGCATATTAAACTCATGAGGGCAACGGAACCAATAAAAATGAAATGATAGTACAATATGTAATAGTATTAAAACAAATCAATGAATAATAAAGAAGTTTTAGAACAAATCAAAGAAAAAAAGTTGACATCTAAATAAGTGCTTCTATCATTTGAAGCTGCAGCCAAAATTGGGCTTTGTATAGGGTAATTCAGCACCAAGTTTTACATTTTAATGTATAAATCGACTCGCATATATATATATATATATATATATATATATATATATATATATATATATATATATATATATATATATATATATATATATATATAATTTATATATATATATATATATATATATATATATATATAATTTATATATATATATATATATATATATATATATATATATATATATATATATATATATATATATATATATATATATATATATATATAATTATACAGATAGAATGCAGATTATTTAATTTGATTTAAAAAACGAACTTGACTTAGTTTTTTTATAATATAGGAGAGCTATTCCCTACTTCAAATCTTTATGAAAAAAAATAGACTTCAAACTGCAGTAAATAGGAGAAATAGTCCTACATAAGGCAGGCTATAAATATGGAAAAATTCACTACTGTAGTAAAAACTCATTTTTTCCGTTTCTGATTTCTAACGAAAACCCGCATCCACTCACAGTATTTTCATTTATTATAAGCTTATTCTACTATTTTCATTTACTATAAGCTTATTCCAAAAATATGCTTGACAATTGCTGTTTTCTTAAGATGGATTAAAAATACTTCTGCCGGAACATGGTCCCGATAAAAAACATTATCTTGTTCTCAAAAATGTTGGGTATGTTAATTATTTAAATTGTCTGTTTACCTATAAAATGCAATTTCCTTATAATATATTACCGTAAACAATTTAAAAATACATTTTGATCGTTTTATATTCAACCGAGAGATCTTAAAATTGCCGAAGACAATAAAAAATATCTTCAATGTCATTTAAATTTTAATAACAAAACAAAATGTTCGTTTAATTTAATATCAAAAATGTAAATATTTACTAAATGATAAAATTCGGTTCTATTGATTGCTATATTATAGTATAAGGCAAGAAACATATTTTAAAATTAAAGATTGCCTGTCCTCCCCACAAGAAATTACGTATCATATTAAACGCCCAATAATATTTAAATTTTATGTATGAATTAATATTATAATCTCATTTGTTATAAATCTTAAAAATTGAGAATTTTTTTTTTACGACAGCGTAGAAGAAAACGAAGAATTGTCTACTGGCGCGCAGCTTATTAATATTTTAATCGACGTTAGACATTGATGTTTTATAAACAATATTTTTATGTCATTCAACTTTTGTTTATAAATTTTAATTAATTTTTAAGTTAAATTTAACACTTTATTCATATATGTCTCATGACAGTAATGTACTTGCAAATTTCTTTAAATTTTGTGCATTGACCGAAGTGTATACGAAATCGTTTAAGTATTTTGTAATATGGTGCCAAAAAAAATTTAAAAAATGTTGTTTACAAATTTGCCGGTTAGTTTACGATAGCGAAAAAAAAATATAATTTTAGATGATCGTATTATGCGTTACCAGATAATTCTGACTTAAATCGTAGTGCCAGTGTTGACACCATATAATGTACACAGTTTGTTTATAGATTTAAACGTATTTTTAGTAAAAAATTTTGACCTATTAAGTTTCTTATAAATTATCATATATGCAGAAAAATTTTGTGGCTCATTGTCATGGCAAGGCTACATTCTAAATAGACCAGATAAGTTTAAATAATTAGATAGAAATATACTGTGCGAAATTTGTTTCGAGTGTGACTAAATCTCTAATCAAAGACGATATAAATAAATAAAATCATCTAATGGACAGTAGAGAAATCAGGAATGATAAAATAATAAAACCAAGTGCGCCATTTTTAAAAGAAATTCCAAAAATACATAAGCTAAATATACCAATTAAACCGGTAATTAACTTTACAACAACTCCAACTTTAGATGAGCTTTTATATATTATTATTATTGTGTTTACTAATTAATTCTGACACAAAGCGTAGATCTATATTGACACCTTATTTAAACGTATTTTTGAAACCTAGTATTTCAAATATGTTCATAAATGCAGAAAATTGTTTGTGACTAATTGCCATTCACGGCAAGGTCACATTCTAAATAGGCCAGATATGTTTAATATAATTGGATAGAATTACATTGCGCAACATCTGTTTTGTGTACGCCAAATTTTTTTTTTTTAGTTTCAACGATTTTGTTTGGCTCCGAAGTATGCAATTTTTTTTATAAAATCTCAAGGAATATTATCAGGTTCAACCGAGCTTCTTGTTAGTATATCCATATAAATTATTACTGCTCGAGTTTGGTTCCGAATGTTAACGATATGTCTTTCAAAGCTTTCGCTTTGTATTGCATGCCTTTTAGATCCCCAAAAATGTGGATCAAACCCAAATATTAGAGGCGCATCGTATTTTAAAACCCGATATTAAGTATACTGCCGAACAAAATATAATCTGAAAAATATACAAATACCAATTAAAACAACAATTTACAATCATATTCAATAATTACTCAAAATGCATAAACAGACCAGTAAATTCAATCAACTCTTTATCAACTATAGCATAATATATTTCAAGTATCTTGTTTACATTTGTGTAAATACAAACGTTTAACTAGGAACCGATTAAAGAAAATACGCGATTTATAACTAATGGAACGTGCCGGGGGTATACTATAGACTTTCATTGCAATATATAAATTACATTTCTATAATAATTGATCGTCCTACCTTACGATTTAACTCAACAATTATTGTTATTCAAATTAGTTGCCAAAAATATTATGTGTGGTAGATTTTGATTGACCCTGAACATCCTTAGATGGAATTTTTAATTTTTATCCATTACCATAAATCACAATATATTAATCTGTCGATTTTTTATTTTATTTTAACAGATAAAAAACCAAAACCTGAGAATATCGAAATACATACGATGAAAACGGCGGAAGGTAGACGAAAACATATAAAAATGACATTGGATGAAATATGGAAGCGGGGCTGTCAGATTAGAATTAATAATTTTGGAGATAAAGAGAATGTACCACATTCGGAGAAAGATATTAAAAATCAAGTAAGTGTAATCGACTAATTTTGTAATTACAATAAAATTTATGATAACCGTTTTACAGATTTCATTTGCCCAAAAAACAAAACGTACATGGCATAATAGTCAACATTTTGCATACTGGTGTCGGTATGGCGATCGGCAGGAGGATGTTCGAAGAAAACAGGTACAATTATTTTATATAAGTTCATAATTTGTAACTCGATCATCACTCAATTGTTGATTCATCAAAAACATTTTAACTATAGAGAAAATTGATCACATGGTCATTGTTAATTACGCAAAATAATTATATTGCCAATTTCGGCCAAATTACAAAAACAAAGCATTATAAATTAATATTGTTGTAACTGTCATGATAATTAATTTTTTGTGTACGATAAGAGGGCACAATCAATGCGACAATCCGTATCATTTACGTTATTTAGTTCACGTGCCGTCTTCTGGTTATCATAAATTTCAATGCAAGATAAGATGGCCAATTAAGGTAATGACGTTGGTAATGAATGAAATTTGGCGATGACTTTGAGTGGTATTTACACTTATTATTCGCGCAGTTTAAATTTTTTTTTTGAATGTACTATCTAATTGATTTGTGTCGTCAGATTTATGAGTAAGAACTATAAATTTTCTATTTTACTATTGCCGAACAATACGATAATGATTATAAATAATTTGTATATAAAATAAACAAACGCGACCTTAAACATGTTGTCACGAGAATTTTATTTTTATTAAAAATTTTCTTTTGCCAAAATACTTAAAAAATTAATTATATTCGTTAAATTAAAATTGGTCTAGTTGTTTGTTGCCCGGCGAAAAAATGATTCTATAATATTTACTTTGCAATTATTTAAGCGCAATTAATGTTATCAAGAACTTATTCTTGAATCGGATAAATTTAGAATTGTGGAGTACGTGATTGTTTTATCGTAGGCAAAACCATATAAATAACATCACAATTTTTAAATAAGGATCGGCATGCAGAACATAATCGATTTACTAACGTCATTAACTATAACAAAAGGGTCATTTAAAAAGCTTCCAGCAATATTGACGAAGAATATAAATAAACAATTTACTCAAACCTATAAATAAAAATATTCCGATCGATAATCATCAGTTGACCTAAATGAAAATATTAATTTATAAGAAAAATGCTTTACAATTTTACCGGACAAAAGAAAAGCATTAGAAAACTTAATTGCAAACCAAAATGAAACAATATAACTGTGAAGAAATCCTAAACGTCTTAATAGCTTCCTTTCACTTTGTTTTAAAATTATTAGTGCAAGTTATTGTTTTATGCTATGTGTATCGGAAATCAATAAAAGCTACTACCCGTACCGTAATGAAAATTCCCGTCTACACTTTTATTGTGTGAGTTACAAAAGTTATACGAGATATCGGATAATTATTACACTTTCTGTAAATTGCAGACTTTCTCATAAAATACTTTTAAACGAGCATGTCGGCTTGTCGTAGGATGCGACTAAATAAAGGTTGTACCGTTTACGCAACCTTAAACATCTTAACTATTAAAAAAATCAACAAAAGAAAATATGGAAACCACCAAAATTTAAACCGACTCCCGCTTACGTTAACAGACACGCGGTTTAGGATTGGTCTCAGGATGCCCCAGATGAAAAAAGCGATTTCGGATTTCAAAGCAGTTGATAATTGCTTTTATAAGCTACGTTTACTAAGCTAACATGTCAATCATTAGTATTCATGCGTCCACTGATGTCAGCCAACTCAAAGATAAAGCGTCATTTTAAAACAGTTTGGATGATCTGATGAGATCCAAAGCACGACGTCAGAATAGAGATTGGTGGCATTAATGCAAGAACTGGCAAAAATCAGACAGACTTATGTGAAAATATAGGCCCGTACTCTCAACACCATCTAGCGACCGATAATAGGGAAAGAATGGTGTACTTTACGATCACGCACGACCCCATGTTGACTAGCATATTCTTTTCTCAAAAATATATCTCCTTGCAAACATGGGCACACCCTCTATTGCCAGTCGAGACCAGGATGAAAACGTCCATTTTTGTGATTAACTCAATGTTCAACAAGTATTAAATGCTGTATTTGAACGTTGTCAAATACAGACTGCGGAGATGTGCGTAGATGACCCATCCTACGAGTAATTCGCACTGGCCATGTAGATACTAAAAAGAAATCGTTCGCTTACAATGGATTTCATTAATTCCGAGCTCTTGATATCCGGAAGTGATAACGGGTTTTCCAATAAGAGGGTTCATTTTGATATTAAAAAAAAATTAGTTTTTTTTGAGAGACATCAATGAATGTTTATTTCATTGTAAAGGGGAATGTATGCCATTAGCATTTGAAAACGATATCAGCCAAATGGCCGCCACAGCTTATCCTTTGCAGCACCTTATCCTTTTCATGAAATTGTCCATGACCAATTCGCACATTTGCGGCTGTATGTCCTCGACAACTTCACCAATTTCATCTTTTAAGGTGTTGAATCGATTGTGGAGCATTGGTATAGACCTTATCTTTCACGTGGCCCCAAAGAAAAAAGTCTAAAGGTGTTAAATCACAAGATCTCGGTGGCCAATTGTGATCACCTCTTCGAGAAATAACACTGTCAGGAAACTTTTCTTGCAAAATTGCAATTGTTTCGTTGCTTGTGTGGCACGTAGCGCCGTCTTGCAGAAACTAAACGTCGTCCACATTAATATCTTCAAATTCCGGCCATAAAAAATCATTAATCATAGCTTGGTAGCGCAATCTATTCACCGTTACAGTTGCACCAGCCACATTTTCGAAAAAGTAAGGCCCAATGACACCACCAGCCCAAAAACCGCACCAAACAGTGACACGTAGGTTAGTTAATTTTGATGGAAATCGGCTATTCGGAAGTGGCTGCTGCCATAGAAAGTTTTCAAATTTTGTAAATATTTCGAAAAAATACAGCACTAATGAGAAAACTGTTAGTTGTATTGAAAAAATAAACAAAAAAATAAAAATAAATTACAATAATGCCAATTCCGGTTAGCCGATTTCCGCCAAAGTTAACTAACAATCCGGAGCTGCATTAAAAAATAGGGGTTCTTATTTTAATTTCAAAGTTACCCCCCGCCCCACCGACAAATCTTCAAGGAGGGAAGATTCAAGGTAATGAAAAAGCAGACACCCTAGCTAAAAAGATAACGGATCAAACAACATACCTATACTAAAACATGGTACGACTAGAGGAAGCGATCTACCAGATGAAAAAAGAAATAAGTAGAGATTGGTCAGGCAAATATGACTCATTGACAATCACGGTGGGTGGCTATAAAAACCAAATAAATGGAAAACCGCCAAAATGACCTGAGCAGAAATTTTTTTAAATTTACTAGATGATCTATCTTACTAGTCTTTCGAGGGTTATAAATATTACCTGATAAAATTGTTTGCTCAGTTACGAATACAAAAACGAACAAAAACGAAAAATCTGAAACTATAACGATTCTAAAATAGAGGAAGGTACACTTACTAATCTGGCCTTAATATGTTCCACTGACATAACCTACCATAATTAAGCGGAGGTAGAGTCGTATGTTTCCTGAACAAATTAAAGCTATCAATGCCAAAGTTGGATTAGGTATATTTAGATTAGGAATTTATCAGAAAAACAAAGAACCTTAGGCCTTACAGGTTTGGTTGTCTAAATTTTAACATGTTAAATAAGAAATAAGTTTTGATATTGAAATGATTTACAATTTACAATTCCTGCATTGAAAATCTGTTAATAATTTTTAAATGAAAAGCGTTTTAAAATTTAAATTAAATTAATTATAAAAATGTATCCTAATCTCAAAATTTGAATTTATTTTCAGATGTCAGAATGCGTGAAATGGGGCACTGTTGGTATGAACGCCGGGATGCTACTATTAAAGCGACCAAAAGCCAAAAGTATAAATTAATTTGTGCCCGTACCTTAAGCAAATAAACTATATAAACTATTGTATATTACAACGATAAACTATTATGATATAATAATAATAATATGATAATATGATGTGATTTGTTCAAATGTAATTTAAGTATTTTAATTAATTTAAAATTTAACAATTTATATACATACATTCTTTAATAGACATTATGTACATATTAAGGTAATATATTGGTAAAATTTAGTTATTTTCTGCACGGGCTTAAAGCAACAGTCAAGAAAATGTTTTAATTTTTATTGCCTAGATTTTAGTTTTAATTAATTAATTAATTAATTTTATAGAGCTGTGTTTTTGACATTAATTAAGATAATGAAATAAAATATATATTTTTTTTATGTAATTTAGGTTAAAACAAAAATATTAAAAGACTAATTTTAAATTTATAAGTAAGTTTTACGAGTATAATTTATAAGATTTATATATAACGGGGACTTAACCTCGTAAAATCAAGTGCCTAATTAAAATACAAATAATTCCATCAATATATATATATATATATATATATATATATATATATATATATATATATATATATATATATATATATATATATATATATATATATATATATATATATATATATATATATATATATATATATATATATATATATATATATATATATATATATATATATATATATATATATATATATATATATATATATATATATATATATATATGGCACTTCTATTTATGAACTATGTTCCAATGAAACTATAACCAATTTTTTGAAAGGCCATTAAACACTTGTTTTATACAGAAATTTCCTTTAAGGAATTTAAAACTACAAATATATTGTATTTATCTTAGATATTTATAGTAAATATATGTATATATATATATATATATATATATATATATATATATATATATATATATATATATATATATATATATATATATATATATATATATATATATATATATATATATATATATATATATATATATATATATATATATATATATATATATATTATTTGTGTATAATATATTGTATATAAATGTAAATATTAAAATAAAAGCATATTAAAATAATCTGTGTGCATTTTTGTATTTTGATGCAATTTAAGAATTTGATATCTAGAATACGATTGTAGACTAGAAACACAAATATTGAAAATCTCATTGTGATACACACAGTCTAAGAATATTTGTCAATCTCAACCAGTTAAATTCAGTGTGGGATCAAGTCGATAATGAAAAAGTAACTTTCGTTAGTTATGAAAAAGTAACTTTCGTTAGTTAATATAGTCGGGACTAGGTAGGGGTCGAAAGTAGTTGAGAAAGAAGAGATAGAACGTCAAACAACCATATGCAAGGTTATGGTTTGCTTTATATGGAGGAAAATTGAGGAACACAATTAATTAAAGTTAAAAATGCACCTACAAAACAAGGCAGAGGTGATACGCAGAAAGCTAAAGTATACGACATTTTTAAAGCTGATGAGGAGGCAACAGCAACTCAAATAACCAAGTACTAGTCCATTGTGTAAGAAAAGTCACTGGCCAAATTAACAACATACCACCAATGCTTTTGGTCGAGGCTTCTGGGCATCATTTGGCACCAATATAACGAAAGTAGCATCATCTATTAATCAACAAGAAGTTAAAGATACTATAGAGAAACTAAAGGACAATAAAGCTGCTGAAACAGGCAACATAACAGCCGAAATACGCAAAGATTATACAGCAGCCATTAATCCAAAAAGTGTGAAATTCTGAAAGAATACTTATGAAGAACTGGCGAGGTTCTCAACACAACAATAAAAATACTCGCAATGATCATTCTTGACAGTATCTCTCCAACTCTCACCTGCAATCAATGCAAAATTAAGAAACGAGCAAGCTGGCTTCAAACCAGGAAGAAGTATCACTATAATCATATCAACTAAATCCAAATCATTGATATACAATCAAATGAAAGCAATTCTCCACTATACCTGCTCGATCGCAGATTCGCAATACGCAAGAACGCAATAGGGCCGACACTTTGTGAAATGGTTATCCTAAAGAAAATAATTGTCACAAACACTCTGACATACAGCAAAAATTACAACAGCTATAAGATCTATAGCTACTAAAGTTGGTCTCAATAAAATCATTGGAAAAACTAAAATGATGAGAATCAACACGAATATAAAATAATTATAATAAGATGTTTTCACAGGCCATTGCTGGCCTGACCGATTCAACAGTCTGGCTGTTTGGGGCTATATAACAATGAAAGAAGATTAAAGACATTCGAAAAAAAATCGTACGCTTCTTTTGAAAGTCATTAAACTTCTTTCATATTCATCCGTCAGAGTTTAGCTCTCACACCCATACATGAAAACGGGTCTTAACAACACCTTGAACAAGCTCGATGGGATTTGCAAGGTATTTTGACATTGGCAGTAAACGTAAGGCATTCGTATCCTTTCCACACAGTTATTATGAGGGACATGATCACTGGGACCTGCGGTATCGAAAACTTGTCACTCTTTCAAATGTGTGGTCACGACTACTAAAATCCATTGCGTCTTGGTTTCAAAAACTACTGATCATATATTTTGTTTTGGACTAATTGATCTTGAAACGAACTGACACTGAGAACCGTACAAGAGGTGGTGAGAACCAGTCCAATTACACATATATCATCTGCATATGCCAGATCCTGCTTGAACTGAAAGTTCAAGATGTTGTCCTGAGATATATTTAACTTTTATGAAAGACAAATTCTAACATGAGATTAAACAGTATCGGGGACAGAGCATCTCCTAGCCATACACCAGGCCTAACTGTAAAAAATTCTGATAGCTTGTTCTCACCTTTGATACAGCATTGTTACTGCATTACTGTCATTTTACATAAACACCCATATTTGTCAGGTATTCCCAGACATCGCAAAACAAGCCATAGGATATCCCGATGGATTGAGCAAAGGCTTGTTGGAAATCTAAGAACACGATGTACATCACGATCAGTTTAGTAATATTTGGAAAGTATGACCCTCTACAAAATTTTGGTAGTCACCAAGGAGCCTCCGCCAAAGAAGTGATTCTCTCCAATATAGGAAAACTACGCCACGATAGTTTTCGCATTTTGAGCGATCTCCTTTTTTAATGATAGGGCACAATTAGGCCACTTTCCATTCATCAGACAAAATTCCGCTATGCCATACTAAACGAATAAGTTAGAAAAGATAGTTCCACAAAGTATCACCTTCGAATGTCAAGAGCTCGGAATTAATGCAATGAACCCCAGAGAAACGGTTTCTTTTAGTATCTGCATGGCCAATGAGCATTCCTCGTAGGATGGTCCACCCTGCACATCTCCGCAGTCTGTATTTGACAACTTTCAAATACAGCATTTGACAATTGTTGAACATTGAGTAAATCAGATAAATACTCCTACCAAGGATCAAGCACCTCATCGATTTCAACACGGACGTTATCATCCTAATCCCAGATGGCGATATACCTAGATTTGAAGGCATGGTGCAGTGCAGTAACTGAAGAACTAAAGAAGTTACGAAAGCTATGCTCGTTACTGTGTTGTATTACACTTAAGACTTCAGCCTTCCACAATTCACGCTTTTTCCGTCTACAAATTCGCTTGGTGGGTCTCATAGCAAGGACCGCTTTGTTTTTCCTTGCGATTGTAAAATGTATTCGCTCTTCGTTATTTGATATATTCTGTTACTCAACAGCAAGACGACACGGGTTTTTATCATACCTAAAGTCGCCTAGGCAGCCTCGACAACAGAAGATTTCAAAACCTCCCATAGAGCGTTCACATCATCAGAACGGTTTTCATACTGTCACTGCTAACAAGATTCTAAGATTTTGCTTTCTCATCTTCGTTTAACAGACCTTCACAGCTGAAACGTAAGTTTCGTTTGATTTGTACGAAAACTGCCACCTTAGCTTTGCAGCGACTAATTGATGATCACTGACCTTCTTAGATGACCTGAGATCGTCCCTTAGAAATTATCACATAGTCAATTTGAATTCGGGACGTCTCACGATGGTGTGTCTTCAAGTGGATATTTTTATGCCCAATAACAAAGTACATCTTTCTTTCCCCATTATCGATCGCTAGTTCGTGTCGGGAGGACGGACCTATGTTTTCACAAAAAAACTGAATTTTGCCAGCTGTAGCATTAAAGTCACTAATCAGTATTTTGAAGTCGCGCTCCGGCATGAACACAAATGATTGACAGATAGGTAGGCTAATCGCATGCGTAACCGTAGCTTACACATACGATTATCAATTAAAACAGCCTTTTTTACCTGGAGCCCAACAAGAATACCAATATCAAGATTGCCGAGGTTATCTCCAATATAAAGCAATGTATAGCCATGTGCAATGTATATAGCATGTGACCACGTACCACGCAAGGATCCTATATTGCGCGTCCGTCAACATAAAGCGGAGTCGACGTCAGAATACTGACTTAAGTAACAATCTTCGATCATAAAGATGACTATATAGGTTCAAACTCTCGATACATGCTGGCAACCGATGTCTTAATTATTAAGGACAGGTTCCAAATTATCTAACATGTGATATAATATCGATCGGCTTCAAAATTTGGAATCAATGATCATTAAATGGTCACTGCAAACGAAGATAAAAAAACGCAACATACAAATTTTGCTGGCAGAAGCATTTAGAAATTCATGTACTCTCCTGATAATGTGAACGATCTATAGATATGAAAACGTTGGTTGTCAATGCAGCCCAGGTGACTCTAGGTATGGTAAAAATTATAAATAAAAATGATTTTTTTGATCAAGAGTGTCGCATTGCATTAGAGCAACAGAATATAGTCTATAGAGAAGCGCGAATACGTTTCACAATCGCAAAGAACAACAAAGCGGTCATTGCTAGGAAACCACGAAGCGGAATTGTAGACCATTTGACCATACTTCCAGACCATGTTGTATTGTCATTCAGCGCTAGGATGAAAATCTTTGCTTTAAAATCCACGCAGTGCTCGATACTTGGACCGAGCATTTCTCCGGTTTACTAAATGTTCAACAAGAGTCAAATGCTGTAGCAAAAAGTTTAAAATACAAACAGCGGAAATGAGCATACAGGACTCAACCTTACGAGGAATACACACGATTTTCGAGTAATAATCAACCGAAATCATGATGCTCTACAATTGCGATCTATATAAGTTTTCCATCAACCTTCAGTTATTGATGTCATGGTGATTCGATCGTTTTCCAAATGATTAACAGTCAGGTGATTTGCACAGTCAAATAAATATACCGTAATCAAATCTGATCCACTTCAAAAATATGTGAAAATACGATGATCTGGCATTGCTATAACTGGTATAGATAAAACAATTTACAATTGCCTGTTAAAGACGCAATTTGGCATAGTAAATTTCAAAAACAATTTACGTATTTATAACTTATCCAAATTCCAAGGATATGGCCACTTGTATGCTTATCAATTTCGATGCAGGTTATCTCATTGCATTTTTTGCAAATCGAACGTGTTTTTAATCATAGTAGAGAGATTAGAATGCAGAATCGGACTCGCACGTTTTTAAAAAAATCAGGATTTACAATCTAATATTATAGGAAAATGTGTTTAACTTACCTCACGTAAAAGCCCAAACAAGACATCAGTGGAGAGTGAACGTTCGTGCGCCTCATCCATAATGATGGCCGAGTAATTATCCAAATCAGGTTCTCGTAAACTTTCCCTTAGTAATATTCCATCAGTCATATATTTTATCACTGTCTTTTCCGAAGTACAATCCTCGAAACGTATGGCATAGCCAACATCGTCGCCCAATTTTGACCCCATTTCATCGGAAACACGTTTTGCCACAGACATGGCGGCTACACGACGCGGTTGTGTACACCCAATCATACCGAAATTACTATATCCATCTTCGTGCAAGTATTGGGTAAGTTGCGTAGTTTTACCACTTCCCGTTTCACCCACAATAATAACAACCGAGTTTTCCCGTATCACATTTAATACTTCTTGGCGTACAGCAAACGCGGGTAAAAATCGTCTCTGCTCGGATATAGTTTTGCGACGTGAAAAATCACTTTTTGAGTCATTGTCCGAGTTCATCATGTGCGCAGCGAATTTCTGATCTTTTCGATAGTCAGCTGTATCCGTGTCTTGATCGAATTTTTCATCTTCTTCGTCGCGTTTCTTTTCGACACCCATAATATTACCGATTTTTGTGCCACCCAATTCCCAATGTTTCTTCTGTGCTTTACGTCGTTCTTTTTGTTCACGATAGGCTCGTACTAGAGCACTTCCTTTGCGCGCACATAGTGCCATATCGGATGTTGGATCTTTTACCGGAATCACAGGCTCTGGTTGTTTTGTAAATACTATGCGGCCATCTAAAAATGGTGGAACGATATGGTGAACAAGCAAATGTACTCGTTCTATGGCCTCCTCGTCAAAATCTTCGTTCACATTTATTGACATTACGACACCAGACGTTAACATTCGATTACGTTCCCAAAGCTCATTATCCTTGTTGATTTGCCGTTGTTGTGCAGAGATACGTTTGGTCCGTTTTAATTCGAGTTGTTCTTCGCGTTTTTTTAGGTACTCACCCGAGAATGGATTGTTTTCTTCGTCATAGCCTTCACCTATGTTGTACCATTCTCGGTCGAGACGTCGCTGTTCTTCTTCCCATAAATCACGATCCTCTTCGTTATTCCAAGGTTGTTCGCGACCTGTTTGAGGTGTAGCTCCAGATTTTTTACGATCATTAGCCCATTGGTTATAGCGATGGGCAGGCGTTGGTCGAGGCGATGGTTGAGCACTTCGCCGATCCAAATGAGTTTTTGGTGTCGGAAAATCCCATGAAGATTTTTTGAGTTTTCTTTCGTTTTCCTCATCGTCGTCCTCTTCCCACGAGGTTCGTGCAAAGTCTTCTCGCGAAGACCGTGGTGTTCCCGGCTCACCGCGTATACTCGGTGTACGTATACTTCGGTCACTACGTTCGCTGCGCGGCGATTCCCGCGACGACCGATGCCGGTCTGAATCACGATCACGACGTCGGTCACGATCTCTATCACGATACTTATCACGGTCGCGATCTCGGCCACGTTCCCGATATCGGTCCCGATCCCGATCATCATACCCACGTTTACGGTCTTTACTCGATGCGTACACACCTTTACGTTTTCTGTCTGCATTTTTTTGCAATTCGTAGAGACGGTCTTTTGCTTCTTTCGACACACCACCCGTATACGATGGTGTTTCCACTTTTCCCTGGCGATATTGCCGATTAAGTGTGTGTAAACTATCGACATCGGGAGTTTTAAAACTCATAGCTGGTGATCTTTTACCGCCGCTATCACCTTCATCATCGTGTTCTGTGTCTTTAAATGAAATCAATCGATTCCCACTTTCCCGTTCTTTACGCCGTTCGGCCGCTAATTTATCCAAGCCCAAAAGCGAGGGCATCGGCATTTTGAAATCATCACTTCGCTCTTTTTTTACAATTAATCCACCTACTGAGTCGGAACTACCTTCGAGACGATAAATTGTTCTATCTTCATCGTCACTCATAACTGTTTGACGAGAATTTTCCACAAATTATTTTATATTTTCCAATTTTATGTTTACGTTTTCACTATACCACAAAAATATAAACGTTTTAAATTAAACTGAGCTACTATTTAACTGTCATCATGACATTTAGATACAGTTTACGATCGATAGTACGAACACCATGTGCTTGTGTTGAATAAAAATAGAAATGCGTCGTAAAATTTAAAAACTCAATATTTATTGTTTACACTTTATATCACGTCTATAAAAATGAAAAAAATAGATGAATACAGAGCTTGCGTAAGTAATATCACTTTAAGTAAATGAATTATTATAAAAAATCACTTCAAATTTGATGGGGAATGTATAATGATTTAGTCGGCCTTGTAGTAACAAACCGTGGATTCTGGGTCGCAGTTCTCATATTCTTGGAGACTTGCTTCATTAAGGTGTTCATCTTTCACGCAAGCACAACAGAAATTATGTTCGGCCGTTTGAAAATATTTGCGCGGTACCCCAGTCCAGTCACGTTCAATGCCGCCACTCATTTTGGTGCACCAAATTCGGGTGCCAGTCTCTGACTTCCACTCGATGTTGCACGGTGGATATAAATTTTCAAGTTTTTGTTCATTATCGCGGGCATTGATAGCTTCCTGCCGCTTAGCCTTTACTTTGGCATAGTATTGAGTCTCGTCACCATTTTCGTTGTAGAAACGTCCAATCACTTTGCCTTTGTACTTATACTCTTTATCGTAAAATTCTTTCCACTGGAATAGACTGAGAATTTCTCGAGGTTGTAGTACCAGCACGTCGTCCATGTCGTCTGTTACTTTATTGAACTCACCCGTGATAAAGGAGTTCGACGCGTCTCGACCTATAAACCAAATCTGAGTCAGTTTCGAGTAGTGGTCGATGAGTGATTATACAATACCTGCAAAAAAGTTGTAGCTTCCACCTGGTCCATAGTGCTTATCACCTTTTTTAACATCGTAGACGTCACCCAGGATCGCTATGTATAAGCCTTTGCTACCAGTTTCCCCGTTATAATCACTTAGCTGAGCGACTGTCAAAATTTTCTCATCTTCATCATCGCTACTAATCAAATTCGACAGAGTTCCGTCCATGTCACCCTGCCCGACTTGGCTACTGGGCAAACTCTGATGAAGATTCTCCGTGTCGGCCCCGTCCAAATGATTTTCATCATGGAAATCATGAAAATCGTGTAAATATTTATCGGATCGCAACTCTTTTTTAACACTCTTATGATATCGATCGTGTGGATCAATTTTCTCACTAAAGCCCTCATCCATTTCATCGTTTAATCGAACTTTTGCACTCTTCAAATTCTGGTCACTGTCACCACGATTCGATTTGCTGAAGATACGACTTATTGCTAAATTATAAAAAAATGGCAGAAACAATGAAAACAAAACTAAATAGATGAAAAATTTAAAATTAAAGCGATAATTGTTAAACATTTTGTGTTGTTAATTCATAAAACGAGAACGATTCACAAAAAATGTAGACACAAATTCCGGTTTTGTTGTTAAATTTTAGTGACGATGACAACAATAAGTTGAGCTGTCAAATTTAGAGTAAACAGTGGTGAATATACTATTGGTCTATTAGACCAATTTTTGGTTTTTGTATTTGATTATAAAAATTGGTTTGTGTATTCGATAGTGAAAAGGCTTTTCCCCTCAGCGAATTACGTGACAGTGATTTTTGTGCGGCAAGCACTGAAACGTTTTAGGTATATTCGACCAATTTTTGGTTTTAAAAAAATGGTTTGTGTATTTGATTTTCAAAAGGTTTTTCCTTCTTGTCGCATTGAGCGACAGTGATTTCTTCGCGTCAAGCACTGAGAAACATTTTCAAAAGTTGGTTAAACGTTCGTTAATTTTTAAATCGCCACATGTTGCAAGTGCTTCGTCGATTTCAATCAACTAAGATTTTATTAAAACATCATTTTAGGTATATTGTCTTTTTTCGTGACATAATCGATCAAACTTTTGTGTCGTGCAGACAGACTAAGTGTAATGAATTTGATTGATTGTTGATGGCGTAGACCATAATTTAAATATGTTTGATGGATTTATAATACAACACGTTTAATACCTAATGGGTAGATCCTTAAACTTAAAATCGATATTACATAACGCCTGATAATAAATTTCATGAAGAAGGAGGGACGACAATCCGAACAAGAATCTATAAGGGTAAATTATTGATCAATAAAATTACCCAAACATATAGATATTTGTGTACCCTAGATTGAATTTCGAGCTATATACAGAAAAAACTGTTCAATTAAAATAATAACATTTTGGGACGATATACCCAAACATAACCCATGTCTAAATAATTTATACCGCATCTCGATATATGCGATACATGCGACATGTATACATGGCAAGATATTAAAAATCAATTTGGCTTAAATTTGGTAGCACTTTGGTTCTCGTATATACATAAAATTTGATGGTATCACAACATAAACATTGAATCGATATAGATACATGCACGCACGCTGTTGGAACTAATCGTTCTAAATGGAAACTTTGATTTATTTATACATAAATCATAAATGCCTTGTTCTTTAAGTTTGAAGATGTACCCAGCAAAATGTTGTTGTGGTCATCGAACAAGGTGAACCGCTTTTTGATTATCTTTTCCTTCTAGCTTTCTCAATATGTTCAACGAATACTTCCAATTTTGGCTTCACAGAGCTTCATCAGCTTTTGAACTTAATCGTCGATTGACTGCTTGTACACTTTGCTTTCTGCTAAAACCTCAGTGTGCTCCATCCCACGTTGAAATTGGTGTATTGCAGTAAGGTTTTGATTTCGGTAGCGACCCGGAACGACAATGCGGTCTCTTGTGTGGTTGTTATAGCCCATCTTACTGAGAAAAAACTTCGCATCCTCTGATTCCCTTATTTGCTTCGGTGATAACAGCCACCCTCTACTAGCAGTTATTTGGCTTTATCTATTGCGAAACACCCGTCAACGCAATAATAGCACAAAATTCTCTGTATCCACATATTTAATGTTGCACTCGTAAGTGAGCATGACGAGTGCATATCGCTTCAACGGCTAGCCGTGTCCACCGGAATGCCTTTATTCGATTCAATAATTGTCAAAAAGGATAAAGATCGGTTTTCAGCTCACACTTTATCGCAGGATCTGCGAGTCAGACGCAACCGTTTTCTTAAGCTTCTCGAAAGCTTATTTCCATACCATGTTACCATATCTCTCAGTTGGAGAATTTGGCTCAGCATTTCCTTCTTTTGGGGATTTGTTCGTAAACCATTTTCGTCAACCATGCGAGGCCCAACATCTCTAACTCGTTCCGGCCAAACAAATTTCAAACAGATATTCGTCTCGATGTGATCTTTCTCGTTTTCAGCACCACTCATCATCGAATCGATTATTTGTTGAAAAATGTCCAGAGCTGTATTTTCCCCGGTTGCAGGAGGTTTACTTGAAATAGGCCACAATGAGTGTTGATCGTCATGAATCCCTTTGATACATCATCCATCTTCACCTGTAGAAACGCGCCGGTGAGGTTAATTTTGAATCGAGTTGCTATTACAATTTCGTACCATCGATTGTTGTCTCGATAATCTTCCGAGTTGAAATGCCCAAAACGTTCACAGCAAGCTTTCTACGTGGTTTAAAGTTTCGTGTTCAATGGAAGCGTATTGTGGCGATGCCGGTGACTCACGAAGTAATCTGCGTTCTGACCAAAGTACTTGCAATCAAAATATTGAGCATTTTGTGCCCCTGCACAAATTTCAACACTTTAAAATTATCAGGTGTACAATATCGACCTTTTCACATATCAAATTCACCCGTCCACCATACTCGGACTTGATATATTACTTCACAGATCACTGTCTTCCTCTTCTCTTGATCATATCTTGATGCTATAGAAGCTGCACTAAGCCGATTTTTTTCAAAACAGCGACCGTTGTTCCAGAACGTAATTTGAAAGTTGTTCTTAATCCCCGTACTGGGAGTTCAAAAGCCTTCAAAATCGACTTGGTTGTTAATGTTGTCATAACACTTTTGCTGTCATTGTTTATCTGGTTCTGTTCGCTGACTACTTTGGGCTGTTCATACGTGTGTCGTCTCTTGAATCATCAGCGACAATTTTTTGTAATATTATTATCTGAACCACGATGCAATCCATCTTGTTGGATGAAGTTATTCATCTTTGGCTAGTACAAATTTTTCTTTCTTATTGTCGGGCAGAATAGTTAATCATCTGAGCCGTTTTTGTAGTTACGCTCAATTGCTGTATTCATTGCGCAATTGGGTCTACAATTTTTGACTTTTGTTTGTCAGTAGCTTCCATCTTGTGGTGTAATTTATATTTGGTTTGTTGGCCTCTGTTCTTGCTTTTATCGATCTTCCTGGTTAATTTGATACCTGCTTCTCATACAGATCTCCAAATTGGGTACTTCCCGGAGGAATCAAATGCCACTTCTGGCACCTTGTACATCTTTGGCTGGTCGGCATTTGCAAGGTTTTTTGACTTTAGCAGAAGACGTAAGGCATGAAATGCACGCTAGCAGGTGACAAGATGTGCTTGTATTCTCCTCCCACACAGTTATCTTTAAAGGCAAAGGACCTGGGGAATCGGAAATTTGTCACTCCTTTAAATACGTCGTCACCACTACTAAAGTCCATTGCGAGTTCTTGGTCTCTAAAACTAGTGATCATATATTCTGTTTTAGTCTCATTGAAGTGCTTCTCTTTTATGAAAGATAAATTCTAACATAAGATTAAAGAGTATCGGAGACTGAGCATCTCCTTGCCTTGGATGACCAGAAACTTGCCCTTGGAATTTAACACATGGTCAATTTGACTTCGGGACGTCTAACATTTCACATAAGTTAGTCTGTATTTTATAAGCTCTAGCATTAAAGTCACCAACTATTCTGACTTTGTGCTCTAGTATGGATTCCATCTGATCATCTAATTAGTTGTTAATGAGCCTTTATCTTTAAGCTAGCATACATCAGTGGACGCATGAACACAAATGATTGACAGATTGGCTAGTCGCATGCGTAAATGTAGCTTACACATACGATCAACTGCTTTGAAATCCAAAACAGCCTTTTTCACCTGAAGCCCAAGAAGAAAACCAACCCTAATATTGCACAGATCATCTGCACTGTAAAGCACCGTATATAGACCCTTGGGACACATGGTCTCTACTTTTTGGTACGTTCCACGTACCAATCTTAAACCGCCTGCCCGTTAACAAAAGCGGGAGTTGTGTAAAATGTTGGCGAAATTCATATTTTCTTTTGTTAATCTTTTTAACATTTCTAAGGTTTTTAAAGATGCAGGTAGTTAGCCCAGCGACCCAACCTGTGTTTAGTCGCCTCATCTGACAAACCTAGGATGATGTGGTAGAATTCTAAGAATATCATGCTCGTTTAGAAATTTTTTACGAGACATAGGAGTAGCCCCAACCACAAAACCCAATGGCAGGTAACCAATGCTTTTGATATGTCCTCGGTCTATGGCTACTGACATTTGAAATAAAAATGTTCTTTAATAGAGGAGCCGCTATTTGGAAGGTGCAAAGGTCTTGGTTTCTCTACCTATAATACAAATTTTAAATTTCACCAATTGTTTACCTTCCAAAAACCATAAAAATAAATGTTGCAAGATGTTATATTTTCTGTTGGTATATAGACAACATAATTATGTACAACCTCAACAGAAATTCAATGGCACATTGTTTAAATATTAAAATAATTTTGCATATATTATCTAAATATGTTTTATGTTTATATGCAAAAAAAAAAATTAAAAATGAAGAAATGCGTAAAAATTATTTTATGCTGCCATTGCGATTGTTGTTGGTGTTATCTTGGTGCCTACACGCACGATAACAATATGCTGTTTTTATTTAAACATTTTTGTATTTTTTATGTTGTTGGTTGGATAATTTTCAATGACTTTTCTTATTATGTTTTTGTATATACGTTTTTGAGGAACTGGATTTCCGCACATCATAACTAATTTCCCCGATTAAAATTTACGGTGGGTAAATTTCTTGGAAATTTGGGCATTTAGAATTTTTAATTTCAGCTTGCTGAACTTATCGCTGCGATAATATAGTTAACAAGCAATTTAAATAATGCCTTAGTAAATAAAACATTTAAAGCCTTAAGGTTCTATCGGTCGCAAATATTACACTCTTCTGTCTTCCAACATAAAGTGAGTACAGGTAACCCTCGTATAACTAGGAAGTTAGGTTCTGGAAAAAGTTCGCGTTATGTAAATCGCGTTATATAGGGTTTTCCGATAAGAGGTTTCATTTTGATATCCTTTCCATGAAATTCACATCATATCCTTTTCATGGAATTTTCCATGACCAATTCGCACATTTGCGGTTGAATGTCCTCGATAACTTAACGAATTCCCTTGATAAGGCCTTGAATCGATTGTGGATCATTGGTATAGACCTTATCTTTCACGTGGCTCCAAAGAACAAAGTCTAAAGGTGTTAAATCACAAGATCTTGGTGGTCAATTGTGATCACCTCTTCGAGAAATACCACGGCCAGGAAACTTTTCTTGCAAAATTGTAATTGTTTCGTTGCTTGCGTGGCACGTAGCGCCGTCTTGATGAAAATGAACGTTGTCCACATCAATATCTTTTAATCATAGCTCGGTAGCGCAATCCTTTCACCGTAACAGTTGCACCAGACTCATTTTCGAAAAAGTAAGGTCCAATCACACCGCCAGCCCAAAAACCGTACCAAACGGTACGGTTTTTGGGCCTCATCACTGAAGATGATTTTTCGATGAAAATCCGGATCATTTTGATGCATTTGAAGGATCCAATCAGCGAAGATGCGAGGTTTATGCCTTATGAAATACAGTGTAATGCCGTTTGTGGATTTCAAAGATCGACGAGAAATCGGCAAACCTAAGTTTTCTTCAAAATTACGGACTACATCAACAATATGTTCAGTTGTTCTTGAGCGACACGGTTTCGATTCTTCACATCGCTAATTTGTCCCAACAGCTCAAATTTTTCCACCAGTTTCACTATTGCCGGCCGAGAAGGTGCTTCACGACGACCGAAAAGTGCTTTAGTTTTGCGAACTGTGACTGCAAAATTTTCACCATTTTTGTAGGGAATTTTAACAATTTCAATGCGTTGTTGAAGCGTGAATCGTACCATTTTTAGTAATGGCGTAACTTTTACTTGTCAAATGTCAAAAGATGACAGCTTAAAAATTGACAGCTGCCCAAATAGCAGGATTTTAACGTGTCACTTGATTGATGGTTTAATCAGAAGCAAAGTTAGCTACAAAAGTTAAATACAGTAGAACATATGCAATGATTCGAATGCGTTCAATGCTTATTTCTAATACACCTCCTCATTTGAATCATCAGTTAACTGCACATGCATCCCGAAGAACATTGACACGCCAATGGTTTTGTCAATAAATCTGCCACCATAGTTTCCGTAGGATAATATCGACATGTAACAATACATTTGTCGATGTAATCCTTGACAAATGCCTCTCGAACATCAATATATTTGGTACGTGGCGACAATTTCTCCTCCTTAATGAATTTCAAACAACTTTGATTGCCTTCGAAAATTTTCGTCGGTTTCCCAATGCGTTGATCAAAATCGTTGAGTAAACGACGAATCCAATTCGCCTCTTGACATGTTTCAGTCAACGTAATAAATTCTGCTTCCGTTGATGATAGCGCAATGCAATCCTGTCTTCGACTGCACCAACTGAGAATACCGTTACAATACTTGAATATGTAACCAGATTGTGAGTTTCTACTTGCACGATCAACAGCCCAACTTGCATCTGCATATCCGATTAACTGATCCGAACCATCACTCTTCCCAAGTGACAATCGCAATCCGGCAGTACCCTTGAGATACTTTAATACTCATTTCAATTCGTTCCAATCCTCCTGGTTTGGACTGGACAACTTTTGTAGGAGAATTGAAACCGCTGCCGACGTGTCATGTCTCGTGTTGACTGATATGTACAGTAAGCAACCGAGCAACTTTTGATAATTGCCGTTGCCCAACAATAAATCCGTATCTCCTCCTTTACCATATCCAACTGATAATGGAACTGAGGACTCCTTTGCATCAGACATTTGGAAATCCTTTAGTACTTTCCCAATGTAAGCAGTTTGATTCAACGTGTAATGGCCATCTACTTCCTTCTTGACTTGAAGACTCAAGAAATCCTTAATCTCTCCTAAGTTCTTAACCTTGAATTTCGAACTTAAAAATGTTTCGCACTTGGAGATTATCTCGATGTTTCCACCAGCAATGACCACATCGTCAACGTAGATAATTACGTGGCATATTTTTCAAGTTTGTAGGTGTACAAGCATGGATCATTCTTGCTTTGAACAAAACCGAAATCGATGAGAATTTCATGAATTGTTTCAATTGCGCGCTGATTGCTTTAGACCATATATACTCCTTTTTAGTAGCTCCTTTTTAGTTGCTGCCACTGTAAGCAATGTTCGAAACGTATAGTTTGACGAACAACTGGAGCAAACACCTGATCATAATCAGTACTGTATTTCTGCGAAAAATCTTGAGCAACAAGCCTTGCCTTGTGTCTGACTACTTCTCCATCTGAATTGCACTTTAGTTTGTAAATTCACTTGCAACCAACTATAGATTTGACCCTTCTGGAATTTTCACAAACTCCCATGTTTGATTCTCCATCAATGACTTCATCTCATCTGTCATTGCTTGAATCCACAGTCTCTTTTGATCACCCTTGATAGCTTCTACGTAGCACTTAGGTTCTTGAATGACTGAATTCACCACGTTCATTTCTTCAATAAGTCTCTTTGATGAAATTCCTTTGTTAGCGCGTTGTGATCGTCTAACAGTTTGCTCTTCATCTTCATTCTGAACGTGATCCTGTATTGGATTCTTTTCCTGAACAGCCTCATCGACTAATTCCTATCTTGCACCTGATCGTTCTCTGCATTTTAAAAGTTGTTCAACCCTGAATTGTCGATAATTTGTTCCTGCAGTGTTAATTTTTGCTGGACATAGGTAACAAATGGCCCCTTTTGACGAACTGAATATCTCGACTAACTGTGACTCGATCGGTTTCTGGAATGTAACAACGATATGCTTTTGATTCGTAATCATAACCGATCAGCACTGCTTTCACACCCTTTGAGCCGAATTTGCGCTTAGTTCGCTTTGGTACATATATAATATTCTGATCTGAATTATCTGAAGTATTGCACATTCAGACTTTTCTGGAATCAGCCTTCATATGGCGTTGTTTCTGTATCCTTTGTTGGCAAACGATTCTGGACTTAGTTACCCATATTGCCCCAAAACTTTTTCTCTAGACCTGCATCAATTAGCATACAGTGAGCCATTTCTACCAATGTTCTGTTTTTGCGTTCCGCTGTTCCGTTTTATTAGGTTTCTTTCCGAATTGAACCTTTACCATCGCAATATATTCCTTGAATTTGCTGTAAACTGATGATTTATTTGCGATTAGGTATAGCTGACTGGAAATTTTGAGTAATCGTCTATGAATGTCACAATGTAATGATTACTTGATGGTGTGGTCGATTGCATCGGAGCACAAACATCCGAATGAATCAGACCCATAACCGCAATTGCTTTATTACTCGACTTGACAGGAAACTTGATTCGAGTAATTTTTCCTTCGAGACACACTCTGCACTTGGAGTTGATTTCGCAATCCGCTGTTCACTCGCTGAAGTTGATGCCTTTAACCAAATTTTGTTTCGCCAATGATTTCACTACTTTGAAGTCTCTATGGCCTAGAACCTTATGCCAATAATGTATGCAGCCAACTATAATTTGCCGACTGTTCTCCCTTATTTCACACTTGTTGCCCTTAAAATTTACTTGAAAACCTTTTTCCGTTAGTTTTTTGACTGAAAGCAAATTTCTCTTGATATCTGGCATTAGCAACACGTCTGTGATCCTTATTGGAACACTTTGATTTTCCTCGTTCAAAAAATCGACCTTAATTGTGCCTTTACCCGCAGCTGTTAATTGTTGACCACTTGCACCGCTTACTTTATCTCTACAATTCATGTCAATATTGACGAAAATATCCTTAGAACTGGCAATATGACACGTAGCACTTAAATCGAGAATACAGCCATCACTTACTTGATGTGTCACAAACAGGGTTTCTGTTTCATATTTCGCTAGATTCGCCTTCTGATTACTTTCTTCATTTTTGTTGAGCCAGGCTTTGTATCTTCGATAATTCTTTTTGATGTGACCGCTTCTTTTGCAAAAATAGCACTCAGACTTTTTATTTTCACGTTTTTGACCTTTCGTTGCTCTTGATGTGTCAACCTTTAATGCAGTGTCATCCGTTGTTCCGCCTCGATCCATTCTTCTTTAGAATTCTGCGAGAATCTTTGATTTAACCAACGTGAGTGTCAATTCACTCTCTTCTTTACCCTCGAGCGCCGTTACCAAACCGTCGTAGCTTGGTGGCAAAGAAGCCAACAACGTATAGCACTCATAAAAAATTCCGGACCAAAATCTGCACCAAGCGCCAATAACTTTCGAAACAGCTCGTCCATAGAATCACGTGTTTTTTTTGCATCTCCGCCTTCATCAAGCCACTGTTGCATGATTAACTTCAAAATGTGCACACGATTTCTTGATGTGGTTGATTCATTTGAATTCTCCATGCATTTCTTGCTGAATCTGCACCAATGATGTGATGAATTTGATCGTCTTCTACATTCAATGCAATTGTTGAATGTGCCTTTTCATCATTTGCTGACCACGTTGCTGTAACTGGTGATGGTAGTACCTCATTGATGACTGCCCATAAACCTTTTTCCTTAAGAAGCATTTAATTATAATTTTGATTGGGCCATCGTAGCTTAGCCTTGTTCAACCATGGTGGGCCACTCCACCATAAGTCACTACCTACGAGCTCTCCTCTTCAGCTATTCCACGAAATGCCAGATCCACTGAACTCTGCTTTGAACATGTCTCCAGCCTTCCAGCACAGAAATGTTCTTTTATTTTCTGTTAATTTAATTTTACCGTACGAACCGCTGAGTTATTTAAGTAAAGTATCTTAGCAATCATTCAATTTTCGCGTTATATGAAACCATCTCGCGTTATTCAAGTGTTTAATAAAAATTTTAGAACCGCGTTGTAAATGTACCGCGTTATACGAGGGTTATGTATTTGATTGTCCACTCGAGGGTTAAGGCTCATTTGTTTTTTTATTAAATACATTGGGCGCTTTCAGTTCCGCCAACTGTTGGCAACATGTTAAGTAAAATCAACATGTTGAGTACTGAATGCAACCGATAATTTCGATAAAACTGTTGAGTTAAATGTCATTTTTTCCATCGGTGTTTGTATATTGATACATTACGTAGCGAACATTTATATAGTGATGAAAATCAGCTCATTTTATTTTGGCAACATGTATATTCAAATATGATACCGATAGGTAGCGGTATCTATGATGGCGGACCTGAAAGCACCCATTGCAATCTAGATTTTTCGATCGAAAAACCAGTACGTCCCGTTACATTTGCATTTGTTTTGTATGTAAACTGTACCAAATCTAGATTTTATTAGTTGTAATTGTGTTTTCTTCGTAGTTAGTCGTGTTGTGATATTATGAACAGTCAATGTGATCGATAATTTTGTCTACAAATGATGTTTGACAGTAAAAACGGGAGTGATAGTGATTATAGTGATAGTGTAATGTTTTAAAATAGAAACACTTATGTTTTAGGTATGTCTATATTTTAACTATATTTTTTTTATTGGTCAAGGTCATTTGAGTAGCTATAGGATAAATGTTGATGCGTAGATGATTGTTTGTAGTTGCGATACATCGCATATGTACTGATTTTCTTTGACGAAAATATATTCACCAAAGTTTTGTTGGCTAATTAGAATATACCGTTCCCTCTGTTTATCTACTGCCAAATATCTCGTAGAAGGATTGATGAATTGTGACGCTTTTTTGTGAAACACAGGAACGCCTAATTGATTAAAGAGTTGAAAGTGTTCTATATCTGCACTAGTGGTAGTTAAATAATGAATATTTTTTTTTATTTTTATTTATTTGTATTAGAAGAATTATTGCACTATTACCAATACATAGTATTACAGTCTAGTCTTATATGGAGACTAATGTGTAATTTTATTATGACTAATTTTAACACGACGCACTATTGATATCGCCGGATTCTTGATTAAAACTGTCATCAAGAGTTTCTGTTCGTTGACTGCTTAGTGGTGCTTTCCAGATATTCGGCAAATCTATTGGCATGCTCTTTATCTTGTCTTGCCCAATTTCTATCTAGTTTTTTAATTAGATGCTGTTGGGTAATAAGTCTTTTTAGACTTTTCGGTGCCTTCCATAATGAATATTCGGGTAAGTGGCTGTTTGACAAATTTGAAAGTTTTGTACTTATATTAATTTTTCGAGTAATTTATTAAAAACTGGTTGCAGAATGGTTGATCTGTAGAATTTTGGGTCGGTGTGATTTCTTTCCAGGCTCTATTATACGCCATATAAATGCTCTTTGTATCATTTCAACCATAATATTATCAAGGCCATTTGCATTTTTTTCATTGATATTATTGCATACATGGTTTCGTTATAGGTGAATCACTGCGCGTCGCAAGGACTTGTTTCGCAAATCTAAATGGTCTTATTTCGTTTGGTGTTTTCGTGTCATTTATCACAGTGTCATCAGGAAGCAGTGCACAAAACAATAAGTTTGTGATATCCTTCTAACCTGTATTTACCTGGCAGTCTCTTTTTGTTATTTAACTTTATCCATTTTCGGATGAACGACGGGTTTCTTTAGTGTATCTACTATTTCCTATTATAGGCCAATAGTTATTCCAATACCTCTGGAACAACTTAAGGTAATTTAGCTTAAATGTCTTTTTACTTTATAGTGACCATATCAAATCGTTTCAAATAATTATTCAGACATTTTGGTTAACTGCGATCTAGCACTACATTACCACAATTCATAGAGGCATAATATATAAAGCGTACTTAGAGTCTATACACGTTGCATTCAGTCGCCATGACATAATCAGATGACAATTGATAAAAACTATTTCCAAAAATGGTATACCTGTGTAATCATGACCCATTCCCTGTGAAGCCTTTTCGGAGTTCTGAACCTGCGGAAACTGCTTGACAGATAAATCACGCATGTAGTCAGATAGAGACGCATGTTTCAAAAGGTTAGCAAATTACAAATTGGAAAAAGTATACTTGTCATAGAAGGTGACTAAAAATAGTTGATCTGGTAGGTTGAATAATAAGGGTACTCCAAAACTAGCAACAATCCCTCGGAAATTTTATTTTTATTTTTTTTATTACGACTAAGTTTTTACTCATTTAGCAATTTTTATTTTAATTCTCCGTTAGATGGGTTAGTTGGACAGTAGTTACTCCCATTGGGCTCAGCTCTTCCGGTTACATCAGCAAGTGTCAGTCCTGAGGAACTAAATCAAGCGCTTCGTTCTTTGGAACGTTTGTATAATCTTAACGTTAGTTTTCTTTGTCCATCCCCAGAGCTGGATGCCATGGGTCAACACAGGCTTAAGTATTTGCCAGTAAAAAAGCAGCTTATTGTAAAGTGCAAGCTCACTGTTTCTTCCAATTAGCCTATACATTTTTCTGAACTTTATATCCAGTTCTTGACTTTTTTTCATAACATGCTCTTTCCATTTTAACTTGGCGTCGAGCGTCTTACCCAGGTATTTTGCCGTGTTCGCATGTGTTATTTCCTGCCTATTTATGTAAATAGGTAGGTGATCTACTTTTGGATAGGTGAAGGTTTTGTGAATTTATTTTAGCTCATTCAATTTTATTCTAAATTTTTTTGTCCAGTGCGGACAATCTCATTTACAGTGTTCTGTAATTTGCTGGTTGTCTCTCCGATTGTACTTCCAACCGCCATAATTGCTGTATCATCCGCAATATCTGTTTCTCCAGTAATAGGTATGTCATTCGTATACAGAAAATACAATAATGGTCCCAGCACGCTCCCTTGTGATACTCCTGCTTCAATTCTCTTGAGTTCGGAAAAAGTGCCAACAAAGGAAATGTCGAAGACGCGTTATGGTCTAAAAGTCGAGTTATTTTTGGTGTATTTTTTTCAAACCAGCTAAAGAGTATGGGCGGAAATATGAGTATAATAACAAATGAATGAGGAAAATGTAGTTTCCCTAAAATGTAAATCGAAATTGAAAATAAAAAAAAATTCCGCACAAATTATGTATTCGGTGTTAGATATAGACGAGTATAGTATACACTAAAGTTAAAGTTAATCGAAAAATAAAAATGTACGTACATTCGTGATAAAGCTAATTTGCATATTTACATTTACCACCAAAACTATTCATTATATATATATATATATATATATATATATATATATATATATATATATATATATATATATATATATATATATATATATATATATATATATATATATATATATATATATATATTCGGCCGGAAACACTATATCGATAACCGCGTTGTGTGTGTCGTTATTTCAATCGCTTTTTTTCATTAACATTTGACACCAAAAGCTCGTAAACATATATAAAATAATTAAATCTAGAATTGGAAATATTCCAGAAAAGATAAGCCATAAATCGAACCAAAATCTAATTAGATCATTGATAAGCACATACAAGTTGTATAAATAAGGGTTAAAATGGAAAAACATTCGACAGGATCATTAAAAAGTCCGTTTCATTTTTGCCCCCAAATGGGTGGTTTTTAGATTATGGGGACGATACGTTTTGTATCTATATGTATTTATAGCATAATTTTGTTAGTTAGTTCGGTTCAATTGACCGTGCGGCAAAATATTTTTGGATAAAATCGAAAAGGGTCGAGTTTATTAGTTATTCAATTATAATAGTATATTTGTATACGAGTGAATCGATTAGTGAAATTTTTTTTATAACTATAGTTTGGTAAATGCGTGTCACGTTTTGTTTGTTAGCTTTAAAATGGGGTCAAGTCGTTAAATATGGATTAGTTGGTCATTTTTAACATTCAACCGTCTATTATTGCACTGTCCAAAACACTACCAACTACGAACCACGAGGCGTCGATTGAAATAAGCGTTATCAGGAGGAACAATATCTGGAGAATCGAGCGAGTAGAGTAGATTTCTCATTTAATTGTTTCCAAGTACTATATTTTGTCTGGTATTGCAGATATTGTAGAGCCAAGCATTGTAACATTTTTTTTTGTTTGATGGATTTAGAATGTGCTGTCTCGTAATATTTAGAAAGAATTATCCTTCTAAGAATTCTAAAAATTTCTTTTTGCCTGTTGTTTTGGAAAAGCAACAGCAACGTTTAGCCTTGAGTCACAAGCTCTCTACTTTTTTGCCATCGAGTTTCTGGGCGAGCAATGAATTTCTGCGAGTTGTTAGCCCAGAGATCCAACCTAAGTTTTGCGCCTCCTATACGATACGCCAAGGATAGTTTGATGGTGTTCTAAGAATATCATGCTCGTGTATAGAACCTTAACGAAGCATGCGAAAACCCTTCGATCACAGGAACCAAAGCAGTATCATCAGCAAATGTTGCTATAGTTGCATCAGTATTGCGCATGTCCCTTGTACATGTCTCAAATACTTGGGCCACATCCAGGAAAATCTCCGACCATATTTGTTTAGATTCAAGTGATGGACGAAAGGATTCTTCCTTTTTCTGCTTCTTGTACATATTTACCATGGTTTTGTTTCTGATTACGAAATTTATTTCTCATTTTTTGTAGTTCTATTGCAACTTCAAATCCTCGATAGTTAGCTGGATGCTCTCCCCTTTGCAATTGACACATTTTGGAGGTGAGGTTTTATTAATTTGACAAGCATTGGCTGTGTGTTTCCCGGCGCATTTGACACATCTAGGTTCGCGATTACAGTATTTTTGGGTATGGTTAAACTCTTGGCATTTCTTGCACTGTGGGATTAGTCTAGTCGCTTTTCTCAATGGCTCAATTTTGACTCTCAGATGGAGAATTGCATTTATGTTATAGATTTTTTCTATAGTTTCTTTGTCGAAGGTTAACATGAACAGTAGAAGTCCTCTTCTGATAATATCAGTGCTTCCGTCCTTGTTTTGCTTTTTCTCTTTTTTATGATATTTACTGCATCTTCCAAAGAATAGAGGATGGCGAAGAAACTCTCCTTTTCGGACCATCGGTACGTGACGTTTAATATTGGCATTCACCCTGTTACCCGGAAAGCCTTCAGGAATCCTAGAAGGCCTAACTGGAACAAATACGGGGAAGTGTTAGGACGACTCTTAGCGACCTATGCTCCGAAGCCCCCAGCCACAGAGAAGGAGTTGGATTTCTTGGTGGAGGAAATCACAAGCGCCTGTAAATTTTAAAAACCTCTAGGGAAGCTTAGGGCTCCTATAACGAGCACCATAAAAAGTAAAAAAAGGAATTAAGGAAGGCGCAGAGGAGGTCTTGGAGACTATTCTGTGATAAAATGGAAGGTGTTTCGGAGACATCGCGCCTCTGGAAAATCTTATCTACGAGCCCTAGTTACTAAATTAATCCAGATGGACTGTAGACAACGTCTAGTGAGGAATCATTGGCGCTCCTGTTGGAAACCAAATTCCCAGGTAGTGTGGATGTGTCGACGGAACTTGGTAGGATTAAAGAAAAATTATTGTCGAGGTGCCCGGAGGAAATCGTGTGCAAAAACTGGATCCTATGGGCACTAAACGGCTTTAGACCCTATAAACCGGCAGGCCTGGACGGTATCATTCCAGTGGAATTGCAAAAACACTCGTCGAGCATTCTCCCATGGATGGAGGTGATCTTCAGGGGGTGTTTAAAGCTGAATTATATTCCTAGGAAATGAACGGAGGTTAGGGTGATTTTTATCCCGAAAACAGGAAAGAATTCACAGGCCTACCCAAAGGACCTAAGACCTATAACTCTATCATCCTTTCTGTTGAAAACATTAGAAAGACAGATTGACGTGTATATACGTGCAAAAATAAAATCCAGTAATTGGGCGACTTCTCAGCATGTGTACTAAAAAGGGAGATCTGTGGACACGGCTCAGCATTCCCTGGTGTGAACAATTGAGAAATCAATCCACTCGAAAGAGTACTGTATGACGTAGCGATCGTGATCCTGGGTAGGCACCTAAGCACGATTAAGGAAGTCATGCAACACGCGCTCTTAATCATTACTAACTGGGCTAGTAAATATGGCCTGGGTATAAATTTATCCAAAACAGAGCTTGTACTCTTCACCAAGAAGTATAAAATTCCGGTAGTCGCTCCTGCTACCTTAAAAGGCATGGCACTGGCCTTTATTGATAAGGCAAGAATTGGGCATAATTTTAGAGAGTAGGCTAAATTTGAAGCCCAATATTTTAGAGAGAGTAAAGAAGTCCACCATGGCTCTGTACTCATGTAGGAACGCCGTCGGTAGGAGATGGGGTCTAAAACCAGAGCTGGTACACTGGCTCTTCACCGCTGTAGTCAGACCGATTCTGATGTATAGAGTGAATGTGTGGTGGCCATCAATAGACAAGAAAACTTATAAAAATATGATAGAGAAGGTACAAAGAACGGCGTGCTTGCTTATAAGCGGGGCACTGAGGACAACCCCTACACGTGCTCTGGAGGCTATGCTCTACCTTCGTCCTGTCGACATCTTTGGTAAGCAAAGAGCGGGAACTATGACTGCATGACTCTCTGCCGTGTCTGAGTGGAAATGTCTACAGACGGGTAACTCGACGATTGGCAGTTCGCTTAAGGAGGACTTGGCGAATAGTGACTACACAATACCAATTGTACGCTTTGGAAAAGGCTTCCGGACCCTTATCCGCTCAAGGAAATCTTTGGGGAACAGGTCAACAGCAGAAACTGGAAGTATACAATTCTACACTGACGGCTTCAAACTAGACGGCAAAGACGGAGCTGGAGTCTATTGTGACAAATTAAATGTCAATATATCTGTTCGCCTTCCTGATCACTGCAGTGTGTACCAGGCAGAGGTGGTAGCGTTTGAGGAAGCGCTGACTTGGTTGATGCATAATGTGGATATAACAATATATGTGGACAGTCAGGCGGCAATAAAGTCACTGGAATCAGTTTCTCTGACGTCCGTGGTGGCATTGCAATGCCGCTCATCTCTTAACGAGATGTGTGAGCATTTCAATATCCAGATAGTCTGGGTCTCCGGTCACTCGGACGTTCTGGGGAACTGCAGGGCTGACAAACTAGCAAGGAAAGGTACAACTCTCCAATTAAAACCGGTAAGGGAAAATCTGGGGAGGTCTATGGCGCTTAGAAAGCAGGCGATAGCCTCGGTAAAGAAGAGGTGAAATAACACCATAACATGCAATGTAGCGCGGCAAGTCTGGCCGAAACTGGACTTGAAGTGCTCCAATACACTACTTTCCCTACGTAGTCCTGACTTAAGTATAGTCGTGGGGTGCTCACTGGACACTGCCTCATTGGGGAGCATGCGAGGAGGTTTGTGTCATTTGCAAAAGTCTTCTGCAGAGGCTGTATGGATAAGAAGGAGGAAGAGGCTGTGAGCCACTTCCTCTGCTCATCTCTGCTTCAAATAAGGTGAAAGGGAAGTAGGATCCTTTGGTATCACAATAGATCATCACCGGTCTTGTGCGTTAACAGTCACTCTAACCTAACCTAACCTACTGCATCTTTAATTTTAAACCCTTTACGTGTTAGTTCTTCTATAATATCTTCTTTTGAACAAGATTGGTGGAGCTGCCGGGCCATAACTTTGATTTGGCGATCATTTTTGTTCTCATACGTCTACCATTCAAACCCATCGGTGTTTAATTTAGTAGCGAGAGCTTTATAATCTTCTGGTTCTGTCGTGTTGATTTTCCAGATGTTATTATTTAATGATACTATACTATAAATAAATAAAAAAAAAAGCTCAGCATAATATAATAATGAATTAAGCTTGTAGTGTGTATATAACACATAACCACGCGGCAAATACCATATACATCACTAAAAGCTCTTCTTCCTCGCTGCCATATTTGGTATAATATGGTTAGTGATTTGCACGTTCGGTTTGTATGCTGTTGAAATTGTTTAATATTCATAATTCATCATATCAAATTAACAATAGGAATTTATTCAATTAGAATATTGTGGAAGATACAAAAGCTTTTCGTTGTTGTTGTACCATAATTTTGATTTTCACTAAGAAAGCACACAAATTATAATTACAGTCATTAATTATTTAATGTGAGTGACTACGGAACAATGGATATAATAAATTCTTTATGTTCGGCACTTTTGTTGTCGCTGTTGCTGGGCTTTATATTCTATAACGGTATATGCAGTATGGTTGAGGTTTTTTTTTCGAAAGCTTAGTTGAATAAAAAACAAAATACCTGTTGTAGAGAAAGATAAATTCAGTTTTAAATTATGTTTGGTAAATTTTTAATATTTGCTAATTGATTTTAGAGAATTTTCGAGTTTAAATATTTTGTAAAGCATTCGCATTTTTACTTCTTGGGGTATTCTGTCCATTTTATAGTAAATCTAGCATCATATCTAGACACTTTGCAGTATTTGCATAAGAAACTTAAATTTCACTGCCTTGGAACGTATCTTAATTAAAGGCAGTATTGAAGTTGACAATATTGAACTAGTATAGAAGTTGCGTATCGCTTTGTTTAAAGCTAAGCTATGACATATATAGGCTGTAAATTACGGCATTTATACTGCGTCTCTATAAAGAGACCTTTTGAACCACCTGTTACGTTTTTTATTAATTAGCTTATTTATTAAACTATATCCAAAAGCTTTATATAGTCTAAATTTTGTAATTCCTTTTTTAGCTCACGGATCGTTACAGTTGGGATTTCAAGCTGATTCGGGTAGTGGTTGAAACTTTTCTTTGAGGGTTGCTCACAAACAGTTCAGCTTTTTATATTATTGCTACGAGCCCAACTAGCGAGTGGTTTAGTAAGTGGTTGCTATCATGGCCGAGTTGAGCTTAATAGTCACGCTACCTATTGTACATTTTCGATAAGTCTTTCAACTTTCTTTATATTACGAACACTTCCCGAAAAAGGTTACAATTTTGACATTCTTGTTGTACAATCTTGGTGTGTTACATATTTCTTAAACTCAATGTAATAATAAGAGAAGATTGATCTGATGTAAGCTCCTTGTAATTTTCTATTCGTGTGTAGTTACCAGGTATTCCTTGCATTTTGTTGAAATCTGTTAGCCATGAAAAATGCCAGGATTTTATCTTGAGAAACGTTCTAGATAGGACAAAATTACTGTTAATAAAATTTGTTAAGGATTGAAAGGCGGAGGTCTTTAGTGGAGACCTTGAATGACCTTCGCAATTTTAGCAATTTTAGTTTAAATTATTCACAAAGTTAAAAACTTCTCGGCTCACTTTTTACGCACTACAACCCATAACCCTAAAGCAAATGGTCTGGTCGAACGTTTTGAGAAAGCGAAACCTTACAAATGTTAAAAGTTCCAGTTGGGGTTGCGTTCAGTATTTTGATACACTAAAAATATGGTTCATCTATTTCAAATAATGCAAAATCTACAAAAAGACAAATAGCAGACTAGAATACTCTATACTTAACATTATGAGATTCTTACTCTCTTAAAATCACCTACAGCCTTTCAGAGAATTAAGACTGGAACCGCGTTCGCATTACTTAAGTCTGGTCCGTGTTGCTGGCTAATATAAGGTCCCTCAAATGTGTAACCATCTTCGGGATTACGGACCCACTCCTTAATACTTTGTCGTCTTCTTTGTTTGAATCACCTTCGTACCAATAGTCATGGCAATGACAACTGGTATTCTCCGTCTAGTAAGTAGTTAAGCGACTAGCGTGTTGAACCATCCAATTGTAGGATCTCCTTTTATCTTGGTTAAGTTTGGTTGAGCCAACTCGTAACTTCGGGAGGTGATCGCAACGTTGATATCTTCAGCATAACCTTCCAAGAATACTTCGTCTGGAATCTCAAGCCACAAAAGACTGTGAAACATCATGTTCCAGAGATCAGGCCCAAGAACCGACCCTTTCGCCGCCCCAGCTCCACTACTGCTGCTGCCAAACATATTATATTGTAAGTGTTTAGCAAGAGATGAGGCTGACTGCTTGTAAGGACCAGATCAGGCACAAACGTGTGCCCTGACCAAATACATAGATAGTCCAGACGCTCTCCACTTACCACTAACACAGTGTCTAGTAATGACACCCACAACTGTGCTTATATTTCGCCGGTACATAGATATTAACTGGTTAAACCTTTTTAAGTCTAGATTAGGCCAAATCTGCCTAGTAATTACACATAATGAGGTGAAATTTTCCCATCAATTGTTTGTAGTTTTATAAGCTTCTTCTTTAAGGAGCAGTGTGCACTAGCAAGTGAAATTTCAATGTCCTCCTTGCACGGTAAGATAAGACAAGTGATTCCTTGTCGCGCGGGTCCATCAGCTTTCATATTCTCCGTATGAAAGACAACGCCAGGCTACTTTCCTGATATAGCCTGATTGTAGAATTTTAATAGCAGCCTGACTTGTCGTAAAAATGCCAATATCTCTTACAAATATTACATAATACTCCATCCAGTCTATAGCTTCCTTGCCTGCTATAAACTCTGGATGAAAAATACTGCAATGATCACGGAGGCGGAAAGAAAGATTTACATTTAGTTCTTCGCAGAAAACCCGACCGCTGACCTTTCCATCAGTTTTCGAGCCACCTGTAAAGAAGTTAATAAAACCTGACTTTAAAACTGCTACCCTCGCTCAGTCCTTTCTGGAAGAAATAGCAGTTAGAAATTTATCTTCGAGAGATGATGTTATAGTCGATAAATTTGGGGATTTCTTTGTTCGTTAGAATAGACAAAGTGTCCCATAATATTAGAGGACCACAGAGAAATTGATTTAAGCATTATAACCGCACTTACAGCCACTTGCTTGGCCAGTGCTTGAGTAGAGGTAGTCAATGCCATTTTTACATGGGTAGAGTGCTATTGCAGCCTTTTTTACTCTTTCCAAAATATTTGGCCTCCAGCTTAGTTTACTGTCCAAAATCAGACCCAAGAATTTTCGTTTTGTTTGCGATATTCAGAACAACTTCATTAAAAGTTGTAGGGTCAAAACGAGAAAGTTTGTACTTCCTGGAAAAAGAATTCAGTATTTAGTGGATTAACACTAAGACCACAACTAATGGTCCATTGAGTTAAGATGCCAAGAACATTCTGCATAACCTCTCTGATGATACAAGGATATTTTAAAGCCAGTCCCTTCCAGGTTTAATAAAAGGCATTTATGACCAAGTTCCAAAGAAGAAGGGATAATACACCACCTTACGGAATACCCCTACTTATAAATTTACGGATGGAAGCTTCTAAGTGCCATATCCACCCTCAAATTTGAAAGTGCTTGTGTGATCGTCTGTGGTTTGACATTATTAAAGGTACCGTCAATATCACAAAAGGTCACCAAAGATAATTCCTTATATTTGAGAGGCTTTTCTATAGGACATAAGAAGGAATGAAGAGCAGTTATCACCGATTTCCCCTTACAATATGCATGCTGAGACGTTGACAGCTTTAGAGGCTCGTATAAGAATTACAATTACTTTAGTCCATTTCTTTGGAATATGACATAGCTCGAGGCTACTTTTGAAAATCACTTCACAGGGAGCAGTTAAGTCACTGATTTTTTGAATATCGGCAGAAATAATGCCATCCAGACCTGCAGATTTACAAGGCTTGAAACTGTTTACTGCCAACAAGATAGTTTTGCTGTTGATAACTATCCTCGCGAAGCCAGTTGCCTTATTAGGCACTGAATTGAGAGTCTCCAGGAATTGCTTTTAGCACTTCTTAGTTCATATTTATACGCTTTGAGGACGTCCTTCTAGGAGTCTCAGTCCATGTCAGTTTCCATGGCGCTTGCATTTTATGCGCGTTACTTGTAGTGCCTACGGGCGTTTCTTGTAGTTTTTTCTTACGTGGATTACCGTTTGACCTACTAAGAGGACATGAACTTGAAATATCTTTGTTAAAAGCATTAGGCAATGTTAAAATAAAAACTTACAAATTTTACACGATGACGCCCCCAGTGGTCGTCCGTCAACCACTTCGGTGGCTAATATCCGTCACCTCTCACTGGGTAGATTTTATTGCTGCCTCCTCCCTTCCTTGTGCTTGCTGCGGCACCCTTCGTAGCCTCAAGGCATTCCTCCTAAGCTGAGTGATCTCGATGGTCTACCAGTAGGCCTGTCGCCTTCCCTTCCCTTCTCTTTTAAATTATATTTAAGCTATAATTGTAATTATGATTAATATTACAATTATTAACATTTGTAAGGTTTTGTTTGTTTTGACTTGCTCCAACAAAACTATTAGAAATATGTACATTTATTTTTATGCTTTTAATGCAAATGCTAAAGCTACTTATAGATTTGCGTAATTACGTGTTCAGGTAATTACGTTCTTCAGTTTCTTTACTTGTGGAACATAATATTTTTAGAATTTTTGTTTCTTTTGATAGTGCAAATGCAAAAGGTTACAAATGTCGCATAATGCCATAATATTTTCATTATACATAAACTAAAATTTTATGTATACACAACATAAAATATTATAAATTTAATTATAAATTAACATAATTGTTGTAACGATGTACCCATAATAAAAAATATTTTTATCGTTTTAACTTTACGATGCATACTTTTTCGTCCATTAACCGTTATGTATACCTAGTTAATATTGCCAAGTACATCTTAGTTTATAATCTTTTAGGACCGTTCCTATATACATTATAATATTCGTTTATGCCACACTCAACCGATTTCTAAAACCCTCCATGTTGAAATGGTAAAACCATTTAGTCGACTGAATATTTGAGTATAATATTTTGGGTGTGGACCGAGATGTTTTTTATTTTTTTTTTTTGCTGTTTGGAAATTGAAATTTTGATGTTGTTTGAAACGCGGTGTGGTGAATAAAGCGAATATTAAATCCTTTGTACGTATTTTTTTGTTGTTGTTGTCGTGGGTACTTTAAATTTGCTCGTTGCTATGCTCACATTGTAAAATGTACAAGCATTAAAGTTATGCTAAATTTATATACATACATCCCACATAAAGCAACAAATGGTAATAACCTCCCGAACGAAGCACACAAAAAATGTATGTATATGTAATCATTATTTTATTTTTTTGCTGCTGTACCAAACTTTGATATTTACAAAACCAGAAGGGAAATTAAATTCATTTAGGTTATTCGTTAGATTTAATGTGAATTATGTTGTTTTTTTTAAGTCACCCCTTAAAATTATACTGTTTTTGCTTAGCATCCTCTCTTATCTGGTTTTACTGGTGATTAAATTTGTACACATATTCATATATGTATATATGTGGAATATGAAATTAAGACTAAATTATCACCATTATATATATATATATATATATATATATATATATATATATATATATATATATATATATATATATATATATATATATATATATACATATACACGTCATATAGTAGCTGACACGAATGGTATGGTTGCATTCATTTGGTTTGGATGTCTGTGTTATCAGCGGAGAACTACAAAAATTCAAAGGATAAAATAGAAAAAAAATCGAAATTTCTGTGAAAAAATGAAGCAACTGCGTAGTAGGTAGACGTTTGCCCAATTATTTTAGAGCTGAACCGAAGAATTAATCCTCGGCAGCAAGATGAGCAATCCGAGGAAATGATTCAGCAACTTCGTCTAACAACATTCAAGGTGAAAATCAGAATGCAACAGCCAGTTTTTGAAGCCGCCCTTCTCCCCAGATAAAAAAAGATTCCTCATCAAATTAACTTTTGCATAACGAAGGATATTGCACGCACAATATCTGTCCTCGGATCATTCACCTGTAATACTTATGATGTAAAGTACCGAAGTTCTAAAATTAAAAACGCCAAAACGACCCACAAACATATCCAAGTTTCACACCAATACATGATAACGGGTATTTGCAAGGTATTTTGACTTTAGCAGTGGATGTAAGGCATACAAAGCACGGTAACCAGTGACAAGACGTGCTTTTCATAACCTCTACCACACAATTATCATGAGTGACAAGGATCCGAGGTATTGGAAATTTGTCACTCCTTCAAATGTGTGGTCACCACTACTAAAATCCATTGCGTCTTGGTCTCTAAAACCTTTAAAATCTAAGTCCTGAGTGTTTTTCTTTAACGAAAGATAAATTCTAAGATTAAAGAGTATTAGGGACAGAACATCTTCTTGCCGTATATCAGAGCCAATTGCAAAACTTCCTTATATCAACTTTGACACAACATTGTGACTGCATTACTGTCATTTTACCTAAATCCGCACATATTTGTCAGATGTTTCCAGACATCGCAAAACTAACCATATGTCCCGATGGATTGAGTCATATTCTTGCTGGAAATCCAAGAACACCTGAAGAACCATCCTCGACAAAAAAAACTTGATCAGTGACTGATCAATATTATGTAAGACAGTAATTTGTATGCTGTGCAAAGGATAGCTATGCCATGATATTTTTAGCATGATAATCGATCTTCTTTTTTAAGGATAGGACACAATACGGCCATTTTCCATTCAGTCATAACTTCGCTTTGCCATACTAATCGAATAAGGTTGGAAAGATAGTGCCACAAAATATCCACTTCGAAGTCCGTATATGAAGAGCTCGTAATTAATGCAATCAATCTCGGGGGAACGGGTTTTTAGTGGCCATTGTGAACCCCTCGTAGTATGGGTCCTCTATGCACATCTTCACAGTCTGTATTTGATGATTTTCAGATATCGCATTTGACACTTGTTGAACAGTAAGTAAATCAGAGAAATTCTTCTAGCAAGGATTGCTTTATTGCCCCATGCGACAATTATATAAGCTTTATTCTGTTGTTCGACAGCAAAACGACCCTCCTCATCAAATCAATTATTTTTTGGGTTTAATTTTTACCATACATAGTCACCTGGGCAGCAAGGACAACCGAAATGTTCAATACCTCCCATAGAGCGTTCATATTATCAGAATGGGAAGTTGGTTTCCATAATCCTCCTTCTAACTAACAACATTCTGATACTGTGCTTTCTTATCTTCGTTTATCAGACGTTCGCACTTGAAACGTAATTTCGGTTTACTGTGACCTCTGACTTGTACTGGTACAAGAAATACTGGATTCTATAAAGAACTCACCGAGTAGTTTAATTATCTGACCGTATACAAGTTCAGCTGGTGAGCATTTTAGATCTTCTTTTACTGCTGCTCTAAAAGAAGATCTAAATTGGGGATGGTAAAAAGTTGTGCGAATTCAATGTGAGCCCAACAATTTCGTTAATTCCGAAAAAAGGTTGGACTCGAATTGACTTCCTTGATCGGTAGTTATATAAGCTGGAACCCCAAATCTGGATATGTGATTGTGAACAAATGTTGTGGCAATGGTTGCTGCAGACATATCTTTTATGTAGTACGCTTCGGGCCATCGCCACAACTGAGAAGATAGTTGTATCCATTAGATGGAGGTAGCGGTCCCACGATATCCAAATGGATGTGTTCAAATCAACCTGTTGGAATATCAAATCTTCCATGTAGTGATTTTGTAAGTCTCTGTACTTTGCATTTTTAGCATGATACACCAGATTTTGCCCACCGAGTTACGTCTTGATTTATATTAGGCTAAAATTATCGAGATGTAATCAATTTACGTGTAACACGGATTCCTAGAGGCGATAGATTATGCAGAGTGTCGAAGACGGTCTGACGTAAATGTAAGGGCGGTTGTTCCCGGTCGATGTTTCGCATTAAATTTCTAAGCCAGGTAATTTAAAAAGTTCTAGTTTCATAGTGGAATTAGTGTGACATACGGAACCAGAAAGTAAATTCTGAAGTTCTAGTTCTGCTTTTTGTGACTTAGCGATTCTGTTGTAGTCGAAGTGAGTCTTGACTGCGGCATTTTCATGGTCGGTTGTTCGTGATAGTGTATCAGCAACCACATTGTCTTTGCCGTGAATGTGTTGAATATCCGTGGTAAATTGAGATATGAAGTCCAGAGGACGTGATTATCGTAGATTTCGTTCAGTTGTTGATTGAATTGCTCTTGATAGTGGTTTATGGTCGGTATAAATTGTGAAGTCCCGACCTTCAATAAAATATCGAAATTTTTTAATACCACAGTAGATAGCTAATAATTACCTATCGAATGCCGAATTTTTCTTTTCAGCGTCCGATAATTTCTTTGAGAAAATCCCTAGTGGCTCCCAACATCCTTCAGTAAACTGTTGTAAAATGGCGTCTACAGCCGTGTTTGATATGCCAGTTGTGATACTGAAGTTTGTGTCATTCAGAGGATGGGCTTAGAAGTGTTATGTTAGCCAATTCATGTTTTAATTGAGTAAATGCATTTTGGCATTCCTCAGGCCAGGTACAATTTTTGGCTGTCTTGGGCAACTTGAGTAGTGTGGCCAAGTGTGAATGAATTGGTGCTAGTACTTCTGCTAACCTTGGTATAAATCGGTGGTAGTAGTTCACCATGCCGACAAATTGCTGAATTCGTTTGATTGAATTAGGAGCAAGGAATTCTGTAATGGCATTAATTCTAGTAAATTCGAAAAGACCAAGCTTTGACAAGATCAATTTTACTAAAAATTGTACAACCTCGTAGGTGATTATAGAAATTTTGAATATGTGGGATTGGATAACGATCGGGAATTGTGACCGAGCTTATCTACGATAATCACCACATGGTCTCCAATCTTGGTCTTTTTTTTCACCATGTGCAATGGGCACAACACTGGAGATGCCGATGGCCGGCACATACCTAATTCCACCATGTGTTGAAATTCTGTAAAGGCAGCTTTGTGACGTAAGGAGTCTAGTCTTCGTGGCTTTGACACTCGTAGATGGCCAGAAGTGACGATATGATGGACCACGTTATGTTTTATTGGTCGGTTATAATCTGGTGCCGCTGTTAGTAAAGAATATTTTCTGATGAGCGTACCGTACCTGTTGTCAATTGTGAAATGGATTGGAGTTGGTGTGTTAACTCGAACCGTTAAAGCACTGATTGACAGTTGAATCTTTGGGTCAATCAGTTTTTTTTATTTCAGGTCGACAAGAAGACCAAATTTACTTAAAAAATCGGCGACAATAATCGGATGATTCACTGCTGCTAAGATGAAAGCATGAAAGCAATTTTCGTCTTAGTCCCATGTTTACCTGAAGAAGTTTACTACCATAGGTATTAATTGTGATGCCATTAGCGGCCGATAAGACTAGATCTGGATTTTTATTGCATTTGAATATAGTAATAAAATTTTGAAATGGTATAACCGAAAGGTCCGCGCCGGTATCGACAAGAAATGTTAATTTGTTATGGGTGTCATATAAGAAAAGGCGACTATTGCTACGAATGGTATTATGGTCCGCCGCCGGGACCGTAAGTTTATTGGTTTGGGGTATTTTGCTCAGTATCCATTGTCTGAACAGTAGGTTTGTTTTGAAAGTTGCATGGAGTTGTGCATCTTTAAGCGTATTTTTTGTATTTTCGATGGTACCAGCAAATTGTATTGTTTTTATGGCCGCGAATTTGAGCGATTTCTATCTTGTGAAAATTGACGGTCTCGTGAACGACTGCGAAATCTGTGGTGAAGATTTTTGAACATATTTTCTAACCTTATCAGGCGTTGTTCGACATTGGGTCCTCTAGTAAAATGTTGGTTATATTGTGTGGATAGTGATCTAGTGCGATTATATCGGTCATTTACAGCATGAACTGTATTTGTATGACTGGCCATTGCTTCGCTCAGTTTGTTTGCAGTTTTTGCGAGCTCTTCTGATGTTAGTTGATCTTGCTGTGGTACTAATGCAATGTGTATAAAGTTTGGTAATTTCCTGAGCAATAATGATTTGATTAAGCTCGGTGTGTAATTATTACCCGCTAGCCGCTTAATATGGCGTAGTACTTCAGATGGTCTTTGGTCACCAATTTCTGTTTTATCCAACATTGATTCTAACCGTCGTTCTTCTAATGGTGAGTTAATTTCGCTAAGAGCCATTTTTAAATTTTCGTATTTGTTGTTCGCGGGTGGGTTCTTCAATATTTTCACAACGTTTGCCGCCGCTTTTGGTGGCAGTGCCATGACAAGATTGCAGTATTTTACCTCATCTTTTACAATTTTCTTAATCTGAAACTGAACTTCTGTTGTAACGAACCAGAGTTCAGGATTATTGTTCCAGAATTTTGGCAACTTTATGTCTTGCTGATTGGCCGAAACCTCTGTACGTGTGGATGAATCCTGGACGTTTTCTGGTTTTGCTTCCATTTCTATGTCGTTTCCGGCATATGTCTTATGTTGTTCGTCTTCGTCTTTAGCCATGTTACTACTATATTTTGTATGTCAAAAGGTGAAAATATATGATTTTTACGACAATGGAGGTGAAACACAAATATATAAGTTTAAAATTATCAACGGAATCCCGATTATCAGAACTATCAAAATAATTTGTGGAAGTATAAAATATAAAAATTTAATGATGTAAAAAAATCTTACTGGTGTGTTTTAGATAAATCCGTTGATTACAGACAGCCGTTGATTATAGATGCAGGTTAATTTTATCAGCTGCTATTTATTACTTTGCCTGCTATAACGTTGTCTCTCCCATTATAATACTGGTTCTAACCCTTAATTGTTTAAGATTTTTCCCTGTACTTTTGTTTAAATAAAGTAAGAAAATCAATACCATGATTGCCGAGGTCTCCACTACAAAGCAATATATAGCCTCCGGACACAAAGTCCCCACTTTTTGGCTATCGAGTTTCTTGGAAAGCAATGAGTTTTATGGCTGATATAGTGCCAGCAAACGCTCCTGGTTTTCTCCTGGATCCAACCAACTGTGTTAAAATTCTTAGGATTACATAATGGTTGCGAAGTATTTGACGAGGCATGGGAGTGCCTCTCAATCACAGGAAATTAAATATAACTATGATTGAAAGTTTCGACTGAAACAGAAGATAAATAAAGATGTTGACACGACACATTGGAAATTAATTCTTATATGTCCAATTGACCATAAAGCGATCACTCTTAAAAAAAATATATATAAAAAACCTTGGAATGAATGTTTTCGATGCCACCAATCGTATATCGATCAAATAAATTTTCCGGCAACAAAGTTTTAATTTTTTTACGATACAAATTTATTTTTGTCCTCCTACACAATCTCTGTAGTTTAACTATATCGGCAGCACCATTAGCACATATAAATTCAAATTATATATTGTGTGTGTGTATTTTGTATGGCATATAAATCTTTTCGAATTAAATTTATTTTCCACATACCAGAAAAATGGGAAAAATCGATTTTGAATAAATATTTTTCCCGATAGCGTAAATATCCGTTTTTCTTGCATCGAAAATATTTATATTATATATATAATTATATATATATATATATATATGTATATATATATATATATATATATATATATATATATATATATATATATATATATATATATATATACAGTAATCCCTCGATTTACGTAAGGAATCGGTACCTGAAAACCCATACGTAAATCGAAATTACGTAAATCGTGGTTTTTTTTTCATATAAATTCATATGAATAACAGGATATACGTACCAAATAGAGGAAAATTGAAGGTTTTTATTTCTCAATGTAAACATTTCCGCTCTAACCAAAAGATTTTCAGATTAAAAACTCTTATTTAACTCATTATGTACATATGCACATATTTTTTAATTACTAAACACGTTATAAAATTTATTTATTCAGTTTTACTAACCTAACTTTAAAAAAAAATTTTAAAAAATATCCATATCAAATTCACATGAAATTCATTGGACTAACTAAAAATAAAAGTTCAGACATATTGAAAAGTTAGTTCAAATTCAATAGGTATTAACAACAACCGGTGATAAGTGTAATTTATATTTACTCCGTTGGTTTTTCTACCGATTTATTTTTAAAAAAATGTTCAATCCGAAGCTGTTTCCGCTCTCTGGATTTAGCATCATAAAGCTCTTTGTAGCAGTTTATAGCATGATTAACTCCTCGTGACACTTTACTGCTACGTTCTGCATCCGGATCATTTAAAGTTAATATTTTCAATCCTGACTCAATATGCTCTAGTGCTTCGTTTAACATTTTGCTAGACAGTTGAACTTCCACAGCTTCTTTAATTTCGTCTTCACTACTGCTAATGCTGTTTCCTTCTAACACAATTAAATCGTCGTTTGTTAATTCAGGTTCTTGAGATTCCAGAAGCTCGATCAGATCAGCATTTGTAACTTCCTCAAAACCTAGTTGTTGAGCGCACTTGATAATTTCATTCTGAACGATTGCTAAATTATCCGGGTTATTATATTCTACACATTCCGGCCAAAGCTTTCTCCAAACTTTATTCATCGTCTCTGGTTTTACTTCTTCCCATGAAGAAATAATGTTTTCCAGAGCATTTTTAATGTTATACTGCTTCCAAAATTCCTGAACTGAAACATCCTGATCTGGTTGATCTACTTTTTGGACCAGTTCACGAAAAGTCCGCCTCAGATAATAGGCTTTGAAAGCGGCTATAACTCCCTGATCCATAGGCTGGATCAGTGCTGTTGTATTTTTGGGCAAGTATTGAACTGTGACAGCCCCTGATGGATCGTTTAAATTCTGTGGATGAGATGGCGCGTTATCAAGAAGTAACAGTATTTTGTTGGCTATATTTTTCTTTCGACAGTATTCTTTGACAGCCGGGTAAAAATGATTTTGAAACCAATCTTGAAAAAGCTTGGCGGTCATCCATGATTTAGAATTTGATCGCCAAATTACGCCTAAACTGGATCTTGCCGTGTTTTTTAAGGCCCTTGGATTTTCTGATCGATAAATCAATAAAGGTTTGATCTTGAAATCTCCAGATGCATTGCGTCCAAGTAAAAGAGTTAGGCGTTCTTTTGACACTTTGTATCCTGGCGCTGTCTTTTCTCTCTGTGCAATGAAGGTCCTTTCCGGCATTCTTTTCCAGAATAACCCTGTTTCATCAACATTAAATACTTGTTGTGGGGTGTAATCGCCTTCTTCTATAAGTTTTTTCAAAGTGCTTCGAAATTCGTTAGCTCCAGCGAGATCTGAACTAGCTGCTTCTCCACTAACCTTAATGTTATGTAGTTCGTATCTTTTTTTAAATTTTTCCAGCCACCCTTTACTTGCTGTAAAGGTTTCCTCGTTTGAGCTTTCCCCATTTTTTTTTTTAAATCTTCGTGTTAACTTACAGCTTTTCCACGTATAACTAAGCTACTTAATGGCATGTTTCTTCCAGTCTTGTCTTCGATCCAAATCATCAGCAATTTCTCCATACGTTCCATTAACGGACTCCGTATTTTGGTAATATTTATAGCACTTGAACTTGACGCTGCTTGAGATTGCAAGGTAATTTTCTCGGAATTAGCAATTATAGTTTGTATTGTTGATACAGCAAACTCAAGTTCATGTGCAATTTCACTTAAGGTCGCTCCATTTTTGCAACGCTTGATTATTTCTGTTTTTTGTTTCAAAGAAATAACTTGACGTTTTTTTTTATTAGTTTTAACTTAGCAGTTGATGACATTTTGCTAACAAAAAAGTAAACTAACAAAAAAATTCAATCTGAATCAAACTAAACGAACTTTAACTATGTACTACTACCAAACAAAATCAACATCTATTCACTAAACAGGTATATTTAAACTAATTGTGTAAATCCCCGTGCTATATGTACAATACTGTTTGTATTCGTAAAAAAACTAAAAATGTTAACAGATGTCAAATTTGATGCATTTCACCTTAGTTTCGTTTTTATATGTTGTTAGGACGTTTCCTCTTTTTTACGTAAATCGAAATTTTTACGTAATTGGAATTTGAAAAAACACAATTTGGGTTTTACGTAAAATCAAATTTACGTAATTCGATGTTACGTAAATCGAGGAATTACTGTATATATATATATATATATATATATATATATATATATATATATATATATATATATATATATATATATATATATATATATATATATATATATATATATATACATCAAAATCGCCTAAAGAACAAAGTCGGTTCGAAATTTTTTTAAATTTCTATGTATGAAAATTTTAATATGACTGTTAGAACATCAAAAGAGATTTGGTCAAGTGTTAGGCCTTCAAACAACATTCCAACATAACCATTTTTATATTAATTCTAAAACATAATTGATAACACTCCATGAAATATCTTTAGCACCACATAAATAATTTCACAACTATAGATTAGTGTCAGTAAAATTCGTAGCCTTCATTACAGTGTTAGACTGTCAAAATATTTTAATACGTCAACCCTAAATTATAACTCCTTAAGTAAAAGTTCACACCTTTAGTCCCATCCTAAAGCAATGGTAGATTTTTCAGCTAACAAATTAAGCTACACAATGAATTTTCCAAAACTGGAAATATTTTATTTCGATGCTCACAGTTGCTACTAGGCTTGCCACCTTTGGAAAATACCAGAGGAGGACAGTTAAACTTTTGCTTTAAACGCTGCTATCCACAAAAACATCTAGTTTTGTCGACGTTAAAAACGTGGTAGGGGCGTTCAAAACGTTCCATAAAAATAACTTTCATTAAAAATCTACCCTCGGCCCCTCGTAATAGTTCCATATCACTCTCGTTATAGTTCCTTTGTTTTCGGTGTTTACAATCGAAAGTCTCTTTAACCGCAGTGCGAGCAATAATTTGGTTTTCAATATACTCATCGGGTTATAGGTGAAAACTAAATATTGTGGCGAATTTCCAGCAGTAGAATTTTGTTTTTTTTTAATGCCCATTGCAATTGAATAATTTCGAAATCCCATTTGTTGTCTTTTTCGCATATAGTAGCCCTCAGCATAGATAGTATTGTGCGATTATATCTCCTTTCAATTAGCCTTTCGCTCATGCTTTATATCATTGTCTTCACAAAAGCATTGGTACAACTTACACGTATAGGGAAATGATCCATGCTAAAAATTTCTCTGGAGCATCTTTATTACATTCTAAACTTTGCATACCCCATATGGTCGTGATTTAGTTAGGCGAATCTCCACAATGACTCATTTATGCGCCCTGAGTAAGTCTTACAAATAAGTTGGCATTTATCCGCTACATAATCGAGGTGTATCTGACGTTATTCTGCAATCTGAGGTGGTCGTTTCAACGTAATAAATATTTCCCTAAGATCCTCGTACAATAGGTACATATCATCAAGCTCATCGTGTTTCTCATTAGTCATTTTATAAACATGTAAACTGGTCGAATGCCTCAGTTCTTCCGTACCGTTTGTATTCCGACTTAGCACCACCATATGCTTCATTTGTACTTCTGGCCGATATTTCATGACAAAATCGTAATCTGAAAATTTTACCCTCCTTATTGAAATTTTTTTTTGGTGAACAACTTTGTAATGACGCACAATCGGTTACCATCGCGATGAAGGCTAAAGCTTGCAAATTCGTAAGAATGGTACTTTAGTTCACATTGGGTGGTCTGTCTGTTTAAATAGGCCACAGGTCGTCTTTTTCATACTGATTGATTTACAACAAAACTCCATCTAAGCTTTTCGATCAAGAATCAGGAACCACTTCCTGTTCTAAATTAGGATCATATATTGCTAAAATTTTGCGATTCATTAATTTAGCATATAAACGCGGTACCGCTCTCCAAAGTTTTGCAAGAATATTAAAGTTTTTCATGAACTTTCGAATTAATACCGTCAATCCCATAAACTGTAGTCGTATTTAAGTTCTGTTCTTCGGCAGTAGAAAATTTAACTCGGCATCTGTTTTTCATCTAGCGGTTCCTCCTGCTATCCTGACACTTCATATCCTTAAAATTCTAATTTTCATTTGAAAAAATAGCTATTTTCGAGGTTAAGCAATGGACCATGGCACATTATTAAATCTAACAACCGCTCTAATTTTACCTTACTTACGATCGTCTTACTGGATGATCCAGAATGCTCCAGATTTAGAATCTGGAGCATTCTGGATCATCGCTACCTGTGGTAATATTCTGATAATCAATCTAAAACGGTGAAATAATTAGCCCCGAATAAACGTTGCAGTAGATCTTCTATAATCGCTAAAGAGAATCGGTCTTTCACCATTATAGCGGTCTCCTGTTTTCTTTTTATAATTATTAGTTTTCTTTTAACATAACCATTCGACCATTTTTACTCGTTCACGTTCACCACCGTACTGTAGATCTTTTCCAGTCCTTCTCTTTGTTATTTACATTCCAGGGTTGCACTCTATAAAATATGATATTTATTTTTGTGGTGGAGGACATTTTTGTGTTTGTGGAGGATGGAGTAAATTTCTTACGAAAGGAGTACTGTCCTCCACAAAGGAGGACGGGTGGCAAGCCTAGTTGCTACCCCATTACCGCAATTTGTATAAGTCCTGCGAAACGCACAACTATCATGACGAGTGACCTGCTGATAAAAAATTTACATGTCGCTGCAATAAAGAAAATAATATATCGCCGACGCCACATAATATTCATGGAGGTTAGCTAGAATATCCCGTTTTTTTTACAAAATTGTTTTCTAATATGACCGATTCATTTGTAATCACTCATATCGAGAACAAGTGTATAGACTTTTAACATTTTGGTGTACATTACTCGATCATAATATCGATATTTTCTGGAAACAAGTTCTGCATTTTAATACACTCAGCTGTTAGGATGTTATGGTTGGAAATTTTATTATTATTTTCATAACCAACACAATTGCGTATGTACAATTGTTGGTTTTGTTATTTTTCATAATAACCTGTATATTGGTGCGATGATAATGCTTTTACACCTATCCCTCGCTTAACGAAATTAATTCGTTCACGAAAAGTTCGTAGATTAAAATTTCGTCAAATGAAATTCGAAAAGGTAAAATATGTACTTAAAAAAATTTCGTAAATTTTATTACGTAAACCAAAATTTTGGTTTAATTTTAAAATTTATTAGCGAAATTTCGTTCAAATTAATTAGAGTTTTCGTTAAGCGAGGGATAAGTGTATTATAACTGCTTATAACTGCTTATAACTGTATCATTATTATCAAATTTCAATTTTTCATGCTAATTGTCTTGTCTGGTGGTAGTAGTATTAATATCATAGTATTTTATTTTGTATTCATGTCACTTAAATTTTGCGTACATACATACTATTTTTTATGGAGATTTCTATAATTTGCTAGAACTACTAATGCATTCTTGTAATTATATATAGGAAAATTTTTTTTCATATTTCAGTGCAGACTGCAAGCAATACTATAGTATGAAATCATCGAATCATCGTTTCAAATCCATCTTGGGCATATCGAGTCGATAGCGATTCCGCAAACTCCACAGCGCACGGTAGCTGGCGGCTATGGTGTGTAGTTGCCTTCATTACTGGCAACACACACATCAGCTACCAGTGGCAGTTAGCTATGGAGTTTGCGGCATCGTTATTCGGCTCGATACGCATTTAAGATGGTATATTGAACGATGATAATCGTTGTTTGTTACTATACAATAGTATACGTTGTTTGTTACTGTATACTGTGGTCAGGGGATGCACTTTTTTTTTGTTTAATTTGTTCATATAATCTTTAAAAGAATTCACCTATCACCATTTACTAATGTTCCAACTTTATTTGACTATTTCGGGTGTGTAATTTATAGACTTTTTTGAGTAATATTATAGATACTTAAATGTCCAGCATTTCCATCTGTGATGGGTGGATATGTATCGTTATATGGTCGTTCGGCGAACGTATTTTAAATAATGTTATTGGCACCGAAACATCTCGATTGTTTTCGATTTATTATTAAACACTTTTAAACCATACGGTTTTATTGCAATAGCCAATGAGTGGCAATATAAAAAAACGATTATTATTCCGATTTGTATATTGCCCGAACGCAGAGAAATATGAATGTGCACCAAATATGAAGAGTCACCCGGTTTGACTTTCATTTGTCCGCTGCACAAAATATGGAATTATGGTTTTGTTGTTGTATGACGAGTGGAATCGCAAAATATAAATAATTTTAATATAGGTGACAGGGTAGTCAATAAGAAATGATTTTGTTGCATAGCACAATTGCAATAATGTTGAAGTTGTTATTTTTATTTAATGTAATGCCATAGATTCACTATAGGATTCAAAGTCGTCTGTGTACAGTTTTGACGCTAATTTGTATTTCCCTTACACTGTTTATCTCACTTAGAACATATTTTCCTGTACTCAGAGGGTCTTTTTGCGTATAGTCTTTCTTAGCTCTTTCTTCATTAGGCGTTGTATTTCTTGTATGCCTCCTTCCTTTAGCATTTTTTAGACACTTAAGGATTTTCCCAAATTTGATACATCATCGATTTTTTGTGGCACTTTGTTTCTGATATTATTATGTTATAGATTTTGTTTCATTAATAGATAAGAGATGACAGAATGCAGAGCAGTTCATTGTAATTGTGATTGACTTGTGCTAACAGTATAGTTTGAATTTTGGCTACTGGGAAACCTGACCAATCCAATCAATCAAATTTTGATTTCTGATATGACCGATCCCGACCGAGCTCATTTCGCGGTAAAATAGAGCTTTCTTCTTTGTTATGTAAAAATATAGGTCAAAGCTGGGGTCAAACGTACAATCGAACATCCCATTTGATTCCGGTAAATCTCCGATTGTGAAGATGTTTTTATCGGAGTGCAGATGTTTAACGAGGATGGCGGCCAACCGACCAGTTCATCAATTTGCATATTTTGAGCCATCATACATGGGTCAAATGTCGTATCCTATTTTGTTTCCTTATGATGTGCCAGGTTGGCAACCAAAATGACAATCTGAGACCTATAAATGGAGTTAATTAAATCGAGTCCGCAAGTGCAGGTAAATTAACTCAGTAGAGGGTTGATTAATTCCTATCTTTATTGGTCATGTTACAAATATGGCAGAATATCAAGACATTACAGCAGGTTTCGCCGTTATCCTGCCGTTCATCTCCAAAGAATCACCAAGAAATATGCGAAATATTCGATGAAAAGATGAATTGTCAATCTTGATAACTGAGTGAAAACTGGTACTGCGGAATCCCTAGGTTTAATTGATGTTATTAGATACGATGTGCTGTATTGTAATCTCACATGTCACACCTAATATCAAAAGCTTGTGCTATGTTCATGAATACAGAAGAACAATATATTTTCCTCTAGGGCTTCTTGAGTTCCTTAACTATTCTGTTCTATTGCTGAGTGCTCTGGCCTAAACCAAAACTGATGGTTTGGAATCAGCTCCTTCTCCAGCAATAAAGGCTTTAGGCGCTTAAGTATAAGTTTTTCGAATAATTGGTAGCAAGTTTATAACTAAGTCTGTATGTGACGTACTGCTGGGAGCTTTTTGGTTTTAGTATCAATGTTACTTGTGACATTTTCCATTGTATTGAGGAAAATTCAGTTCTAAAGACTGCGTTGAATAAGTAGATAAAAAATTGAATACCCTTATCTGGAAACTCTTGCTAGACCTTCCATGTGATAAGATCATATCCTGGCTATCTTTACTTGTAAAGATAGACAGCTTTGTGATTATATGGTCAATGGCAATTCCAAATACATGTAACTATTGTTCTTCTCTTTGTCCGTAGTTTCTGATGGGTATGATTGAAATGCTTTTTCGAAATCGTCTTCCGTAAGATTTGAACATTCCTCATTATTTTCTTACTTATTTTTTTGTGGACTTCAAGCTGGCGACTGAACACATTCATTGAAATATTCCACTGATTGATCTATATCACTCACCATCTTTAATTTGACTTTAGTGTTTGGAGTGATTAAGACAGGCGATGGTCCGATGACAAGTCCAATAATGGCACCGCAATTTATGGCGTCTGGGATTTTTCTTCTGTCACTAGGCCAGTAGTTTGGTTTACAGATTGACACATGACGAAGATAATTTTTTTAAATTGATTTAAATAAGGCTTTGCCTCTCGTTTTAACAAATCTTGATCCCCATTCTTGGAGTTTTGCATTATAATCATTTCCTAGTATAAATCGTTGCCCCAAAGAATTATAAAAATGATCGAATTGTTCCATCTTTATTGCATGTTTTAACCAAAAACTGTTACAGTACCCTATCCAATGTTCTGTTACTAAAGTAGTTGCTAGTAGTTGCTCCTTCTCATACTTTTCTATTTTATGGATGTTTAATTATGTTTTTGATTATAACGGCTGTTCTAATAATGTGCTGTGCCATCAGGATGATTTGTGCCATAGATGGTGTATCTTGGTGTTTTTAGGAAACTTCGGCTTGTATTATGCGTTTAAGTTATCAGTATGACATCAATTACTTGATCTATCAAAAATCTTTTAACTTTTTGTCCATTCCATAACCTATTGGCATTCTAGATTGCTAATTTGAGGGTTCTGATGGACACGATGGATTTGGATATTTGTAGCGGGCTGGGAATTCTCTACTTATTTTGCTCTGAGAGGGAGAAATCTGCGTTTTTGTACTTTTCGGTAAACGCTGCAACCTCTTTAGTTGTCTGGATAACTAAAATTACAGAGCATTTGGCCCCTGTATACCCTACTTTTTCTTTTCAAAATGATTTGTGACCTTACCTTGCAGTAAGTGTTATTCTGCCCATACCTTTGACAATTAGTGCATTGTACCACTTTCCACTTCATGTTTGGGTATTGTAACAATTTCAAGCCTCATCCAAAGTTAAATGCGGTTCCGATCTTTTATCATAGTCGCCTATTTTTAATTTCTCAAACGGGTGCAGCTAAAGATGAAATTGAGCACCTAGTAGAGAAAAGTGTCATGAAGTCAATCCAATACAGCCAATTGACTACCCTAGGTTTAGCTGTAACTATAACGGATTTGTCTATTCGACTAGAGAACCTTTTTTTCGAGGAAAATCAAAGAATTGTGGAAACAACAAAGCCCGTTCATTTTTGCAAAGATTTACCTTTAGTGCTTGCTACCAATTAAAAAACGGTAAAATTGGTCAAAACGCCCTTTTGTACTATAGTAACAGATTATAAGCCATAGTTTATTAATACAATAGTATGATCCACCATAGGCCAACAACGAAACATTCTAAGGCATATGTACTGTACCCTCTGCCATTTAGACTAGATCCAAAATTTTGATAAGATCGGCATGTGCCAATACCAATCGAAGAATTATATGAGGATTGATGCTTTTCTGAGTTTTTGGGTGTAGATGTAATATTCAAGAATCTATAGGTCAACTGGATGAACTCGATCATCAGTACAAATATACGATCAATGTAAATACTTGCAACTAATAGTAAAAAATAGTGGGACATCATTTGTATCCAAAGAATTCCAAACATTCTGTTTCAAAACCCAAAATAAGTGTCTAGCCTCAGCAGTATACCCTTGATTTTACGGCTCTTTTATGACATCGATGAAAAAGTAAGCGTTGGAAAGGTTTCCGACGAGCACCGTAAGCAACTAAAGAAGGTGGTCTGGAAAGATAATAGCAAATGTTATGGTATAAATTCATCCATAAATATAAAGAAATTGTAGTTTATGAAATATACCAGCCTATTCTCAGCCTATATTAAAAATAACTGTTATAGGGTGGAAAATGGAGTAGTCCATTTACTCCGATTTACTTATAGGAATACCCTGTTTCGAACTAAACTATCCAACTTCTTCTCTACTTTATCTTTTATAGCAAATGATATTGTCCAATCTCAACAAAATACTGGCTGAACAACTGGCTTCAAATTAAATATCATCTGTATCCGTGTAATTCTGCTGGACGTATTTGTCATAAAACGGTTAAATCAATAACTATTGGCCGCCAAGGTGTCTGGAACCGGGTCGATCTCAATAATTTAACTAGTATCCTAACTAGTGTACGGTGGTGCCCGGCAATCTGGGAGATCCAGCTTAATGCTTGGCCGTAGATTCCAAATCAATCAATCAAACAATTAATCAACCTGTATCTTGTAATTCTACCCAATGAATTTCCCCTGTTTTCTCTATATTTGACAAACAATTCTTCTCCGATCCAATCTAAGATGTTTAACCATTCCCGTCAAGCAGAACGTGTTAAATTAAGTACAGGTAACTTCTTATCGAGTGACATCATCAACATTCCATGAGGTGTATGTACCCACAATACAATTCGAAAATCAATATTTTCCATTTAATTTCCCAATTCTTTTGTTTAAAAATGAACAAAATATTTTTTTACTTCTTCAAGATCCATAAATCATTTTATCCGACTTATTTTGTTGTTGTATTTTTGTATCCTATAAAATATCCTATTGTTCGTTCATCTTATACTCGTCGTAGACAAAACGATAAGAGATATTTTTTGTTGTTGTCGTTATTTAAAAGAAATTTCTGATCGATTTAATTCGAAATGTAAAGGAGAGTGGTAAGCAGTTGTAATATAGATTTCGTAGTATAGATATGCCTCTGAGGTCGAGGGCGACTGCATGCCTTGAAGTATTTATATACATTATCCTTCCAGTACCACCGCCTAGTGTCCTTTGCTTATCGTAATGATCACCTGGCGAACCAACCGCATCATTAAAAAAATGTTACAGAAAAACAATAAGGGAAAAATCCTCGTTTGCATAGACATGTGGTTTACGTGAAATTACTTAGAAAGCCGAGCACAACCCGAGACCAGGAATTGAATAAAAACACGGTCACAATTTGGCAGGCGCAGAGATAATTGTCAGCGACGAGCAAACTCGATTACCAAATCCGATAAGAGGCTAATTGTTGATTCAGCATGTGCCAGCAATGGCCTGTAAAAACCATTTTATTATTATTAAGTATAGGTATGCTGGAATAATAAATAAATTAAAAAAAAAAATCATCTTAAATTTAATAAACTTATAATCTATATTGAATTGATTTAAAAATTAAATCTAATCTACATTAAAAATTAACTTTTATTTGATAATATGATATGGCATTACGACTGTTCTGGGAAATGGCATCGACAAACTTTTGATTTTTGTTGTTGATTGGCTTCCGGTTTTTTTTCAAAATCACCCTCCGACATTTTGTCAACGCCAATCGATCGATGAAACTTATAAATTTTTTTACCTCTACGCACATCGTAGTTAACTTCTTCGAAATATTTCGAATAATTTTCATAACCTGCGGGAATTACATTTTTGATACCAAACGATTTTGGAATTTTATAACTACTGCTACTAGAACTAGGACTAGTACAAATGTTATTATTAATTGTATTGCATGGTTCAATCTGTGGTGGTATTGTTACGCGGTAAATTTTAGAATTTTGGGCTGCCACTAAATTATCTTGAGACGTTGAATCCCCGGTACCAACTTTTTTCGTTTGTTTTGGGCATAAATTTGACGTTGACGTTGATGAATTTTTAAATTCCACTTGTTTCGATTTTAATGATTCATGTGATGGTTGTGAGTTGTTTTCTTCCACGTTGGTTTGCGATTGGGGTTTAACAATTTTTGTAAAATAATGTAGGAACTGAAATGGAAAAACAATGGAAAATTTATATAAACTGACATCCGCTGAGTGATATTGTAACAACTGGATTTCCAAAGATAAGAAACATATTATCATATAACAATGAAAATCCAGTTATCACAATTTTTTTTTTTGTTTAAATTCTAAAGAAAATATTCTTTTTCGAAACAAAAAAATTGTGATTTTTCTTACCTTTGGAAAATTATATATCCAGGCATATTGAAAAACATTAAAAATTAATTTTTTTTTCTAAGGTAGTCGTCATTTATTATAAGAATGTCTCTAATTCTAACCTATAAATTGTGAATTTTTTTCCTTCTTAAATTAAGATTGCAGCTATAAACGATGCAATCCACTTATAAGATCGAAAAAAAGGAACTCTAAGTATTAAGCTTTATAATAGTTGAATGCTTTTTATTTGCTATATCAAGAAAAATAACCTATGACATTTATAAAATTTTAATAATAAAATAAAATTAAATCAAAAAATAAAATTTCTAATCAAAATAAAATTTCTGTTGTATAAATAATCGAAATATTTTACGGATTTTCCAAATGAATGTCATCATCATTATTTGGATTTCGACTAATATCAACATCACTAACCAATGTATCTGTTGTATTATTTCCTTTTAATAATTTGTTCGGATTACCCTCATGATAAGTTAAGGTTTTCCAATGTTCACGGCCCATGCTACGAATCATTTCCAAATATTTAAGGAACGTATTATACGAATTATAGTTTTGATTGGGACACACAAATTGTTCGACCCACGTTTTATCGTGAACAAATTGACGTCCGGTTGGTTCTTTTAAATTGAGCTGTTCCATTAGTTGGACAAAATTTTCTGTATGATTTGAATGCCAATATTTTGTTGTGACATAGCTAAATAAGTAAATTGAAAATGTATTACATGAATGATTTTATTAGGTTATTAAAAATGACCGGATCATACATCTTCACTTACCTTAAACCATCTTCAATCATTTTACGAACCTCGGAATGATCAACCACACGTTGAACTTCGGGTGAATCAGATTTTCGACCTAGTTCAACTAATTGCCATGGTGCCATTAAACCAAATCGAACACATTTTAGTACATCAATTACGAATTTTTCACGATTATCCCAATCATAATCTAGCCATCGTACAGCCGCCATTAATACTTCCGATTCGGCATTAACACCGATCGTATTCGATTGAAACAGTGTACAAACTTCTTCAAGTGATAATTCAAGAAATTCTTTTGATGCCACAAGTGTTAGAAAAAATTTACATACTCTCGTCAACATCAACTGTTTTATCAATTTATGGCCATAGTTTCGTGATTCTAAATATAGTAAAAAAGCAGCATCTTCCGAAAATTTTTCTTCATCGTCTAAGCAAACCCAACATTGATTTACTAAATCTTTGATGCGTAAAAATTGGGCAGCATTAAAAAGTTCTAGTATACCTTGACGCTGTACCATCGGTTGGTTCGATAACATCCAGTCATATACCATAATGAATGCTTGTGGCGTTACTTTATCCGGAGGCAGTACAACAACTTGTTCCAGTGTTTTATCAGCAAAAAAATCCGAATAGCATTGTAACACCATCATGTGACAGTTAAATACAATATCGTCAATTTTTATTTTGACATTGGTTTTATCGTATCCAGTTATCATTTTTTTCAAAAGTAGTAACAAATCAGCTTTATCCGGCTGCACAATTTGATTCCAATTCGGAATCTCAATACTATCAAAACCAATTTCTCCTAATGTTTTCTCCTTATACCTACCACTATTATCCATTTTATCGGTTTGTTTCGATGCAGATTTCTGTATGAAAAAGCTTGGCTTATATATTGGCCGTACTACGTTCGAAATTGGTTTGACCAAGGGCTGAACAACTGTACTATTTGATTCTATACAGATAAATAAAAAAAAGTAAAACTGTCATAAAATCTGTTGATATATATTCTGATTTAATAGTCTGAAATAAAAATAAAAATCTGACGATTTAGCGTGATTTTATTATATGCGAGACTCAAATATCAATAAAACCGTTTTTATATGGGAGGCGCGCACGCTAACATTGTAACCAATTTAATTGACTTTTATAGCTCTCTATAACTATAGAATGGATCAAAGTATCGAAAAAAAATTTGTCCGCCAATTTTTACTGGGTGCCAATATAAAATTAATTTGTTTTATAATAAAAACCGCAATTCTGTCATGATAGGCTAACATTGGCACACACTATATTGTAAACAGGACGTGGATAAGCTTAGGAATACCTTGAATGAAAGATCAAATAAATAAATAATAACTGGAGTGGAATTGAAGAAGAAGAACCCATCAAACATATGACACAGAAAAATAACAAGGACAGTGAATAATATACAATATACCTCGTGTCGGGCTGACAACTACCTCATGATCCTTTACAACATTATTTCTGCAATTCGGGAGAATTACGAGTGAGCGTTGGAAATCTTCGAAGAAAGGAGAAAGCAAGATATAACAACAAATGGTTACTAGTCTCATCGTATTTCAATACAGTACTAACAATGCGTCTAAAATATACAACATGTGACTGCCACAGGTATTCGATCATTATACGATACCGCACAGTCGAAATGTTGCGTAACATCAAAATGTTCAGAGACGAATGCATGAAATTTCTGAAGACAATGTAAATAGCAAATATTAGAACTAGCCATTTCAGTCCCCACTATGGAACCAAAAACACGATCTATTATCCGCCACAACCTTCCGAGGGGGGGCGATCGGTACCGTTGATGCCATCTAAACCACTATTCTATCAACTATGGTGCTAACAATCAACTCTTTATGTGTAACTCTAGTCAAGATTCGAACACTGATTGATCTCGGTTCACAAGTTTCACTAATCACAGAAGAGTTGTGGCAACAGCTAAGGCTTCACTCTTCAAATAATAGCCACCATTACACCAATATTGCAAATAAATTGTGAAAAATTGTGGGAATTAGAACTGAACATGAAAGACAGCAAAAGCTGGTCAGAAGAAGAAGCTTCATGTGAAACATTCTTCTAACAAACCAGACTAAGCAACCGAGGTCAAGATGACTGATACTGTGTACAATAACCATTCAAAGAAAGCAATTTAAATCTCAGAAGTTCCCAACAACGAGAATTAATTGATGCATCACGATGGTCCTCCATTACAAAACTACCTATGGACAAAAAAAGGTTAGTGTTCTCCTCAGACATTGAAAAGAGGTACTGGTATATGTTCAAGAAGAACATTAGAGATATCAAAGAGCTTTATAGAGAAAGCAAAGGATATTATTTAGTAACCAATGAAATATCAACTGCACCCTATCTGGCTATTCTCGCACGTTACTTCTACTCACCAAAAATGAACAAACCAAGTATCGCAAAGCAAGCCAAAACAACAACAAGTATAAAGAAGTCAGGAGGGTATGTCCTAGATTCAAAAATCATCATAATCTTGGATCGTTCGTCACAATCTATCAAAACTCATTTAAAAATTTATAGGCAAAGCCAGCTCGTGATTTGTTTTTATACCACCATATAAAATCCTCAAAATCTTAATAGATGAGGAGTCTAAACGACAGTTCTCATTATTTGATTTGGCGACCAGTGATTATGATAAACCGGATGACTGACTGTATGAACACAAAAACTACGAACCGAATTTTTTGGACGACTTTAAATAGATGTAAGCCGCACTAATTGTATTTTGTATACCACATCTGACTACCGTACTTGGGCAAATCTTTTTGCCTTTTTCAAATCAAATATTTGCTTGTTTCATTTTCAAACTAAATATCCACTATGAATCCACTTACCAACGATATTCGAACTTCGTACACTTTCCGAAATATTTGTTGTATGTAATGGTACTGAACTTTCAGAACTTTCCAAAATTCTTGAGCTACACACACATACACATAGAAAAAAAATTAGAAATCGTCGTTTCAGTTAAACAGAAAAAAAGAATTATATCTGATTTACTTGAGTACGCTATAATCTGTACTTTGTTGACCTTTCGCCTCGTTTCTTCGTAAAAAATCACTGTTCAATTGTTGTGATGCAACCTGCCGATAAATATGAAAACACAACATTATTATACCGCGGATAATCCGTCTATTGTTCTTTTTTTTAATGCAATTTCCGCAAATCGATTTTATCGTTAGTTACCTGATTTGAAGATGGATTCATAATTTTTTAAATAATTAAAAAATTAACACAATTTTCATTCGTTTTCCTTTCCGTTTTATATGACGTCTTGATTTACGGTAAATTTTTGTTGCTTTGATTGAGACTATTTTTTTATTGTTATTTTGATAGATGGCTAATTTTGTTTTTCCGAAAATTTATATTACTCCAATTTCATCACTTTTCGTTAATTATTTTAAAAGGTAAAAATCATAATAAAAAATAAAAATTAAATTAAATTAGAAATATAGAAATAAAATTAGATAAGATTCTGTTTTTCGTTGTTTTTTTTTTTTTTTTAATTTTTTTTTAATTAATTCAGCAGTTTTTCACTGGTTAAATTACACAGACGTACATATAAATTTTATCGATTTGTATATTTTAATTAATTTTTGATTTTCCAACAGAAAAACAAACAAAAGATTTTCTTTCCCAGTCTATTTTAGTTTTGTTGTTGTTGTTTAATGTTTCAAAATGTTGCTTTGATTTAAAGTGAAAATTTAATTTGATTTTCGTACAACAAAGTAGTATTTTAATTTTTCATACATTTTTGTGATGTTATCTTCTCTTTAACATTTGATTGTTGTTTTTAGAACTTGATGGCACAAAACTGGCTTGATTCGTCACATCGGTCATATTGGTGGAAATTAGTAAGTACCTGCGATCCGTTTCTTTAATTGAATATTTGCTTGGTTAGTGTATAGTCTTACTTTAATGTCCAAGATGTAAATTTAGACTAGTGATGATTTACTGATTGAAGTGAGATTGGGCTTTCGAAATCCATAATATCCTGTACAAATTTGAAATCTCTAGTTTCTAAAAACCTCTAGTGTGATATCTGTGATCCTCTAGAAATCTCTAGTGTGATATCTGTGATGGTTCAGAGATCTGATGTGGTGATTCAATTCACAACAATTGTGGGAATAATGATGCTATAAATGAAAAATTAATCTTCGATGGATATTTTCTTCGATGATATTATAAGCAACTCCTCGTCCTTTAAGCTATACATATTGGTTCCAATTTAAGGATTCGCAAACCCTGTGTTATGTAAGTAAAACAGGTTGTAGTTTTGTGACTATGCATATTCATTGGTTTGTGCTTAATTAGTTGCTGTACAGTTCTCCGAATTCCGGTTTCTGTTTATCAGCAGACTGACCTTACTTGGTAAACATTTTTGATTGTGCGTTCAAGATTGGTGAAATGTCACACAAATATCTGTATTAATGAGCGGCACCTTAATGTTTGCGGTTCAAGTTGTTGTCGTGTGATGATGATTGCAGAGCACTAATCCATCGTACTATAAAAGTCAATCTTCTTTACTACGTACTATAATGGTTAACTATTAAGGACAATGCATCAGTGCTCTGCACTCAATAAATTTTCCATTCGTAAGCAAATCGACAAATCATTTAGGTTTCCTCAATTTTCCTTTCAGGCATAAAGATTTTGGGCCACATAATTGAGAAACCTACAGCACTTGATACATTATAAGTTATTGGGGATGGCTGTAAGTGGTTCGCCAATCTCAAAAAATGACCGGGTGTCAATGCATCAAAGGAAGAAGCATCTTCTACTATACTACATAGCGATCTCGAGTTAAGAACATTCTCAATTTGCGTCATTAGTATATTAAGCTCTTCAAATGTAAGCGGTGTTGTCCAAAAACTCTTCTTAAATGCTGCCGTACTGATTTGACATTCGCTTCCCATAATCCTCCGAAATCCGGTGCGCTAACAGGATTGAAATTAAATTTGATTCTCTGAGAAGACAAAAATATAGAAATTAGCTTAAAATGTTTTTCAGATTTAAAAAAATTATATAATTCGACAAGTTCGCTTTTAACAAGTTTGCGGTAACATTCTACATGAAATAAATCTTTGAAGTGCTGCTATGAAAGTCCCGCTAGTCATATCTCTGGCAATCTGAATATGCACAGCTTTAATTAACATGTACACAAATAAGATAACATATCTTCCCCTTTTTTAATTTTGCATCTCTGCCTGAATTCTTTCTTTGATAAATATAGACCCTGCATAATCAACACCGGCGCTTAAAAATGGTCAACATGAAGAAACGCGAGATTTCGGTAGATTCCCCATTAATTGTTCATTGTTGTGATGTTTATATTTGAAGCATGCGATGCATTTAGCCACAGCAAATCTAGTCATGTTTCGGCATCCGATAAAAAGGAACAAATATCGTCTTTAACAACTACATGGAAACAATCGAAACTCTTCCTCCGTTCATCAATTCTTTCGTTTTTCCATGAGCTTTTAGCCATTGTTCATACTTTTTTTTATAGCCAGTTTGGACCAGTCCACCACAACCCGTTTTAACCCAAATTATAAGGATATATTCCAAGGGATCCTAGTTCAGCTGGATTATCTTTCGATGGTACATTTCTCCAATAATTTCTGCAGGTCGGTTGGCCACAAATCATTTCTACTTCCTAGGATGCTGTGTTGACCACGCAAAAACAATGCGTGAGTCAGTCAATGCGAACACTTCACAAGTATTGATAGCTAGTGATTTTTTAATGTAGTTGACTATAATCGACAAGACCAAACTACACCACATAATTCGTGTCTTGGCAATGTTACCTGCTTAATTAGAGCAACTCTGGTTTTTGATGCAATTAATCTACTAATCACTAATTTGTTCATTTTCGGTTCGTAGATAAGCCACAGTGCAAATAAGCCAATTCTGATGCGTCTGAAAATATGTGAATTTGAGATTTGTTGTTATTTGAGGGCTGCAATGGTCTAATAATTTGAATTTCTTCAAGCTCTGGAAGTACAGGTCGAAGTTTGATCCACTTTTGCTGTATATCATTTTATCACGACGGTTGTTGAAGAGATCCATCCAAGTGGATGCTCTTTACTATTTGAATGCCACTTACAATGTTTCAATTCTCCTTCAGCTAGTAAGTCCGACGTGTTTTTAAATATTTGACCAATGTCATCGCACCCAGTAAGCATGTCGTCAACATAAAAATCTCGTTTCAGTATTATAGCTGCTTCATGGTATTTCTCTATATAATCACCAGCTAATTGGTGAAGTGTTCTGATTGCCAAAAATGGTGCACTTGACGTCCCATAAGCAACAGGATTTAAGCGGTAATGATCTACAGTATCAGTTAAGTTATTTCTTCAAATTATCCTCTGAAAGTCACAATCAGTAGGATGCCGCTTTAGAAGTTTGAATACTTGTAATTATTTCGTAATTATTCTCCTCCAGCTTTCCTCCTACTATCCAACCGAATATTGTGTTCTGTATGCGACAAGTGGGCGTCTTGGTTTAATTTTAATTTGTTTAATTCTTGTTCGAAAGCTTCCTGTTGTGCAATTTTAATTATCGCCCTTAGAGACATGTTCAGTTCTTCTGGTTTAAAAAAGGAGATATTCCTGGTTTTTGACTTTGCATTAGATGGGAATCGTAAACAGTATGCAATGCTGTGAACAATCCGTTGTAATGATGAGAATCGACTGAATTCAATTACTGGTTTTTTCACTGTTGTTGTGTTATTATTTTTCGCTGCCTGCTTGTTCCATTTCTTTACTATTAATTTTTGTCATTGGATACCTCGAACCTTTTAGCCATATTGGCCCTTCGCACCAAATTATGTGGGTTATAAATTGAGCTGGGCTTAAACCTCGAGATGCACAGTCAGCAGGAATTTTATTAGAAACGATGTGATGCCATTGGGTAGGATCGGTGTTGGATTGTATCTCTGTTGTTCTGTTGGCGACAAAAGTTTTATGTTGTTGTGCTTTTCTTCTTATCCATCCCAAAACGGGTGTGAAATCACTCAGCAAAATTTTGATAAGTCCGCTGGACGATATTTTTTAGCAATTTAGAAAGTAGTAGTGCGGCATTTAAATCCAATCTTGGGAGTGATATTGTTTGGTTTAACGGTGAAATTTTAGTTTGGCAGCAATTATGGTAATTTCATTGTTTATTTTGCTGTATACCACTGCAGCATATGCTTGATTAGATGCATCACACAATCCATGTAGTTCAATTTTAGCTTCGTTGATGTAATTTATCCAACGGTAAATTCTAATATTCTCTAGCTGTGGTAATTCAAATTTGTAGTTTAACCATCTGTTTGCAAGATCTGTATGTAGTTCTTTATCCCATCCTACATCAGAAGCCCATAAATCTTGAAGAACAATTTTGGCTTGGATTTCCACTGGTGCTAACTGTCCTTGCGGATCGAAAAGTTTTGATGCCTCTGATAAAACCGTTCGATTGGATAATGTTGTTCTTTTAATACTGCCTTTTCATTGCTGCATCTTTTCCTGAGGTTGAACCCTCCATCAAAAAAAAGCTTAGTAGTTCCTTCATTAATAGCTTCATTAATAGCTAGTTGTTGCAATATTTTCGTAGTCAAATACATTGCAAAGCTGTTCCGTAAGTTATAGTTTTTAATCTAAAATTGCTCATTGGTTTATTTGTTTCAAACTGCCAGAGAATTCGTTGAAAATCTTGATCTTTGCGGGCTATTCTGACCTGCCTGAACATTTTTTCAGTGTCCGCTGCAATTACATAACGACGTTTTTTCCATTTGATCAATATTGTTGTTAAGTTTGCCAGTAAGGTGGGACCGACCTGCATCATTTCATTTAATGATATGCCTGTTATTGTTTTGCAGGAAGCATCAAACACTACCCTCAGTCTCGTAGTTATGCTATCTTCTTTAATGACAGAATGGTGTGGCATGTAGTAAGCATGAAAAGCATCTGTCAAACCATCATCTTTAATGAGTTCCATATGGTTTAACTGTATGTATTCTTTAATGAATTTGTGATATTGATTGTTAAAGTCTTCATCCTTCTTAAATCTTTTTTCCGTCTGAAGCAATCTAGCTGCCGCTTTGCCTTTGGATTCTCTTAATCCCACTTCTTTGAGGTTTTTGTTGTCAAATGGTATCATCAAATCTTCCATTTCCTAAACTCTGGTGTGTTTCTTCTTAGTACTGGTCACATTCGATCTCTTCCACAGTTAGGCTTCGTTTAAGATGCAGTTCTTTAGATTCCCAAGATATTCCAGTGCTGCTTGCTCTGTGATGAAAATAGCTTGTGAGCCTTGGTGGATTAGAGCCCTTAATATGTTGAACCCACCATAAATATTCTGTACTTTCACTAGAGCTGTTGCTAAAAGTACTAGTCCGCAATCTTTATTGGATGTTGAAATATTCAGTTTGGCAATACAGATTTTTTAGTTTTTCACGTGTAGCATAGTCTGATGGTTGCATTGGCAAGTAAAACATTTGATTTTACTGCTACAACCTATTGTCGTTTGATTTTGACCGAAACACTTTCTGCACAAACTGTGCAGCATGACCATTTGATTTCTTTCTGAAATACTCAGGGTTTTGAAACGATGACATTCAATTATCTTGTGATTGGCAGCATATGCAAACGTTAGTTATTTGTTTTGGATGTGTTGCTGCCACAAAGGCATGTCTCAAGGGTTGAGTTTGAAGCCTTGTCTGATTAGTTGGTAGTGTTTTATTTCCACTAATGGATTCCAATGATTGGAATCGGCTCTCTAGAAATATCAAAAGTTCAGGTGTTGTTTGAAAGTCCTTTGGATTTTCCAGTGAGCTTTCGTATAGGCATCGTGACCCACTATCCAATTTTTTTAATAACGTAAAGATTATGAAAGTACTTCACATCTGAATCTGAATGACTGTATTTTTTAATGCATGGAGATACTCCGTTGTTGTGTCCTGTAGGTTCCTGATGGCAGAAGCAAGCTCGGTTGAACTAGTCGTCTGATTTATTAGGGTGTTTAATTGATTGGACACCAGTAATCTCTTATTATCATACCGATTTTCTAATATGTCCCGTGCTGCATCGTAGTTTCTACTAGTGGTTTCTAAATGACTTAATAACTTTGCAGCTAATCCTCATACGTGGCTTTTAATCGAAGATCTTTAATCAATTTTTTAAAATTTAATTTATATTAATTTTAAAGTTTTGTGTGAAATAAAGTATATATAAATTATATTTTCGGCGACTATATGACGTATTTGTCCTAAAATGGTCCATTCAATTGATTAGTCAAATTAAATTTTATAATTTTATATTTTTAATGATGTAATAAATTAATTAATTGTACATTTCTGGCAACAACTAATTCAATTTATTACAGCCTACAGTTTTGAGAAATTAACTCATTAATAGATATTTTTTTCAGATAAACATTGCAGATTACCGTTGAATGGTGGCACATTGGAGATGCTGGTAAACGATTACAGAATGCATAGCAGTTCTTTATCATTGTGATTTTCTTATGCTAATAGCAGTTTTAATATTGGCTACCGGGAAACCTGACCAATTCCGTCATTACTGACATACCTTTCCTTTGCTTACTCCACAAAAAAATTACTTATGGCCGCTACGGTGTCTGTAACCGGACAGATCTCAATAATTTAACTAATATCCTGCATTATCTTTCCAAGTATGTGTAGAAATGGATGTACGGTGGGTGCTTTCCGGGATATCCTGCTTAATCAATAAACATATGTTCGTTTATTCGAACTCTTTATGATAAAATCACATTCACTTTTATTTTTGATTTTTATTTAAAAATTATTTTAAAATGCTTTTGATAATATTTTCTTTTATTTACACATTTTATAACGTTGAATTTAAAGCTTTCAAGCTTGTCAAAATGATTTTAAATAATGATTTTTAACGGATTCAAAGAATATTTGAATTATAAATGCCAAAGCACATTTATTCTGTTGGACTTTATATTCCCAGCTTAGTGAAATCAAAAAGAGTAAAAACTATATTTTTATTAATAAAAGCTCTAAGACCCAGAAAAGTTGAAGAGTTGTTAATACCGACACTTAATTCTTTAATACTAATTAATGCAGTAATGTGTAAAGCTTTCACGCTATTTAAAAAATATGTAAATGTTATAAAGTTTATTTTGATGAACTTTTTCAAAGTGGCATAAATAATTTTTACTGAAGTGTTTCGACTCTTTAAATTATAAAAGCTTTTATTACCTAAATAAATAAAATATACTATTACCCATTAGTTTTTTGTATAGCTTTTAAGCTTTAAATTTTAAATAAAGCAAATAATAAATAATGTTCTCCTTTTTAGGAGCTCTTCATCAATTTTTTTTCATTTACTAATACTTTAATCTCGAAAAGTATTTATAAACTTCCATTCAAAAATGTCATTTCAATGCGGCAATAATTCTGTCAGGACGGTTCTTAGTGCATAAAGTCTTTGCTAGGGGTTTAGTGAGGCCTTCTTCCCTTCAGCTGTAAAGTTATCACCAAGGTAACACCATTCCGCGGATCTTCTGAGTGAGGTGATTGGTAATCCCGCAACAATAAATGAACGCTGACTAATTTTTACCACTGGCATTAATGATTGATAAATGTACTTGAGCTTGAGTTACCGCCTTTTTGTAAAATCAATTCAATATTAAAAACTATAATAGTACACATAACCCTCTAAAAAAACTAGAACAAACATTATCAACCCAAACAACATTAAATATTTTTTAACGTCGTGCGTTTTCACCATAAATATACATATGTATGTTCGGAAAACATGTACTAACATATATTTTTATTCAGCTGACTGTAAATATATAAAACCTTTAAAAAATAGAAAAGCTAAATGCTAAAACCATCCTCAATAATTTTTTTGATTTTCGTCTGTTTATTTCCCTACTCCTTTTCCCCCATGTAATACCAACACCGATTTAAACCATCACATTCGATTACTGCACACATTATATGAGTTCCTGCAAAAAAAAGACAAAACCATACATAAATCGGGATGAATATATTCCCATCACGTGATAATCTCCCGAAACAAAATCATATTTAAAATATATATATATATATGTGTGTGTGAGTGTTTTAGTTGATACACTCGTAATACTACCCTACTCGTCGAATTACCCTGGAGAGAATTTCCATATACATATACAAAGTTTTTATGTTATATGTAAGCAAGAAAGGTCATGTAAAATGAATTTTCGTGTTTTCGTAAATTTTTATTTTTTTAACACACACTAACACACATATGAAAAAAAAGTTTGCTAGGATGCTAAATACTGTGTATGCATTTTTTAAAAATAAAAATGCTTAAAGCATATTTGCATCAAATATAGTTGAAACTATAACTACGATAAACAAATTGTTATCGTGTAAAAAAAGCTCGATCGATCCAGGCAAATAGCCGGGTTATACATAAATAAAATGTTCAGTTTTTCCCCATTTACACTCTAGCATTTTGTTCGTGTGTATAGAGCAAAAACATTTTATCTTTTATATAAACGATGTAGATGTCCTTGTTAGTCCTTGTGTTGTGTTTTTGAACGGAAAAAATAAAAGGTCTTTCTCTCGTGTTGTTTTGCTATGTTTTACTGTGCTTCGATTCCTTATTATTTTCTGTGCTCGTCAAATGTTTGTTTTTGTAAATTTCGTTTTCCATTCATGAGACTGTAAACTGTATATACACTCAACATTAAGAATGAAAATTTATGATAAATATAGAAAATCGATATGTTTTTGTTGACGTTGATTTTTTTTTTATGTTTTGTTTGGAAAATGTAAAGAGGACAAAAAATGTATTATAACATTTTCTATTTTTGGGCTTTCATGATAATTGATGAAATGACATTATTTATATATTTTTATAAATTGGAGAAGTTCATGAATTATTTGTTTAATTAAAATTGAAAATTTTTGAAAGGAAATGGAGTTTTATGTATAAAGTGGTTAAGCGTGGTACACAATGTAAACTTTTCTACATTGATTATAAGGCTTAATGTTGTGGTTTAATTGAGAAAAGCTCTATATTTTTAACAATTATGAAAATACAACCTAGTGGCATTACGGCAAAGGAGCGAATAACAGAATTATTGCCGCATTGAAAAGACATTTTTGAATGGAAGTTTATAAATACTTTTTCGAGATTAAAGTATTAGTAAATGAAAAAAAATTGGTGAAGAGCTCCTAAAAAGGAGAACATTATTTATTATTTTCTTTATTTAAAATTTAAAGTTTAAAAGCTATACAAAAAACAAATGGGTAATAGTATATTTTATTTATTTAGGTAATAAAAGCTTTTATAATTTAAACAGTCGAAAAGCTTTCAAAAATTATTAATGCCACTTTGAAAAAGTTCATCAAAATAAACTTTATAACATTTACATATTTTTTAAATAGCGTGAAAGCTTTACACATTACTGCATTAATTAGTATTAAAGAATTAAAAGTCGGTATTAACAACTCTTCAACTTTTCTGGGTCTTATAGCTTTTATTAATAAAAATATAGTTTTTACTCCTTTTGATTTCACTAAGCTGGGAATATAAAGTCCAACAGAATAAATGTGCTTTGGCATTTATAATTCAAATATTCTTTGAATCCGTTAATAATCATTATTTAAAATCATTTTGATGAGCTTGAAAGCTTTAAATTCAACGTTATAAAATGTGTAAATAAAAGAAAATATTATCAAAAGCTTTTTAAAATAATTTTTAAATAAAAATCAAAAATAAAAGTGAATGTGATTTTATCATAAAGAGTTCGAATAATCGAACATATGATTATTGATTGATTAATTGATTGATTAAGAATGTACGGCCAATAAAGCAGGATATCCCGGAAAGCACCCACCGTACATCCATTTCTACATATACTTGTAAAGATAATGCAGGATATTAGTTAAATTATTGAAATCTGTCTGGATACAGACACCGTGGCGGCCATAAGTAATTTTTTTGTAGAGTAAGGAAAGGAAAGGTATGTCAGTAATGACGGAATTGGTCCGGTTTCCCGGTAGCCAATATTAAAACTGCTATTAGCATAAGAAAATTGCAATGATAATGAACTGTTTTGCATTCTGTAATCGTTTACCAGCATCTCCAATGTGGCACCATCCAACGGTAATCTGCAATGTTCATCTGAAAAAAAAAATCTATTAATGGGCTAATTTCTCAAAGCCGTAGGCTGTAATGAATTGGATAAGTTATTGCCTGAAATCTACAATTAATTAATTTATTACATCGTTAAAAATATAAAATTATAAAAATTATAATATAAATTAAAATTTATAAAATTTGATTGAACATTACAAATCAATTAAATGAACCGTTTTATGACAAATACGTCATATATTCGCCGAAAATCTAATTTATATACATTTTATTTGACACAAAACTTTAAAATTAATACAAATTAGATTTTAAAATAATTGATTAAACATTACAAATCAATTGAATTTACCGTTTTATTACAAATACGTCCGTTAACATGTCGGGCTGGCGTTGGATAAAAATTAGGACTGATATACATTAAAAGCGTGCTGCCTGTGCTTTCATAAAAACATTAGTAGCTTTTAATGAGTAGGAGTCTTACACTATTTGGTAGTACTTCGTAGCATGCAAAACTACTATGTATCATGCTAGCCTACTGCCTATATATATTGTAGCTTAATCCGAAATTTACGTCATTAAAATGAATCACTTTTAAGTTAAACGATTTTTTTTAGTTATAAATGATGCCATATTTTAAAAATAAAACATCTGGTTGTTGAAAATTCGAAAGAAGAGTTTTCAAAACAAAAAAAAAACCAACAACGTAAAACTCTTAAGTGGGACAAATTATGTATTAAATTAGAGAGATGAAAGATTTAATTTGGATTATAAATAATTTTCGTATATAGTTCTGTGGGATTATTTTCCCGCCATATATACGCTAAGTAAAACCGCGGCGTATTAAGTCTTAATCGAAAATTTGGAAAATTGAATTTCTTTTTATTATTCTCGTCGTAGTCGTACCATAGACGGATTAAAATTACAGAAAAACAAATTTCAATTTGGTTCGCATTGTTAACTTTTTTATCTGTGTGGGTATATTTGGCGTGAAAAATACAAATATATTTTCCAAATTCCATGGCATAAATCAAAAAAATAAAGAAAAATGTATTATTGTTAATGACATTTCGTTTAATTAATTTTCATCTTTTAGGATAATTAGGATAATATGAAGAAAGCATTACAAATGCGACATAACTACACTTTCGGGATAAAAATTAAATTTGAATTAATACTTTATAATTATGCAAAAGTTTTTCAGACAGCTTTTCTTGAAAAAAGTTTTATAAATAAATTGAAAATCCAGTGCTAAACCTATTGGTAATAATATATTTTTAACAAGGTTCATCACGGCTTTATGATGGAAGTGGTTTCGGATTATTCAAACTTACTTATGTGTTTCATTTTATAACGGCTACATTATGTCCGGGGCTCATTTTAATTTAGTAATAACCGTTTTAAACTACATGTTTCTCCCACCGTTAAATGTCAGTAATCCATGTCTTGTTTTAACTGTTGCGACGCGAACTAGGATATCTGCTCCAGAATGAATCTGCGGTATAAGTATTAAACCCCATCGGGCCGGTGGTTGTCATCCTTGATCAACACCACATCTCCGATTTCCAGATTCCTATATTTGTGTCTCCATTTATGCCGTTGTTGCAAGGTATGGAGATATTCTAACGACCAACGTTGCCAAAAGCCTTGAAACCGTTGTTGAATATTCTGCCATCTACACAAACGTGACTTCAGAATTTCATGTAGATTAGGCTCTAGAATGCATGGTAGTAGCTCACCGATCAAAAAGTGTCATTAATAGGTCATCTGGATCAGACCTAATTGGACACAATGGTCCTGAATTGAGTAGCGCTTCGATTTGACAGAGTAACGTGGTGCATTCTTCAAACGTAAGTTTAGGCAATCATTTAGGTATGTCGATGATACTTGGGTAAGATAAAGGGATGCTTAATGTCAAGCTGGTAATCAAGATTCGCACGTCGTCCTCCCACCCTCAGAACACCATGATTGTCTAGAAACGAAGCTTGTGGTATAAATTTGCTTTTGCCATCGATCATTTCGCCCTTCTGAAGTGCACGTACTTCTATATTGAATAAATATGCAGATTTTTTGCTGTAGATGACATAGAAATGTGCATGGAAATTTAAATACCTTCAAGCATTCGCAAATTTAATTTAATGGCATCTCAGGTTTGACTGATATCACTTGGCATTTCGTCATCCCAACCAACCTTTCATATCCACAGTTTCCAGAATTTTCATGGAAATTGTTGATGGAGAGACCCACCCAAAGGATCAAAAATTCTAGAAATTTCTGACAGCAAATTTCGTTTAGAATGTGAGGTACTTGCAAGTATGTTGATTACAAATGAATACATGTCTTGAAATTGACCCTATAGTATCCCCAGAGTTTTAATTGTTCCTCAAACGTAAACATGGAAGGATTATTCATATCGTTGGGGATTTTGGACATGAGTTGGATTTCCATTTTCTCAAATGAAATCCTGCTTCCTTCAGAACTCGACAAAGATCTTCAAAGTGTGCGATTGCGGTGCTTAAATTTTAACACCCAGACAGCAAGTCATCAACATACAAAGCTCTTTGGATTTTTACGACGGTTTGATTACATTTTTCATTATCTTCGGCGATTTTTTGAGGATGAGTAAGTGCGACCGAGTTAACGCTGAACTAACTATGCTTGAGGGTGATTGAAAACCTGTGTCTTATTTGTTGAGTTCAACTGAGCAGAAGATTGTTGTTGATGGTGAGATTCGTTACTCTTATAGAAAAATTCATACTCAAGTAGCAAGGTATGATGACGAGTGTTACACATTCGATAATTAATGGAATCTGGGCACTAGTTAATTCCATGGCCCAGGCGAAGACAATTATAATAGATGCCAGTATAACAGATGCCTTTGGGACCTAAGAATGACTAGAGGTTGGCCGATCCTTCGTTATAATTTCATTGACTCCATTATCAAGTCCATTCACATCTGGTGTTTATAAATTCGATTTCTCAGTGTGAAGGCGTGAGTATCATTTCTGTTGGTGATAATGATGAGCATAGAGGCCGAGTATTCCGAGCTGACTCAATTTCAACAAGTAACGTGATGAATTCTTTAATAGTAAGAATCTGTTCCCCAATAGTGCGATGTAGATGAAATCTGTCATCCATCAATTTATTTGTGATTGTTAGATGGTAGGTTTTAAAGAACTGTTGCATCAACAAAGTTGGTCCCATTACCACAAAATTTTGTGTGACATAATCCATGTCTTCCAAAGAAGCGTTTTAATGGTCTATGAAAGGATTTGGGTATTTTCAAACATAATTCCAGATGAATGGCTCGAGTTGACATGTAGATAAAAACACACAAGCATAATTTGGCCTCTGAACTAGCGCCTTTTTTCCGAACTGTATGAATTCTGAGCCAGCAAAATCTATGCCAACAGAACAAACGGAGAAGACATAGTTTTCCTCTCTATAATGGCAAGTTGCCGATAACTTATTCCTCCATGCGCGGGCATTACTTGATAGTTTTTCATGACGATTGTATAACTTGTATCTTTGACTTAGTGAACGCCAAAATGATCGATGATTTCTAAACTAGGCGAAAAGTGGCGTTACAGAGCCTCAAAAAATCTTCCTTTTTATTGCTACTATGTTGGCCAATTAACTTTCAAAAGTGTTGTGTTTGGGATCTTCAGGATATTTTAGTCGTAATAAGCTTACGCTAAATTTGGCCAAAATATCAAAGAAACTTTGTTTGACTTTTCCGGGTCGTCTCTTCCGGTAGTTATGTTCCGGTGATTGTCCCACTTTGCAGCAAACTCTGATTTTTTAAGACTCATGTTTTATGATATCTTGCCACACCGAGATATTATCGCCAAATATTTCAACAGTCAGAGGTTTTTTTAACCGGATTCGGTTCAGTAAGGAAACTTTTCACCGAGGCGTATTATTTAGGTTGATGCTTAATACTTAGGGTTGAGCGACCTTCAAGTGAAATAATTCGTTTGCTCAAAAATTTCAAGAAATCCTCAATTGTTGGGAAGTCTTATACTGACGTATCTAGTGGCCATTGTTGCAGCGTGCTTTCATCCAGTTTCTTCTCGAATAGGTATACCTATCAACAATCTCTTTGCCTCCTGTCCCAAGAGCTTTCAGTCCTCTGATGATTTCGTCGCATGTATCATATACATGTCCATTTGTTTCAACAGATGGTCCTGTAATTTTCGGTTGCTTTATGTACGTTTCTATAAATTCATTTACTATGATGTGCTTTCTATCATAACGTTTGACGAGCTTTTGGAGTGCTTCTATATAGCTAGCGTCATCTACCCGGAAATGCCACACTAATAATTCAGCCGGGCCTCGTAATTGAACTACCAGGTACTGGAACTTTTGACTGCGAGTGACAGACTGCGCCTCCACATCGATAGTAAACATTTTATAGTTTATGCTTACAGCCTTGTATGCATCTTATCGTATGAGGTGTCTTTACATCCTTTGGCATACGTGGTTAGCTTCGTCATTTGACCTTTTATAACTGATCGTCGTTTCACCAGCGTGTCCATATTAACCTTGGGTAAACGGATCTAATATGGAGGGTATCGTACTTTCACAAATGTTTCTGGTAACCGTCCCAACTAACTTTATAAATAAATCTTTACTTTAATAAAGCTTTACACTATTCATTAGCATTTTGCGCAGGTAAAATCCGTGATCCTCAAATGTCTGTTGATTCGAATTATTTCACCATAGCATGTTCTAATGATATCTTCGATCATCGTCTTCTATTCATACATGCCGATAAATCTTGTCAATGTCTCCACAAAACGCAAGTTTATTGATGGGGCTGGATAGTGGGTTCCACCATTAAAACATCGTTTATTGATACCTCTGTGAGAAATTTTACAGACGCATCAAATACTCCTGGAGCTTCGTTGACGTGCTAGTTTTTTCAAAACGCCATGCTGTGGGATTTATAGTATTTGATTGGACTGAAGAACCTACCGACTTGATTCCTTTTTAGCAATTGAAACATCAGTTACTGCTCCGAACGATGTTCGATTTTTAGTCAGATGTCATCTGCTTGTAAGAATTACTTTCATATATTGCTTGTCCTTCCTATATTTCTAAATTGGGCAAGTAATTCCCGTAAATGTTGTAGCTGCGTATGCTCGCATGTTATTTGAGTTCAGTTTGGATGAATTCTCTTTGAACATTCTTTAAATTTTATAAATTCATTATAGATGGAAAAATCTGTTTCTACAATTGATTGTGCCCGAAGCACCTTCGTTACGTTGTCCAGCTTGTCCAGCCCAATATATATTAGCCACGGTCCTCTACGCTTGGCCTCTGGGCCTAGTGTCTTAGCTCCTTTAATGGATTCATCGATTGCATCTGCCAATTCGGATGTTATCCCGTTGATGTATAGTGGAGTTATTTATTGAGGGTCGTCCATGCACGATACTTATCCACTGTCCACATCAACACCCATGATTTCTAATGGGTTTGTAGCTTGTGCCATTAAATTTTTAACTCGTGCTATAGAATTATCTCTCGTCATCATGTCATCTACTTACATGTCATTTATTATGACTGGCACTGTACACTTCTGGTTGTTTCGCTAACAGTTCGAGGCTAATCTCTTTGAAACCACGTTTTTCGAGATTAGCTGCTGAAGAAGTTCCATAAGTATTCTTTTTACAAATCATATAACGGTTGCTGATTATAAGACATTTTGACTTTTTATCCTCATGATCTACTCACACTTACCGCTTCTCATGTTGACAAAATTTTAGCAGTATTTTAATGAGTGCCGGTACTAAGGTAAAAAAACCAACCATGAGAATGTCGTTTAATGATAAACCGGTGAACTATTTAGCAGACGATGATCTAAAGTAGTTTTCTCGAAAGTCAGGCCAATAAACTGTCAACATAAAAAAATATATTATGATTTTGATTAGACTATTATAAATTTAAAAAAGTTATAATCTGCTAAAAGGTATTAAAGTTTATTTTCTACATCATAATGGAAGCAATTTATTCAAGTTTTCGATTGAAAACTTTAAGCTTTTGATTTAATTGTGATACGTTAATGCTAAATTTTTTGAACAAATACCACAAATCAATCTCGTGCTCCACATAGCTTAATGTTGGAAGCAAACAAAAACAAAAAATTTAAAAAGAGTTTTTCTACCCAGGTAAAGAGGTAAATAACATGAAAGCTTTATTTATAAAGAACATAGACAAAAAGCTTGTATACAAACATTTTTTTTGTGTAATATTGTGGTTATCTACGGTAAATATGTGATTGTGGTTAGTTTTGAAAGTTTGTCTGCTTTTTAATGTAATTAAAAATATTTTTTTGAAAATAAAGTTGTTGACAGATTGGTAGTATACAGTATATTCAACTTAAAAAACTTTTTTTTTAAATACATCCCTTTATTACACTAACTGTTAAGTTTTGCTTTTGTGCGCTTGACATAATTTCTAAACATTCTTACATTAAGAAGCAGCAATTAAATTTTATAGAACGAAAGAAAAGCTTTTTTAGATGTTTGTTACTGCCCTATTCATGCCTTTTACATTTTTTTTACATATTTTAGTGGTTTCCAAACATTTTCCTTAAAACCCACTGGTTTGGAGGTATGATGTCTTCTTTGATCAATACGATGTCATCAATGTTAATTAGACAGTCTTCCATTTACTTCTTTCTTGCAGGGTATTTAAATAATCTCTGGACCAAGATTTCCAGAAAGCTTGAACTCTTCGTTAGAGATTTTGCTACCTGGATAATTAGTAAATTGGAATATTTTCTTACATCGGTTCTGGAACCGCATGTAATGATTCTCCAATTAGAAAATTCCCAGGGGTAAATATTTCCGGGTTGGTAGGCTCATCATTGGCACGACATAACGGTCTGGAATCACACACGCTTTCACTTTGGGTAACTAAAGTGGTCGTCTCCTCAAAATTTAATTTTGCCTCCTTCATGGTTCGCTTGAAGTGATATTTCACCGACTTGACAGCGGCTTCCCACAGCCCTCTGAAATGTGGCGCGCCCTGGCTGGGATAAATTTGAGGTTAATTTCATTCTGTAAAATAAACAGAACGTTTTGTTGTTGTAAAATTTCCCTTTTTAATTTGTTCAATACATTGTTGGCACCAATAAAATTGGAACCGTTATCGCACCAGAGTTGATTGTGAAACCCGAGTTGCGATACAAATCTTTTCAACGCTATCAAAAATGCATCGATGTTAAGACTGCTAACTACTTATAAATGTACAGCTGCTAACTACTTATAAATGTACAGGCAAGGCAAATAAACACAGCCACGTATGCCTTGGCTAATGGTGCATTTCGATTTGAAGAGGTTTTAATATAAATTGGACCCAAGTAGTCGACACATCTATTTAAAAATGGCCTGGTATATAAAAATGAGGTATCATTGGCCTCAATCGGAGCACTATTACGGGTTTTGAATTTTCGATTTTGAAAAAGCTCGAATTTAAGTAAAAAACAGATACAATTTGGTCTCAGCAGCTAAGAAATATTTGAGTGATCTAAATGAACTTTGGTACAGTTTTTGTGCATAACAAGACCAATACTAAGAGGTATCATTGACCCCAATCGGACCACTATAGAATTTTAATTTTTGATGGTTTAATTTTAGTGGTCTGATAAAAGTGAGCTTTGTTATAAACTCCTGTGTGTTGATCACAAGGCGATGTTGTGTTCTGCCCAGGTATGATGAATGCTCTATTTGAAATAGGGAATCAATCAGGTAGATGCAGCCCTCATTTCTGGATCAAGGAAATGGAAGGTCTACTAGGAGGAATTTTAGGTGACAAAAAACCAGAAATTGGAGCAGAATTGCCGATTACCTATACTAGGCAATTCAAGGATACGCATAGGTCAAGTTTAAAGAAGCAACCTATTTTACGCCCTACGAGATGGTTGCAGCTTTTCTATCAAAATTCGTCGCCTTTGAGGATACCATTTTCAGCGCAATCGAGTGTGGAATGTCTCACTCAGTTGCTAGAGGCAGACTTATATTAGAAAAGGTCGCTAGAACAAGGGTACTGATCGTAAATGTTACACAGAGACTATCCCTGATATCACGCTCGCATGCAAAGGTCTAATATCTTACGATACTACCACACATAGAGAGCTTTAGATGACTATTGCGGTAGTGACCGTCATTACAAGTTTCGTGGAGAACTATCTCCTCTATAATCAACCAGACAGAGCCTAGTTTTTTTTCGAGCAAAACGAAGTGGCTGAAATGTTCTAGCGAATTAAGTGGCCTCTTAGACAAGCAGCACGGCTTCAAAGAAGTACTATATATGTTTGATGCGATTAGGAAAATAAAAGAGGTGGTCAGGTGAGCAGAAAAACAAAATTGATTCCCACGGCATGTTGTTGTTTTCACATACCGATATACGTATTGCAAATATTGGATGATTGTTTGAAGGATCGCACCCTACTTTACACCACCGAGGAGGAACAATAGGAGATGGTTATTACAGGTTGATTGGCTCAGTTTGGATGGTTTTATTCGACAGTCTACTGAAAATCGTAACGCAAAATAAAACAAGCCTGATTGGATAACCAATACACATTGAATTAGCCCTGAATAAAACAGAGATCACTGTTCTCGCAATGTAGATGATTCAGCCTGGTATTCTAATATGATTAGTGATGAGGTGATCAATCCGAAAGCAGAAGTGGTACAATTTTTAGGCATACCTTTGGATTCCAATATGAGTTTTTTTGAACAGATCCATGCTACGGCCTTAAGTACAAAAATATTTTTGATCCGAAAATTTTTTTTCCGATATTTACAGTCCTTCTATAGGGCAGATATATAGGCCAAATCATTGTACACGGAAATGTACGATAAACGACTCGTATTTAGGTCAGTTACTATATTATATAACACCGCTCCTAGGTTAGGTTAGGTTTAGGTGGCCGTCATTCAGGGACGTGGCATAGACACTAAAAAGGTTCATAGCCCTACCATAACGAATATTTTTCTCCATCTCTCGCAACTGAAACCAATTCGAACTCCTGATGAAGCGATAAATATCCCTAACACTCACTCTGATGGAACAAACCTCTTAGTTAGGTACTCAATTAGGCATTAATTTGGCTGAACAAGGTGCTAAATTAGGCCAGCTTAAAATCGACCTAGAAATAAAGATTCAAACAATCACAACTGTTATATAAAAGTAAAGATGCAAGCATAGAGAGGCTAAATCATTTGAAGTCCGTCAGAAGGAGCGTTTCTCTAACACCGAAGAAATAATCTAGCCGAGTCTTACTAAAACCGTGTTAAAATAAGTACCAGCCACAAAGAAATTCTAAAACCCCGTGCATTCGATAAAGAGACACCGTTTGAATATTTAAGGTGCAATTTCAAGCGGCCGTGAAGTATAATGGGTGGGCTGCTGATAAACAACTTGATATTCTTATTTTGGAACTAAAAGCAAAAGCAGCGGATGTTTTGTACCATATCCATAAATGAAATGAGCAGCGAAAAAATCTTGAGGAAGATGGAATTTAGGTACGGACTTCACAATTAGGATTTATGCAAAATCCAACTGCATAATAGGAAACAGCAGCGATCATAAATCCTACAACGAAAGGTTACTAGCTCGCAAAAGTGTTGCCAGTGGCACTGGAATATGAAGTCGCCTGAACAAGTTTATTTACCGATCCAATCAAATTAAGGCAGGTAGACGTGGAAGACATTGTCCAGATCGAGGCTTTCATAGAGAAAAGGGTGAGACCAACTCAAAGCTTCCGAAGTAATGGAAAACGTCGACCAAGTTCTCGCTCGCTATGCTTTAGATGCTAACAACCTGGACCTTTATGAGCGATTGTATGGAGCCCATGACCAAGGGATCAATAACGCAGCCTACAAACAAAAAAGAGATGAATTGCTCTGCAACAGTGGTAAGCAGCTAAAGGTAAAAGACCACAGTGGCAAAACATTGCACTTGAAAACAGTTACTGGGCGCAATGGCAGTCATTAAGTATAAACGAAGGAAATCAGTAGACGGCAATAGAAAGCACTTCTGCTCCAGTGCATCGAATACCAGAAGTCATGTTTTATGGGGTCAACTATCGGTAAAGCATGCAACACATATGTGTCTAGCGAAACTGACAAGCTAGAACAAGGGTCAGTGTGTAGCAATACAACGTTGGAGCACCATTTGAGCGAAAAGCTTAATGGTATATCGGATCTATTTTCAGTAATAAAAGATGGTGATTGGTACATACTAGTATGCATCGACTACCTCATTTAAAGAGTAGCTCAAACCGTTGCTGATTTATGTGTAAATAACTGGATTTGAAGTATCGCTAAAATTATATTCTGACCAAGAACGAAACTTCGAATCATCCGAATTTCTAGAGCTGTGTCAAATCCTCAACATTAAGAAGACGAAAATTAGTCCATTACACCTATAGTCAAATGGAATGGTAGAACGGTTTAATCAAACACTGGAGAAAAGTATAACTGGGACCGTTGTATACCACTATTTATGATGGGAGATCGTATACAGTCTGACCTCAGACAGAGAGTTTTGTCTACCATGTGATATTAGAATTAGCTGTCCAGAGATTGAATCCGATGCAAAATAAGACTACGTAGCTGATCTATTCATGCTGACAGCAGTGATAGAAGGAAAATGCGATGCAACCTGTGAAGGAATAGTGAAGGATTCCAGAAAGGAGAGTTGGTTTGGCTTTACAATCCAAAATAATTACGTCAGCTGACACTTAATTGCATTTTGCTGTCGTTCCAAAGTTTTAATGGCCTTTACGTTTGACTATGGCTCATTAGTTTCAAATTTTTAAATGAGAATCAATTTAAAATAACAAATGGATATACACTTCGTGCATGTAATAATATAATGCTCCTCGTAACTTTTAATATATATCACTATTAGTAAATTTTCAAAATAATATAAACTTGCAAGTTCAGACAGTCGAAAAGCACTCATGATAAATGATTAAATTACTATAGAATCGTGCTATACTGAAGATCATATTGTGTATCCTGGCATATTACAATTTGATTAGTGAAAAGGCAAAAACATAAATCAAATTTGTATTAGATAATATGTCACATTAAATAAAAAAAAATCTCCCTAGAGGTTGGAAAAAACTCGAACCCGATACATTTAATCGGAAAGTAAATCTCTTGTATATATTTTTATCTATTAATCTTTCCCGCATCTATATACAAACAAACATACATATACATACATATATCGATATATACATCGAGTTGCGAATTGATTGATGTGATTGAATTTTCCGTTTCTATATCTTATATGTGAAATACATTGAGTGAGATAACATATTGGATTTCGATTTAACCCGCAGACACCCATCCACCAACGAGTATATCAACTGTAGCGTTCATATACACAAACTTACGTATATCATAAAATAGATGTAGTGGCACAATCAGCCTCATCTATCGCATCTTCATTCCCAATTATTATTAAATGTTTTTGGATTCGAGAAAACTATATCACATCCATCTCTTAATAAAACATCCCTTCGACGATCGAAACCATTATGTTTTTTATGTCTTCACATTATTCTTCCCGTATTTATTTTTCCCGAGTTTCCTGATGCTTTGTGTATATAAATGGTATAAGGTGGTACAAGGGAAGAAACTTTACAACAAAAAATGGGATAACCATTATAAAAAAAAATCTTTAGCTGGAATTTATTCGAAAGTAGGTCACCCAATGATGTTTCCCTCTTCTTCTTTATTTATATATAACCTTCAGTATCAAATCCTGTTTCTTTATGGAATATAAACCAAATATTGTGCTCCAAAGTGTGTGTGTGTGTGTGTGTTTACAAAAAAGATGGAATAATGATTTGATGATGATAATGACAGTGATAAAATGGTTTGCATTTTGAGGAATTGGATACAATGGTAAAATACATTTAGTAAATTATGGGAATTTTTTGATTTACAGGACTGCCTCGAATAACACAATGCCTAAGAATTTTACGAATATTTTCGGTACTAATATCTGACGGCTAGACTCTCTAACGTGCAAAGCATAGTAACACAAATACATGAAAAAAATAAGTTACTGGTGTGACACAAGGACTCAAGGATTTTGTTTGTCGTGTATGACTGAACCATTCCATCTGATTAAGGGTGTAATGGTGCAGTTCTTATGTTTTTGATTAGGAGTATTTCACACAGCTGTTGGGACACGGCTGATTCAAAATGTCGCCCCTGGTCAGAAATCAGTCCTAACAGCACACCGAATCTGCAACGGTTTGGGCCTCCTGGTTGACGATAGGACATGCTTTTACCAATTTACTGAAGTTGTCGATGCACACGCGAGTATGTATCAATTATACTATCTTTTGTCACTTGAAATATGCCATCAATATCAATGACTATTCGTTCAAATTCTGGTTTGGAGTTCCTCACTGGCAGCATAAATGCCACACTCCCTGCACCAGTATTCCTCGTCTCTCCAGAAATTGACCTAATAAACCCGTCGTTTTTCCAAAGTATTGTTGACACCCAGTTGAGTGTGTTCCAGTTCTACCATTGTGTACTGCTTGTAGAACCTCCGGTATTCGGTTTGCTGGTAGTACCGTCTGCTCCATGTCACCGTCTGAGCCTAATAGCTTTTTACCATTCCGCTTTACAACGTGATCTCATGCCAGTGTAGTTGAAGCAATCGACGCATCATGCCTTAATAATAATCTCTGTTTACATTGGAGAGCACATTGCTTTCTGGACATCCTATCTGTCATTGTTGTGCTAGATTTCTCTCAGATGCTCAGTTTTAAATGTGTACATCTTCAATCGGTCAATCCACCTGACCACTTGTATTTCTGGTTTCGAGAATTGCATCAGCCATCTGAGCGCCGCGTTATTAGTTCGTAGAAGAAACCCTTGTCCGTACAGATATTTGTTCAATGTCCCACGCTATCCTCCATTGCCAGCAATTCGCTTTGTGTTACGCTTTTATTTTTATGCTCCTGCTCGTTCTACTCCATTTTATTTTTGTTGCACCTATTGTGGCTAGCGCCTGTGTTTAAAATTAAGGACTTGCTCGCCTTTGGATATGCAACAATTGGTCAACTGCACAATTTATTCCTTGTCCCAGTCGATGTTTTGATTTTTCTCAGTAAGGCAATGTAGAATTCGGGCAACATCCGTAAAGTTAGGACCAAATCGTCGATAGTACGAGCACAGTTCCAGAAAAATCTGCAATTCATTTATGTTTCTTAAAGTCGGCCATTCTTTTACTTCCGCTAGCTACTGTGGATCAGTTCGCACTCCTTCGCTAGATACAATGTGGTACAGGTAATTTACTTCGTATTTGACAAATTACCTCTGGTATATGGCAAGAAAATGGTTTGTGTACGGATTCGAAACCCCGTTATCGGTGGTTTTACGGGATACTCGCTCTCCCAGTCATCAAAATCTAACAATCGCAATGTTTCCCGATCTAAAAGAAGACCAGGCAAAACATGGCAAAAGAATTAATTTCGAACGTCCGAGTATTTCGAAATTATCTGCAGTTAAAAATCAGACAAACAACCTGTTCCTGTATTTATAGAATATGAACAATGTGTATGGAGTAATTATAAGGCTTGTTTGGACTCCTTTTTAGTGCGAAACCAGTAGGAATTTCGTCTAATCAAGATAAAAGAATAAACAGAACCCTGGACGCTTCTAATGCAGATATTTCTAAAAGCAAGCGAGATTCACCGCCACAAACTGGTCATCAATTAGGCAAAACCAAAAAAAGCATCACTGCAAATGGTCGTACTCTGATAAATCTGTAGTCAGCCTTACAACCAAAAAGAAAACTGAAGAAATAAGCGATAGGAGATAAATCGGGATAAAAAAAAAATCAAAAACGACCAACTCGACCGGTTGCTCTTTTGATTTAAAAAATAGAAGCTACATGCAGCCGAGCTGCATAAAAATGACTCCACGCTAGATGCTAATATCAATGTGCAATGCCCGAAACAAAATACAAGTTACGGAAACAATACTGTGCTTCTCGTTCAATACTTAAGTATTCCATCAAAAGAGGTAAGCAGGAATGCTTTCCAGAATTGTGTGAAGAGGCAGAATGGAATCTTTGTGGTATGCCATATAAATAGCAGAGTGCAAGGGTACATACAATGCAAGCCAGTCGTGCCCAAAATTGGTGGAAAATATTGTCTACGTTATTTCCACAATAGCCTTGTTATATGAGAATTATCGAACCAAGGAGCAAGAAAGAAAAAAGCCCACCAGTGTTAATGGGGATGATCTAAGAGCTTGTGGCAAAGTGGGAAACAACAAGGTTTCCCCGGTATAAAATAGAGTTTTAACGTGCAAAAATAATGGAGGCACAAAACACTATCATATATTCGAAGGAGTATCACAAAGGTTGGAGCAAGCTAATACGACGTGAAACGTCATGCATAATGACATTTTTAAACTGCCGATAGTAGAAAAAAACTTGCCGCCTATGCAGATAATGTGGCAGTTAATATGATAAAATATAGAGATGAGGTGGAAAAGATATGTACCTGGAGTGTAGAGTCATTTAAGATTTTTTATCGTTCATGGGTTTGAAGTTGGCGGATAAATAAGTGAAGAAGACGGAAATAGTTCTGACCTCCAGAAAGAAAGAAATGGGAAGCATATGTTAAAGTGGCTAGACCACAAATTATATCTCAACCTTACATAAAGTATCTAGGAATGATAATCAATAAAAGACAATCATTTAAAGCTCATTTAAACACTGTGTGAGAGAAAGCTCGGATAGTGCTTTGGAAATGAAATATCTGTCATATTTAGATCTGTGGGAGTCAACCTAGCACCACAAATTTTATTGACTGTATGCTGAAGTCTCAGGGAACGTAAAGAATAATATGTAGGATGACTGTAAAAATTATAAGGAATCTATAACAGTTAGAGAGGGTTAGCCAGGAACGCTAATAATTAAAAATGATTGTGACTTGAGCTGAACCGTTTTGTGACATAGTAATAATCGGTAGTTCCGTGAGGGCAGATGGTAAAGAAAATTGGGATTAGGACTTAGTCGGTAAGAATCCGACCCTTTTGTAAGATTATTTGAAAGGTGTTTGAAAAATCCCTCCTCCACCAATAAAAAAAATAAAAAATACAAGTAGCAAAAGATACAAAAGAAACCACATTACTCCCAATGAAGTTCGACCCAATAAATCACCACACTGGAACAGTATTTTTGGGGTTTATAAAAATTGCAGACATCAATAATGTAGGTAGCCAGGCCTGACCTTCCGAGCAAAATGTGCTTAGAGTACCCATTACCAACGTTGGGCTCTTGAGTAGACTGATTACCACTACTTAATTGATAATCCACCACATAAAGTAATTCGAATGATTCCTGTGTTATGATATCCAATCGAATATTTTCTAGATGACGATGTTGAAATTGAAAAATAGATTTGGATTACATTAAATATCTGACAAAAAAAAAATATTTTTGTTGTTTGTGTACGCTGGCAGCAAAACAATTTTCCGCTCGTTTAACCGAATTTAGGTTCATAGTTTTGTGTGTGTATTTGTGTGTAAGGGTGCTGTGTCCCAAATTATAGATAAGCTTATAATAAGACCAACTGTCAATCAATATTGTCATAGATAGGATTAAAAACTGTATCCTTTATATGTAGATCAATTTCTGTTCCAAAAATTTGTACTGACATTGATTTTTAAAAGATGTTAGCCCACAAAACTAAATTTAATTTTACTCTAAAAGACATAACCACATATTATAATTCCGCATCTGGCATCGAATCTCATTTTCCATTCAACAAACCATAAATATAATCTAACAATGTGTGCAAAGACACCCACATGGGTAATCTTCGTATATATCCTCCGAACATCGTATATTGGAAAACAAATAAATGAAAATCGATAAAATATACTAAAAGGAAAATGACATAAGAAAAATGCAAATTTAATTTAATCTTAACATTTAATATTGACACAGTTGCTCAATTTGCTCTATTATTCTATATAGCCAGTGTCTCTTTGTGTGTGTGTGTTTGTATGTGTGTAAGAACCGCAAGGAAATGGGTCTTACAAGAAATATGCTAATATTTACATAGTGGTATAGCAATATAGTAGAACCCTCACCATTTTCTATCACAATCATAGAGCCTAGATACAACCAAGTCGGAGGTATACACATCATGTCGTGTGGCAAGAATTTCGATAAAATTTACTTTGAATACTGAAAAATAAAATCAAAATCAAGCACTTTTTGTATATAAAGCACCGCGTGTGCCAGAGTGAAAAACTAAAAAGCTATTGCGGTTCTTTTTGTGTAGACATAAAATTGTTCTCATGTAAAATGCATTAGTATTCGTGCTGTTAGCTAATGAAAATATTTTCTAGTGATTTTGCTCAGATTTTCAATGTATTTTATGGAAAATGTAAATGTTGTTGCAGGTCTAGGTCATCAGTGTGTGAAAAAGACAGTTATATATTTATATATATATATATATATATATATATATATATATATATATATATATATATATATATATATATAAATATATAAATATATATATATATATATATATATATATATATATATATATATATATATATATATCTATATATATATATATATATATATATATATATATATATATATATATATATATATATATATATATATATATATATATATATATATCGTGTATAGTGGAAAATAAAGAAAAACACAAATATTGTTATATTCCTATTTCTTTTGAATGAGTGTTTCTCGGAAAACTGTTTTAAAATTCTGAGATGTAGTAATGAAAAGTTCAAAGTTGAAATAACTTATACATGTACATTTTGCTTTAGGTAATGAGTTTAATTTTTTCACTATTCATGTAAAATTTATTTGCGTGGTAGTAAATGAACGGTTGGGGTGGTTAATGCAAGCTGTAACTAACGAGAAAAAAAGGTCAAATGGAGTTGGATGTTCATTGAATTTACAATTCAGTGTCTTTGCTCTACTGTTCCGTGGTGTTCCTTAATCCCAAATTGCTAAACTTTGCCGCACAGTAATAATTGACATTAATGGTGTCATTAATTTGTTCATTTAGTGCCCATTCTTTTTGTAAGTGACACCTAATAGAACAGGTTGCACCAGGGTACACAAAATGCAATGTAAAAAGCACATTAACATGATTAATTTGCTACTGCCTGTGGTTCCGTGGTGTATAGGAAAATCAGAGTTGATCAGAACGATGGAGTCCAACTATATTTCCAAGAAACTTGAGTCTCCTTCCTCAAAAGATATTCTGATGAAGATTCCACTGATCTAGCCATTGAACCTCTCCAAAAACGGTAAACAATTAGCAGGTTTAGTTTAAGGCGCGGCCATAAATTGGTGCTGGTGTCATATATTGAGCGCAACCCGAACATTGTTGGAGTCGGTTAAAACGTGGCATGGTGCAAAGGTTCAAAGACAGATGAATGGAAAATGACATCAAATGTCAAGTCAAAGCACCGAAACAAAAATCAAACAAGAGCTTTCGAAACTTTTACAATGCTATTAATATAAACCTAATTGTTTTAGGATGTTCGGTAACCGCTTATATATGGGTTCGAACTGCTGGGGAATCCATTACCTCATCTTCTTTCAGAGTACACATGACCTTATACAGTCATTACAGTGACATTGGCCACCAAGGTGAATGTCAAAGTTTGAATGTGCTTAGAGTACTCATCACCATCGATGGGCTCTTGAGTAGACTGGATCGAATCAAATTCATCTCGAACACAACTCCGCTATATCACAAAATCCAGAGATAAAACTCCTTTTGCGGTTTTTGGTCGTCCTTTGTATTAGTTTACGACGATACTATTTGGACTTTGCAATGCGCCACAGACAATGTGCTGAAATTTATAAGATCAGTCAGAATAGCAGACATATGTAGTCACAGATCATCGATCATCTAAGAAGAAGAAAATCAGTGGGCCTTTATTGGACTGTCAAAAGATTTTTCATGTATCTATATGGACAAAACTTCAAGCTATACTAACGGATAACAAACCTTTGAAACACGCATATATTCAAACCAGACGGAAAACTACATTTAATGACATCCAGTCGCTTGTTGCGTTATGCATCGTTTCACTCAGAATTCTAGTATACATCATCTAACCAACAGCAACATGTCGATTATTTTTCAAGAGCGATGCAAAATAATAAATCAAGCGCATCGATAAGTCTATTGAAAGACCATCGATAAAAATCAAAAATAGCCGAGAAAGAAAGAAACACCCACTGGGAAAACCCATAGAAAATTTCGAACATATTCATCTTGATTATGCACTTTCGTGTAAGGCACAACATTTTCTAATTGTAGTGGAAGTCAAAATATTCGACCATCGCAAATGCTCCAGTCCAATAGCAAAAATGACAGTGGAATTTGGAAAAAGGGGGATTTTTCAAAAATTCATAGCACTTTACGTATGTTCAAACTTTCAAGCACAAGTTAAAAGCTACGTGTAAAGTAAAAGTGGCTTCAGCTACGATAAGGTTCGTAAAATTCTATTAAAATATCGTGCAATACCTTGAAACAATAGTAAATGCCCAGCAGCAAATTTATTTCATCGGAAACTACGTATCAAACTTGTATTTCGACAAATAGATCACACAAACAGCAAAATCACAAGAGCTAGCATTTTTGTAATTTATTACAAATCCAACTGTAAGGCCAATGATAGCAAGAGTGACCTTAGTGGTTGCAAAAAAAGTGTGACTATTAAAAGCAAAATTAGCAATTCTCAGATTGGAGTTTTGCGTCGCTGTGCTGTTAGCAAGAATACTGAAAAAACCCAAAAAATACGTTGCAACTGACATATTCTCTAATTACCTTGGTTTGTTGAAAATATCGAAGTACGTACGCTAATTGCAACGATCAATGAAAAAACGGTATATTAGGGGACTTAGAGCGCTGTTGAACAGTGACTGAACTAGTAAGAGTCATCGCTCACCTCCTTAGAGTTTTAAGAAGAACAACCAAATCGTTTCCGATAAACCTCATAGCTAAGGAACTCCATATGAGAGCAAAATGTTAGCATTGAAACTAACTCAACAGTTAGCATTCAAAATAACTGCGAGTAGGTAGAAGGCTGTCTAAGGCAAGATTGGTTTCAATTCTCAATATCCAATAATACTGCCTTATATAAGAGTCACTGAACACACTTTATGCACATAAGACGACCTTACACAGAGGCAAAAACTTTACACTAGCTTCTATTCGGCAAAGGTACTGGATAAGTAGAGGTCCACTAGCATTAAAAACCATCAATAGATGTATGCCTGCCACAAACAAGGTGCGCAAACTTTAAATCCATTTATGGGAGATCTTTCAATGGCTAGAGTAGAACTCGGACTTGACCATTTACGCATACTGGTGTATATTAAACTGGACTTCCAACTTTGATGTTCACCAGGTCAAGGTGAACAAAATGAGCCCTGAAAATTATCGCGAAAATTCACACACAAATAATTGTGTATGGTTCATATACAAATTAACATAAATATACAACGTATCATATAAATATATGTTTTGATTTGCATACATTATAAATGATATAAATCCATAAACCTACATATAGAGCACACACCGAAACATTATATATGAAAATAATTTGGAAAATTTTGGAAAATAAAATTTAAATAAAATATTACCGAAAAAAAAACTTTTGATGTTCACGGAAAATGGATTTGCTGCTCGTTGTTTTGTTCATCGCACTGAAATAAAATAAAAAAAAAAGAAAATTAACGAAAAAAGCACAGCTTTTTTTTTTTTTGATAAAATAAAACTTGTGCGTATCGCAAAAGCTATAAAGGTTACCTAACAGTATTCATACGCTTTGCGTTAAAAGCCATTTACATAGAAGTATAGTAAGCGATTTGTCAATAGGAAGTTTCATAGCAGCATTTAAACCCTTCACAGCGCGCCTAGGGTCTTGCATGGATCTTTATAGTGATTGTGGTTCCAATTTTATAGGAGCTACAAAACTCATGTGTAATGAGCTTATGCTTGCCGTAACAAAACTTTCGGGAAAATGGGCAGAAGAGCTTGAAAAAGATGGCACATAATGACATTATATATACGGCCATGCTCCACATATGGGTGGACTTTGCGAATCAATTTGCCAAATTGAAGCTATTTTACAGTGACATCTTATTCTAATGATTTTACAACATTAACACGCGGACATTTTTTAATATGGGTACCTACGAGAGCAATGCTAGAACTCAGTATTTTAATAAAAATATTAACCATTTAACACGTTGGAAGCTTCTGCTATATCTCAAGTATATTGGAAAATTTGGTTAACCGAATATATGTTATTACTACATATGTTATTAAATGTACTGAAAGACCAGCTAATATATCAAAAGGGGACATAATTCTTTTTAAGGTTAATAATCTACCTCCAAAGAAATGGTCTTTAGGAAGAGTTCAAGAGGTTCATAATGGAAAAGTTGGCTTAAGTGATTAGAGAAAAATCTAAAATTGCAGAAACTCTTATCTTTGATAGTTAAATTCCAGTAGCACAGAGATCCTAATATGCGTTATACCACGTTATACTAGTTCCTACGATCCCTCAGCGTGAGTTTGTCTACATTATGCCATATTCTACTTGTTGGTAGCTAATTGCGGAAGATTTTAAAACATGTAAGTGTCTTAACGGAGAATAACGTTTGTGATGTTCATCAACAGTTAAAAATTTGAAATTCTTAGTTTAAATCAAGTTTCTTTAATTTACAAGTTTAGGTTAGTTCTTTAAAATTTCTTTCAAAATCGTCAAAGCTTTCTTCAATAAATGTTGTTTGAGCTTTCAAATTTGTGTGATCCTTTTAAGGTTTTACGCATTATGATTTTCTTAAGCTTGTAGATTTTAGGATGAGTTAACAGCTTAAAATAAGAAAATAAGCTTTTATATATTAACACGTGCTTAATTGAAACCTATCATTCATTTCAACAAATCATTCCGGGTAATATAACAAAGAAAACATGAAAATCTAATTTTAAAAGCTCAGCATGATACGAAAATGTATGACATCCGCATTTTAACATACACATGAAGGCGATAACTAATTTTTATTGTATATACGTACGTCTATACGCACAAGTTTTATTTTATCAAAAAAAAAAAGCTGTGCTTTTTTCGTTAATTTTCTTTTTTTTTTATTTTATTTCAGTGCGATGAACAAAACAACGAGCAGCAAATCCATTTTCCGTGAACATCAAAAGTTTTTTTTTCGGTAATATTTTATTTAAATTTAATTTTCCAAAATTTTCCAAATTATTTTCATATATAATGTTTCGGTGTGTGCTCTATATGTAGGTTTATGGATTTATATCATTTATAATGTATGCAAATCAAAACATATATTTATATGATACGTTGTATATTTATGTTAATTTGTATATGAACCATACACAATTATTTGTGTGTGAATTTTCGCGATAATTTTCAGGGCTCATTATTTTTGTATTAGTGGGATGGTGTATCAACCCACTCGACAGAAAAAATATTTCATTAACAAGTATAAGTAATTAAAGGCAAAAATAGAATAAATAGAAAAGCGAAATTGTTGTTTTCCAAAAATTTTGCTGTTTTGTATAAAGTACCGCGATTTGTACGTGCGGCTAAATGTTAAAGTTCATTTAGGAAACATGGTACATATTTTTCAATTACCAGCGAATTCTATCATTTGAATAATTTACATAAAATTTTTTTTTTCAAGGAAAATTGAAAAAAGGTTCAAAAGCTTAATCGAGTATAGCTTTCAATATAATATGTCAGTTTATGAGTAAATATGGCATAAATAATGAGTAATTGTCAAGCGAAAAGTAAGAAAACAATTCTGCAGAATTGATGGATGGTCTTTTGATTTAATTTGAAAATATTCAAAGCACAACAAATATGGTTTGTTTACCTTTAACTAAACATTAAACGCAAAATCTTACAGAGTCAGCGTACTAGTTATCTTTTTACTGCATAAATGAAATTTGTAATTTTTATCAAATTCTTGATCTCGTAGTTGAAGAAAATTTTGAAAGTCTTGCCACTGTTGCGTTTATATCATGCGAATAAATTTTGTTTCGAAAGTGAAAGAAAGACGGTTGCCAGCCAACTACAATTTCTTCCGCTAGAAGAGAGATCTTCTTTAATAATACGTGACAGTTATTTGTATGCCGTGCAAAAGAGATATTGATGAGATATTCTATTTTTAATCAAATAAGGTTGTCAAGATCGTTTTACAAAGCTCGGAATTAATGCATCAGGAATCCGATTTCTTTTTGGACTCTGCATGTCCAGTGCAAATTTTTCGCAGTCTATATTTGACAATTTTCAACTTCAGCAATTGTCGGAGATTCGAAGAATAAAATTTATCAGCAATTATAAACAATTAATTTGTTTATTATTATTTTGGTTACACAACTACACAATAGAATGTGCTCGCTATTGTTAAGATTTAAGTTGAGCTCAAAACCAATTATCGTTAAAAAAATTTCAATGTTTTGATATTTTGAAACATTTACTTTTTTGGTGACTCTATAAACGATAACCATAAATTATTAGAGAACGATTAGCGTACAACTATATAGCAATTTAAAGGTGATATATTGATATTTTGTGACACTTAACTGGTTCCGAAACCAATGATAAATATTTGTGAATACACATTTTGACATTTATTTGAAAAATATTCCATTTCTTTTATTACGCTGTACAAAAAGTATAATAATATTTTGAAATATTTCCCCGCGCCTCATATGTTTTTAAATTCACTTTTTGGTAAGTATCAAAACAATGAAGAAAAATTACATTTAGATTGTGTGCATTATTTATTGAAATTGTCATAGCAACGAAAAAATTTCTTACTTTTTGCTATATGGTTTTACTAATCCAAGTAGTGAATTTTATATGTTCAATTGTATTTATCCGAGTGTGCTACGCAAAATTTGGTATTTACTATAGAAAGTTTTGGCATTTGTAAAAAATCATTGTTTAACAATAGGAACGGAGCTTTTTCCTGTTCAATTGAATGTTTAATAAAATCAAACAAACGTTTTTTGATATCTAACGATTTTAGGCCAAAATGTACAATTATTATGCTTTTTATTTTAAAATTTTATAATTTTAGTTTTTGACTTTTAGTCGATTTTACAATATTTTGTGTTTGTATACGATGTGTGTTCAAATAAATACTTGTGATCACCCGATATTATAAAGCTGGTTATACTGCTGGTTAACAATTATTATAGCAATTGACTGTGCTAATTTGAGTGTGTTCGAAATTATCAATTAAATGTCAAAAAGTTATATTCACAAATAATTTTCAAGGGTTTCGAACATGGTCTTATTAAAATAAAATAAAATTGTACAAAATATTTGCGATTTGAAATATTTGTAACGTTTGATTTTGTGGAAAGGTAATGGCTTTAAAGACGATTATAAGCGAATAAAAAAAAAAAATTTTAAGTGACAAGCTATTTAAGTGATTATAATAAAGTGATTTAAAATTTAGCAAATTCTCGATATACGTTGCATTAACCGTATTGCAAAGCGTATTGGACATATTGGGAGGTTCGTTACAAATATTGATGCATAAATATCGAATTTAGTTCGATCCTGAAACTACCAACTTGAAATTCACCTATTCATAATGAATACTCCATTGTTTTCAGCGATTTATTCTGAATTTCCATAGTTTAGAGACCTTTTTCACGCTTCAGTTGATAAAAAAGTCAAAATAAGTGATGCCCGGAGTCTGGGTATGATTATAAAGTCATACCAATATATTCCAGCCACCATCGAACGCATTATCCCACATGTCTGATGAAACAGATGAAGTATTAAGAGGACTTCTAGTGGTTGGAATACAAACTAAGACCAGGGATCCATGGCTAATTTCAATTTTGAACTGTCGACATTTGTAGACTTTCCAACACAGGATCAATTAAAACATTTTTTTAAAAAACGATGAACTGTTTTATGCAAGTGTAAAGTAAAGCGACCAAGTCAAGCTTATATTTCTCAAACACCGAGGGCAGTAATTCACATTATACCTAGCACTTCAGTTTTTCCAAAATATGAAATTAGATGTGAACGATCGAAAAGTTATCACACAGAAACCAGAAAGCAAAACCCATTTTAGATAGAAAACCTCACTTGTTTTTATCTACCACATCACTGTGTAGTAAAGGAAATGAGCCAGACAACAAAGATTCGTATAGTTTTTGATGGGTCAAGTAAGTCAACCAATGGATAATCAAAAAATTACAAAATGCTTGTTGGCCCAACAATTCAACCCTCACCCTGTTGACATGTAGAAAATGCACAGGCAGGTGACGGTGGCTGAAGAAGACTTAATATTTTCAAAGAGTGGTGTGGCGCGAATTCGATACAGAACCTTTGCTATGTTTCAGGCTCATATAACAATCATCTTTGGCTTAGCAAGTTAAGCGTTTTTAGATATTGAGTTCTCCAGCAAACAAATTGAGATTTCCAGGAAACAAATGGAAGTTGGAAGCAAGTGAAAATATTCTGGATATTCCAAAAGCCGAAACCAATTCAAACATTCTAGGCTTAAAATGAAACACATTCTTCTTTGCTGTAAAACTATCCCACACGGAAACCGCAACTAAAAGATCTCTATATGATCTCGCTTTGAAAATATTTGACACATTAGGGTGGATCCCGCCTTGTACGATATAATCGCTAAAATGATGTTTCAATTGGTTTGGATGCGAAAATTAAAATAGGACGAAGACTTACCAGCTAAGAAAGTTCTGGCTTGGTTATCTGACCATCCTGTTAAATCAAAAACCTTTATCGGCAACCAAACTTCAGAAATATTCAATTTACTACCAAGACAATATTAGAACTATGTTAAATCAAAGGGAAACCCAGCTGATCGCGCGTCGAAAGAGCTGTTTTCTTCAAAGCTCTTTTCACCCATCTTTTCAAAGATCGTTTGACGTAATTTCTTCTCACAATTTTCAAAAACGTCAATTGACGAAACCCATCAATCTCTGAAAAGATTGTGCTGCATTTCTTAAACCGGATATCAGCTTAGTAAATTCGAATAATCCGAATGGAATAACCATGGCTGTTTTTGGAATATCTGTTGGTTCGTTTGAGATCTGACAAGGTCTAAAGCCGAAAAGATTGTACAGCTTTCCTGTTGATACGAAACATTTTGCAAACACTAATAAGGGAAAATTTACGAATTTTGTGAAGTCTGCCATCCAAAACCACATGACATTCATCGATGGAAATTATCAAGGAGGAACCACCATCAATTAACTATTCTACAGCTTTAAAAATTAAGCACCTCATAAATACTCTGGACGATATGATCCGAAGCTTACATTCACTTGGTACAGTCGACAATCGGGATTTATATTTTGCGTTAAAAGTTCGATGATAAGTCAAACGGGCTTTGGGTAGAGCAATCGCGGCAAATCAAGTTAAATCAGAATTATCCGATTTTTGCATGTTCTTGAGTCGACAATACTCTGAAAGTCTGGATCCATACAATTCAAGCACTAAGTACTAAGGAGCCATAACTTTCATCCGACATTTGACTGCTCAAACAGTAGCCTTGCTTCTAAATTACGGTTCCGTCTACTACCTTATTCCATCTACTTCATTAACCAAGATAAATACTTGCGATGTCCTAAGCAAGCTCCATGACAGAAGAAGCAATAAAAAAGTCGCATTAAATCATTGGATTTACAATTTTAATAAAAATCATTGGCTATGTGGAACCTCCAAGCTCTTAGTTACCATGAGACACGATCTATCAATTGACGGCACCATCAGTAAACTGCTATACTGAATGATCAATTTCAGTGGTGGTTATTCAATAGCTTACAGGAATGGAACGACTATTTGTGGGAGATCCGTCTCGGTAGCTATTAAAAAGATGTCTAACAGTCACATCTGCATATTATCTGGCTACCAGAGCAATAACACAAGTAGCTAAAGAAAACCTGGAATTATATCCCAAGACTTCAGACATCATCTATAAAAATATTTATGTTGATGTCCGGCGCCATTGACAAAGACGAAGCATTATACCTTACACAAGAAATCCTAGACTTAACAAAAAACAGGACTTACGAACGTGTCGAATATTAATTGAAATCTGGCCAGAGAAATAATGTTTGATGTCATGCGACAAGCATAGAAAAAAATTCTTCTGTTCAGTGATTTAAAATATTCAAAGCACGAGAAATAGGCTGGTTTATCCTTTAGTTACATGTACCATGCAAAACAATCAAAGGATTAAAGCATATCACCTTAAAAATTTCACCATCTACCACAATTTTAATAAAAACATAAAAAAAGGAAATCCAGCATCCAACAAAAACGCACTGACCGGAAACCGTATATAATATTCCAATTAAAATCCCCAGCTCCCGATTTCCATGAAAAATGAAAAACAAAAGAAAAATATTTTAAAATTCTATGTCCTCATTTTATATTCTATTTGACCTATCTATATTATTCTAGTATATGTACAAAAACAGAATGTTTCTATTGTGAATTTATGCTCCAACCTCATACACCACTTATCGGTAGGGTTGTTTGCAAAAACAACATTCCTTCCTTAACAACACAAAAAACGATCAATAACGCAATCATATATGTATATACATAAACTCGGCTAAACTTTGGTATATATATCCGTGTTCTATTCACATTTCACCCACATAAAATCCGTGCACCACTACATTCGTAAAACATTAATTTATTCGACCATATTTTTCCACGCTATGTTTAGTCCTCGAACAGAAAATACATCCCGTATAATATATTTATGTATATAGAACGAGTGAAACGATATATACCATAACCTATAAAAAATTATATGTTGCCATGTGTACCTGTGTTCCTGAATATCTAAAGTTGCAATGAGTGTAAAAAGGACAAGCATATCCTGTGTAAATAGTGACTAGGATTTTCAATTATATGTTGGAAAAGGGACTTCACGTAAATAACATAAGTTTTCCATGAATGAGCGAGACAACTAAGAGGAATCGTCGCTCTATTTATGCATGTTTATGTGTACTAGTTATTTGGGAAAATTCGAATTTAGGTCATACCAATACAACTGCATAATTTTTTATATACAGAAAAGTGACTGGCATGAGAATGAAAATGTGCGTAGTTCCTTTTTAATGGTTTCCTTATTTTGGGGAGTATTTATGTACAGTACATAATGTATACATACAAATAAAGCTTTTTAGTGCAAAAAGTTTTAAAATGGAAATGAAAAATTATAGTTTCCCATTTTGTATGAGATTTTGGTTTTCATTATCGTTTGTCGGTCTACACGTTTACCTCGTAGAAAGGCGCACGTATAGGTATTGTGGAGTTAGTAGTTTCCTTCTGTTAATAGAAATGGTCTGGTACCCTTTCTATCTTTGTTTTGAATTTTTTTGGTAGGGGAACATCTCAATTTATTTCAAGGACATCTTAAAGTGTCACTTAAATCATAAATAAGGCTTCGCCCGTCGATATGCTTCTGCATTAGACTATGTTAGCTTTTTCAAAAGAGTTTTCGGTTTTTGTATTTTATTGATGAATTTTCGATTGTTAGTAAAATTATCCACGCATTTATCCCAGCCAAATGCAACATATTAATAAATACTACCGTTGACCATCTATTAGCTCTCCTAGTGACTTTGTATAAGTTACAAATCAGGTCCCACTTCGTCCCATTTCGTCCAACATTATACATATGGCTTGCTGTGCGTTGTATTACCTCCTTTGGTTTATTGCATATATTATATCTACCTGGTGGCTACTTTCCATACTAAACTTTAAGCTTTAAAGTATAAAGTGATATGGAATATCTTACGCTGGGTGGATGAATACTGTTTGTTTTATAGGATTTTGCGTCACTACATAAAGCTTAATTCTTTTGATCAAAGTCAAAGAGGGTTTCCAGAAAAGCCACCACCAGCTACTCCCACAACTTGCAAGTTTAGTGTCAAGGAAACACCCTTGCTCAATGCTAGGCACAAGCACAGGAACTTCAGTAGATCCTGAATATCAAAGACACCATGAGAAACAAAAAAAAACTAACCGCATGGCAAAGTTTTCCAAGTTAATGCAAGAACCAGCCACGAACATCGCCACGATCCAAACGTCAGCATCTTCATGATGATTGACAACTAAAACATCCACAATTCTTAAGATCGTGGATCCCGAAAGCCACATCCAAGCCCATCTACCAATAGTAACCATGCTCACGGAGACATAGCCTGGACAAGAAAAGAACTTCACTCTATCCAGTCTCAGCACTCACAGGCACGACTTAACACCAACCAACCAAAACACTAATAATACCTATGAAACACAGAAATTACAAAACCGTACAACCAAAAGCCAACTCCTACAGCCATCTATAGTACTCCCACCAAAAAATAACCTCCCAAGACCCAAATCCCTCCAAAACCACTGACAAACCACAAATAGACTCACCAACTTAGAATCTACAGACATAGAAAAACTTATAAACCGCATTCAACCAGCAATAATCTCTTTCTCACCTCCAATCCCCAGTCAAAAAGAGCTACAACATCAAACATTCCTCTTGTCGTACAATCAAATAGCCAGTTAAAGATCGTATTGAAGGTAAACATCAAACCCTCAGAAAAACTACCCTAACTGCACGCATTTGTCACACCACATCGTCACAACAGATCGGCGGGAGGTCTTCCCGAAAATTCACAAAACCACAAACCTACTAAAACCAAAGTTAACACCGCTAAATCCCAAGCCTTTCCACCCTTAATCAGGCCTTACGCCATTTACACCATTTACACCATTCTGCAAACTATTTCACATACGCTTACTTGTTTAGCAAGCAATTTACCTCATATGTGTGTTTTGGTCTGTTTGTGTGGTGCTAATGGGAAACGAACGTTGCACTCATTAAATTCCTGGTTGAGGTTTCCACTAAGCACAATCAGCTTATGATAAAATTCGTTCATGTGGTTGACATGTTCCTTGTGTAATATGTTTGTATGACATGTTCATGTGTCCTTGCCCTCGGTCATTGACGTTATATAAATTTAATAAACCACGCCCCTACGAGTTAAAATATTTTCAACATTAAGCAAAATACTAGTAGACTAGTAACCATATAAAAAACTTGTATGGTTAACATACAAACGTCAACTGTGACGTCACAGTATACTTTTAAATTGCTAGCATAATATTCTAAGCCCTAAGACTGCGCTTCCACTCTCGAGTAATGTTGATGCAATTCCCGTTGTGGCAAATGCTAATGCGATTTCTCTTCGACCTCGAAAGCATGCTAAAAGTGTTTCGTAGAGATAAGTTTTTCCAGAGCCTACTTGACGTCAAAATAAAAACATCGAATTATTAAATTTGGATAGTGTATTGCTTTGATGATTTTATGCCAAAGTTTAATCATCGTCGACATGAGTGTGTCCTGTTGATATTGGCCAGATAAGAGTTCTACATTATAATCCACGTTGCTGAAGAATTGAGTTAATGTCATAAAGAATTTTGTTGATCGCGATATTTTCTGGATCATTTTTCAAGTAGGCAAGTGTGAAATCAGTGATGTGATTTTCCCATTACGTGAAAAGTCGAGATAGATGACAACAAACAAATATACATACGCAAACATTTCCCGTTACTGTTCTATATATTATAGAGAACATAATAACTGTTCTATATATTATACAGTTATTTCATTCGTCATCAGATTTAAGTAATCTACAGCTGCACTTTAGAAGGAATCATCCGCGAACATTAGTGTTTTGGAGTGTTTGATAGCTTCGGTAATACTATTAATAAAATAATAAAGGACCCAAAGGCCAATTCGAGAGCCTTGTGAAACCCCCGAGACACTCTGATAAATTTTTGATGTTTTCCCCATTCCATTGAATTGGAAACAGTCGCTTAAATAATTAATTTTAGGGTTAAAAAATGTTCACCATACGAGTTGAAATATTCTCAAATCGAGTAAAAATATGACCAGGCAACCAACTTAACAAATCAAAACTTTCAAAATTGTGTAAGCTTTCCAGAGCTTTGCGATGATTTTTGGGCATAAAACCTTGTTAGGGAGGTGTTTCGGGAGACCAGAATTTTAAAATAGTTGCTTACTATAAGTTTAAATAATTTAGTTATTGAAGATATCGATGATATGCCTTTATAACATGAAACATTGCTTCTATCTCCGTTTTCCATATCTGAGGAAATACACCCTCATAAGGCTTCATCTTAGCTTGTTATTTTAGTGGAAGATTTTATAAGGCAAGAAATTTCGTCTTCCAGAGATTACTTAATTGGTTCTACGTTTGTCGGTTGACCTTTATTCGACGTCATACAATGTCTTGCTATATCATAAAATAACAGTGTGTACGCCACTGTATTTATATAAAATTATGTACAGTGGATTATAAATAAATAAATATGTAAATTTATGATGAGAATATAAAAATTATTGTGTGATGGAGATTTATGTTGTGGTGGGAGATTGAGGAGCTGTTACCCTTAGTAAAACTACTAAAAATGATGGTTGGTCATTTAGGAAATCAAAAATAGCCCATCCGGATGTTAATTTAATTTTTCAAGAGTATATAATATTAAATATATTATTTCGTGTCGATGAAACTTTATTTTAGACCACAGCTTTTTGATTTAATAGTTGATTTTAATACAAAATTAAATTGCTCGTGATAATGTGGGTGACCTATTTCGTTTTATGGGTTTGAGTAATCAATATTGTGGATTTGTTATAAATAAAGTTATAACCCAACCCAAAGTCAATTAATTAAAGGTTAGCTTTAAATTGGATGAAAAAAAAAATTATAAGTAGGTTCTACAGTATTAAACGTTATCGAATGAAATTCATTATTTACGAAAGTGATCAATGACTTGTGGAATCTATTTAAATAATATGACAGTTGTGGAACCTAATGGACAACTTCCACAAATCTTGCTTTGAATAATGACAAATCACTTGGTTTTCCTACTCTGGAGCACGCAACCTACAAATGTCCGTGTGAAAAGCACGGATTAGTCAAGTTATGCCGCAAATTGGAAGTGACTGGGTTATGTTTTACTGATTGCCATCGCGAATAGAAGTCGGGCCGAAAATTATAAACGTTTGAGTTCGAACCCCATCTCAGAAGGAATCATTGGAGTTATTTGCAGTGATATATCATCTCATTTCTATTTTTCGGTAATTATTGCTCAACTACCGATTGATAATTTTTATTTTATTTTTGGATTGGGCTTTTTTGCTCTGACCTTGAGTGAGAATGTACAATTGGACATGGTTTACGGATTACTATTGTTCAGAATTCGGGCCAGAGAGGAGGAGGAGATAATTCATGAAGAACATCAAATCACAAAATCCATCAGAGTACTCTGGTGGGACAGAAATTATTTTGTAAATCGTATAAAAAATGGTCACAAAATAGAAGATTGCCGTAAAACGAAACATCGATTTTCGGAACAACCGAGGTCTGAAGGGAAATCACAAAATAGGTCGAATATTGAAAAACACGAGTTGAAATGTTACACTTATGGATTGATGAGATATGTGAAGAGTAACTGTCCAAGGTGTAGAAAAAAACTCGGCACCCAATGAAGTGCAAAATGGGGCCACGGTCTCTTTAGTTGACTTTGATAATCCTTTGAGTGCCAAATTCGTTTATATGTCTGTAGAGGGGACAACATACAACTCTGATATACGGCCATTTAAGTTTAAACCTACGTGTAGATCCACACTTGACATTAATATACTTGGCTCTACGGGTACGGGTATTTTAGACACCGCCGCTAAAATGAGTATTGTTTCACCTGCTTTGTATGGATGGTTAGTTACGGTCAAAATTTTTTGTCTAAACAACTTTCAGTAGTTTGGGCTAACGGCTCTCAGAAATTAGAACTCGTTTTATTTACCATCCTAGAAGTTAAAGTGTACGAGAAGATTATCCAACCATATTTATTGTGTTGCTGAGTGAGGTTCTGACCCAACGCGATGATATTTTTGCGCTAGGGGGAAATCCAACTTCCGCTCCAGTTCACCGAATCGATACGAGTGATAATCGAGTGTTGCGGTTCCCGTATATAAACTTTCATTACAAAAGCGAGAAAACCATTGTCAAAAAATTGGCAAAATTCTTAAAGACGATTAAATAGAAGCACATGAGTTTCCTTGAGCTGCACTTGTGGCCACGGTGAAAAAGCCAAACGGGTCTTATAGAGTGCTTCTTCGTTTAGCAAAGCGGATATTGTTCATGTCAAATTTAGACTTGCGAGCGAGGTATTGGCAGGTTCCCGTGCAGTTGGAGGATAGGGACAAAACCGCCTTCGTTTGTCCATTTGGTCTATTTAGATTCAAGCGTATGAGTTTTGGATTCAAGAACGCTCCGGCAAAGTTCCAACGATTGGTGAACCGTATGAAGGCAAATCTACAGGATTTGTTTATGTTCGCATATTAAGAGGATATGGTATGTCTGAGTCGTTCGAACAGGATTTCGTGCAAGCATTTGGAAAGTGTTCGTTTTTTCACGATAAGATATGTTTCTTAGGTCATATTATTGACCAACACGGTATTAGAATAAAGCCAGAGAAGGTTTCGGCTATTTTTCAAAGAAGGGAAACCAGAAATGTGAGGAAGGTGAAATCATTCCTACAGGTTAGCAGTTGGTATAGAAAGTTCGTGCCACAGTTTTCAAATATCGCAAGATTTTTGTCCAATCTGACCAAGAAGAATGTAAATTTCGAGTAGTCAGAGGTGCAGTGAGTATCGTTTGAAAAGCTAAAGGCTTCTTTGATTACAGCACCGATACAGCAGCAGGCGGATCCAGAAAAACATAATACTATATGGACAGATGCAAGTAATTACGCAGAGTTGATGCAAGGAGAAAACAAAGACGATCGTTCGATACAACATGCGAATCGATTTTTAATTGCCGTGGTACAAAATTATAAAACTACGGAACGTGAAGCGTTAGCAGTCGTATGGGCACTATATAAATTCCGTGGATATATCGATGGTGCGACAGTATTCGATTATGCAAACCATTTTGTTGGTGTCTAAATATTTTTCTACAAATTCCGTCCCTCTTAACCTGTGGTCTTTCAACTGTGTTGGTTAAATCCCTCTATAAACGTGCATTAGCTTTGGAGTTCATATGGTGCTATTGCCCTGAATTTGATTATTCTTGTACACCTAGCGTATAGGAATTAGGAGGTACGGCATTTAGTAGTGCTTAAGTTGTTTGAAGCCCATTTCTATGGTGATCATGCGTCGTCCAGAGCTAGCGTTTCCAGATCGTCAACGTATAAAAATGAGAGAATGCTTTGTCTTTGGTATACTTATTTTACCATATCTGCGCCTAGTAATATATCGATTGGCCCAGGTTTATAGATCGTTGGATCTGCCCAAATAAGATTTTTGATATGATTCCAATAAATTAGTTCAATGGCATGCTACCGGTTATGTTATTGAACACCAATAACAATTTGAGCTCTCCGACTTCTGAACTATACCGGCGATGTCTGCTTGAATTTGATCATGGCAGTTGCTAATTAAACGCTACCTTGTACAGTTCTATTCGCTTTTAGTAAAGTTGTTGTTATCGAGCCTCCTTAAGGTTTCTTCTGGCAACTTCTGCATAAGAATTGCATAACAAAGTTTTATCGATAAAAAACCAACATCGGTAAAAATCCAAAATTTATTTTGGATTCTTGATGGTGCTCTCAAAAATACGGTGAATTCTTTTTTTATTCCTTTTAGAATGAATGAATTTCAATGGTTTGTAACCTTTTTTTTTGACAACTTACTTTACCCCGGACACTCAACTCGTAATTCTCTTGGATCTCTTCAAACAGATTGTTTTAAAAGCATCAGGATCGAATTTTTTGTTTTGCTAGGATTCTCGAAAAACTGTTTGGTCCCGTTAACAACGTAACACCAATCGATACTTCTATGAGGACCGAAATCAAAACAACGACAGACGAAGCAACCTACTCAAAATTTTACCCAGACAATATAAGGAACGAAGTAAAGGAACATATCTATAAACTTCGAAAATATGCGATTATACAACCTTCGAGGAACCCATATTACTCACCGATGTGGACAGTGAACAAAAACCTGGATTCTTCCGGTACACAAAAGTACAGGATGGTTAGTGATTTCAAGTGATTAAATACAGTTACCATTTCCCGCCGTTTGTCGATTCCCGACATTCCTAGCACAATTGCGAATCTGGAAAATTCTAAGTTCTTCACTATCATCGATCTCACTTTGGAATTCCTACAAAACAATCTGACATTTCGAAAACCTCCTTCTCAGCCATGAATATAGGAAGTACAATTTTCTGAAACTTCCATTTGGATTTAAGAATTCACTTGCTATCTCTTCCAAAGAATGATAGACTTCAATAGGCTAATCTACGGATCGATTTGGAATTCTTCAAAACGGATTTCTTAAAAACAGAAACCAAATTCATGCCTTGATCTTTTCGATGGATCACCAATTGTACAAAACTATTCAACATTTACATATTCTAGAATAAATTATAATATCCCCAACTTACTCGTTAGTTAGTTGTATCGAAATATAAATAAACTATATAGTTACTCATCTGGCCTAGAATTGCTTATGGCAATAAATCGTTATAAAATTTAAGGTCAGCATCAAACTTTAAAAAAAACTGTTTTACAAATTTGGTCAAATAATCGTTAAAAACATAAATAATTTGTACAGTGCATGCAATTAATTTACACCAACGATAGAATGCTAAATTTGTGCGAGATATTTAAACGATCGTGATGAGATGCGACATTTAGTGCGCGACCATAAATTCGTTTTTAAATTGTTTTTGTGCATCATAAACATCATATGGGGACCAAAAATAAAAATTCTATTTTTGGTGATCGACCAACTGACAACAACTATATATACGCTAAACGATTTTAAAAATTTTCGTTGATTTTTCATTTTTCTTGACGTTGGACGTAGCAGATTTTTATTTTTAATTTTATTTTTACTGATGACGTCATTATAAATGCGCACACGATATGTAACATATGTTTACGTATACACAAGAACGTGATCAAAATTATTTATTTTTACACCACTCTCATTAGTATACCGAATGAGCCATCAACGAAGCCGTCACTATATTTGTCTATAAAACTAGTTTGTACTGTTTCTGTTGAAGTCTCGACGAGCTGGGAAATTGACGCACAAACAATTTTATCAATGCATAATTTATTTGGTTATGGCAAAGTATATACAAATACCAAAAAGCTTTAGTTCCATTAAAAAAGCTCAACATACAAGTTTTTTTGTTCCGTTTTTCTATAAGGTACATATAAATAAGGATTTGAGTAAGTAGTTAAAGGGATTCGTTCTGAATGAAAATAATACCCATAACTGGACCCATAACTAGAAAATATGAGTTACTATTTAGATCAAATCCTGGTGGTGGCTGTCTCATAAATATTTCCTCTCGAAATTCCCGTTTAAGAAAGTCGTTTTAGCATCAAAATGTTACACTTTTATGTTGTACTTGGCTGCCACTGAAAGCAGAATTTTCACTGTCGTTTGCTTTATTACAGATGCAAATGTTTGATAAAAATCACTGTCGAATTGCTGTAAGAATCCCTGTGCAACAATCTCGCTTTATATCTGCTAATTTCACCATTTGCATTGGTTTTCAATTTTAAAACCCATCTACAACCAATAGACTTTCTATTTGATGGTAATGGTACAAGCTCCCATGTCCCACGATCCACTATGCAGAGAAGGGATCGTCCTATCCCACATATGCCAACCATACATGTTGTAGAATTATTTTTACTGAAATGATGCATGACGAGTCAGAATACACCTCTTCGTGATATCGTTGTTGTTCGTAACGCAAACATTGAAACCAAATTCGTCCTTTGTTGGATTCCATGATAGTTCGATGCGTTGTCTTGAAGTTCTAAAGAGATCAATAGTTTTCACCAGACATTACGTCATTAACATACAACTCATACCGAATAGATTCAGCTGCCAAGAGAAATTTCTCCCCTTCGTCGGATGGTAACTGCATCATGGTTTTTATGACCATGTTTGGGGCACTTCCACATGTAACTGTATTTAGTCGATAATCCTAAATTTGCCCAATAGGACTAGAAGGACATGCAATTCACTGGCTTGGTTATTTTTACTTATCTGACAAGTTTCTGAATATTTACCAATTTCATGATGCGCTTTTATGTTTCAAAGTTAAGACTATCGCCATGTGACCTATTAAAGTCCAGTTTTATTTTACTTCCCATTAGGTTACTTTTTTAACCACTCATCACTCACAAGTGTTACATCAATATTTGATTCACCGTTGTGGCAATACGTGCTTGGCTGGCCATCTTTATTTAAAACAAAGAGTCCTTTTCTTGCAACAAACTCGTCCACGAAGATCATGAAAGGTTTATGATTTTATCAAGCCTGTTTAAATAATCACCTGGTTTATTAGATTATTGAAAGTAGATACTGACTAGATAAAAATTCCCAAAATAAACCATCCTTCAATACAATGCGAGTCGCAAAATTGTGAAATTCTAAGTACCTCTAGGTCCTTGTTAAAGACGCTTTTGGCTAATTTGCACTGTCATCAGTTATAATTCTTTGCGATATTACCAGTCAGCCATCTCTATCTGAAACCATGGAAGGTTCCTCCATTTGCCGCTTAACATGGCAGTACTTGGCAATGTGCTCCAATCCATGGAATTTAAAGCACCTGGCAACTCTAACATAGGCATTAACAGACCATAGCCAATGTATATTCTGATTATGAGCAGAAGGATTATGACCTTGTTATTTCTGGTCTTTGTTTTGAAAGCTAGCTTATAGTCCTCTTTTTTGTTTCATTATTTTGGGTCATTATTGCGATTTTGATGTCTACAGGCTTTTCTGAGCTGTTCATATCATAAATAACTACTCGGGCAATTTTTTCCCTAATAGCTTATAGCTACAAGCCCAGTCTATTCTAAGGTCTTGTTGTTGCAAATTAACTCAATGTCTTCGGCCTTAGCGATCTCTAAAATAATGATATTGCTGACATTACTGTCCTCCTTTTCAATTTTCAATCCAACGGCTACGGGTTTAACCACTTCCCACACTTTTCTTTTAACTTCGTCGCTTTTATCGAAAGAAGCTTCCTTAAGAGTCTAAGGATTGTAACAATCAAATGAATATTTGAAAATCTAAGACAAGATAACTGATCAATATCACTGTCTCCATATTTTGATCGTTCTATTGATCGCCGACTAATTAAATTCCAAATCGTTTTATTCAACTAAACAGTTTGCTTACCCTTGGATATACCAATCAAGAAACTCCTATACACAACAAGTGCATGATTACGAGAACTTAAAAATATTGGGTTTCCAATATGAGACGATTGAAAATTGGGACAATTGGATCGTATTTACGGTGGTACAAAAATTAAATTCTAAAACTTTGAAGCAATAGGAAATGGCAAATGCATCAAATGTAGAAACTTTTGAAATGGGAAAATCTGCGATTATTCCTTCAAGATAGCTTTAGAATCTTGGAAGCCATAGCACCAACCAAAGCAAAATCAATTACTATATAACCGTCACCAAACTCTTCGTCAGTTTCCATGAGAAGTTTTACTCAATCTACAGTTCATGCTTTAATTGCTTTAAAAGTGGACATTACACCAATGAGTGTGCAAATTCCAAAAGCTGCGTCCAGAGACATCATACATTATTGCACGAAACTATACTGCAAAACCGGCATCTAGATGATCCTATATATAAAGGATGTATTTATTGCGCATGTTGCACCCACTAATATACAAATTACATTGGTAACAGCACTTGTTAAAGATCAATCGGCCTTTTGTAAGCAGTTGACCTTACAGCCCTTCTAGATCAAGGAACCCAGGTTTTGTTACGACTGGCGATACAAGTTCGCTATGGTGAAACTCAGTCTACGATAAGTTAAGACATGAACTTGCCCACGAATCCGTGTGTGCTCAAAAATATTACTAACTTCCTACGAAAACAGTTACAACCTTAAAATTGCCACATAATGAAAATCAGGGCTCAAACTTTAGAAGAACAAGCTTGAGAAGCATTTTTCATAAAGCCATACCAGCGTTCGTCAGAATGTAAAGCCATACCAGCGTTCGTCAGAATGTAAATATATCGTTAATCTGCCATTTGTCTATTCCACACCAGTACCCCGATTTTGTTCGTTTTTTTGTGGTTCTCATGCATGCGAGTTGTTGGACCGGAACGTGATAATATTGGTGTTTGTGTTCGTGGTGTTGTGCATGCGCACTGTATTTGCGCATGTTGTTTACATTTTTTTGTTGATGAGTGATGACATTTCGAAGCTTGATTTTGTGATTTGATTTTTCATTTTGAGGCTTAGAATTGTGAACACTTTCCATTTTGAAACATGGGGGTTGGGAAGGTAATACTCATGCGGTGACCGATTTCAACCGCTTCGACATTTAGGCTTTGTTGAAGCGGCATTTGGGCGTGGTTTGCATGAGAATTGAACGGACACATTGAAATAAGGTTGAATCACACAGTGATAAATGTGTATATTAGACACTGTATATACGTATACGAAAGTTTAAATTCTCTTGCGTTGGAGTGGGTGAAGTAACGAACAAAATCGGGGTACTGGTAGTTGTTGCCAGCATCTCATACATCCTCGCCGTTTCAATTATAAATATAGTATTCAATTTTCTTTCAAACCAACTTTAATTTCTTAGTTTCTATGTTTTACAATTTTAAGATTAAACCAAACTACCTAAAATAAAAAACCGTAAGGTTCTCCGAACTCGTTTAAATTTTAATGTCATTTATATGGGTAATGTTCAAATATGACTAAATGTAAAGATTTCTAGGTTCGTGAGGTCATTATGAAATCAGCATAAAGAGTTGAGCACACTCTCGATCTGGTTGAGTAGTGTGGTATTTGAGCTTTATGCATAATGATGAGATGCTGGACTGTATAATTTAAATTGGCATTTCGCAATATAACGCCTACTCGAAGTATGGCCTGCTGATCGAAAAATGGGTCTAGCGACATTAGTACACTCTTGGATTCCACTGTACCTTTTTTCCTTAGTTACTTTACTTCCTGACTAAAACTATCGGCTTGGATTACACGCACAATAGAACCTTCGGCTGTTGTATTTTCTTGATATGTTAGGTATTCCATTTTTCCTTCTCCGCATTTGTACGCTTCGATGGTAAAAATCGCAGAATGTAACCCATAATTTTTTTTATGTTGAACCACGATAAATAATTGGCCAACAGTTGGTCGACAGTTTTATCGGTGGTGATTTCGATTAAGACGGAAAAAAAGCTGTAAGCTTAAGTACCAAGTTTAACGTTAAGTTCTACTTTTTTACGAGAAATATTTTCTTAAGTCGTATCCGTTTTTTACTTAAATTCGACTGGCCTCAAAATCAAAAAAACAAAATCTTTAACTGTGGTCTGATTTGGGCTCAATCAAACACTTTTGTATCAGCTAGGGAGTTTTTGACTTTGTGACTTTATATGTATGGACTTGACCGCTAAATTCCGAATCGTTGAATACGTAAATCTTTTTCGTGATAAGCTGGAATTTAGCAATATTTCAATTAGTATTTTTTGTGTAAATTGACGACACAGGGTTAAATAGGTATTAAGTTAGTTGATCTTTGTTGTTGTTAAAATATAATTGTTAAAAAAAACATAACTGGTTTGTGTAACAAATCAACAAACAAAAAAAAAAAAAAAAATTAAAACTGATTTGGTTAGTAGTCGAACGATTTTGGTATGGCATCGATGGCCATGTTGCAATGTGCTGAAAAATAAGTGAAAATGTAGTGTAATGAAAACTAGTTAAAGTGAAAATTAATCTTTGTGGTGTGTGTTAGATATTTTAGCGATTTAGTTGATATGATTTTCCAAGCTACGAGTACTTACTTATACCAAAAATTAACTACGCACTAAATGAAAATTATAATCGATTGGTAAGTACAGTATATTCCTACTGTAAATCACTTGGTTTCAATCAAATATGTTTTTCAGATGATTCCATCAGTTATATCAGTGGTAAGTTTTATTTAAATGAAAGATTTTTAGAACCTAATTATTTATGGTCGAACGCTGTTGTATATACTGTTAGTATTATGCAAGTATATACGTGCAATTTGTCGGTGACGTCACACAAATTGTGTCCATTTTTGCATGTATCAATAAATTGCGTACGTTGTTTGTATGTATATACAAATTATTTGGCTTTGGTTAAATATTTTATGGGCTGTACACCTAAATTTATTAAATATTTGTAATATTAGAATTTTAGCAAATTATTGAATCGTGATTTAGATAAAACTTTCAAATAGAATTGTTAGTTGACCAAACTAAGGAACTACTAAGACGTTTAGTTCTATATATGAGTTTTAGGTTTTGATTTTACGTTTTTATCAAAATCGTAGCTTGGCAGTGTGGCTGTCTAGGTTGTAGAGTTACTGGATTATTTTTCTTAGTATATTAATTATATTATTATCATAGAGGGGAGCGGCTTTTGTCAATGAAGTTGTCTCGACAGACAAATCATAATCAACAGGTAACTGCAAAAGTTTGTTATTGGTCGTTTGTATGTTGAGTTTATACACTAAAATGTTGTAACTCAGATTGACAATTTAGTATCTGTTCAATTTCCATCGTGTGCCAGTTTTTCGTGTCTTTAATTTTCTAGTTTTTATATTGACTCCGGGTAGCGATTGACTACGTAAGTAGTTAAGTAGTCAGAACGTAAGTTCTGCATTAATAGATGATACCGAATTTAATAGATGATACCGAACTTGCTGGATGAACTGAATTTTCCACCGGGCTTTCTGCTTTGAAATAGAGTATTGTATGGTGACAGTTGCTGCACCGTTGACACACGCAAACTAGATAGTATATCGATGGGCGCTTTCCTCGAAGACACAAAACGCAAAGCTGATTGCTGCTTGCATATAAAGAGTGCAGAAAAACTGAAACAAGCAACCATTGCATGATTCTTTGAGTTGAGCTTTAAACAGAGAGATATTTTAAACCGGATTTAATGACACCAAAGCCGAATGCCTACCGCGATTTTGGTTAGATAAACGGGCGGCTAATAACTCCACCCTACAATTGAATTTAAGAAATATTTAATTTCTGAAATAAAGGTCAAATGTTAATCGAGCCCTTCCTGTAATAATGCGTAAATGAATCTTCATTGTCTTCACCGTTGATTCCACCTTATTCCAGAAAAATTTAAGTATTTTAATTGGCGAAAAACAATAGTGCATTCTCAACATTTGTTTTGCTCCCACTAATCGATAGCCTCGTCGATTGACAAATCTTTTAAATGCTGCTATAAATGTATCTGCTATAAATGTATGAGCTCATGTCTAAATTTAGGTTTAAACTATTTCGAGGTGTATGGTTTTGACCGTTAAACACACAAATGTAGCCCTTGTTAAGTTTACTTTTAAGTTTAAATATAAGTTTACTTCCTTTTCCTCGTTTGGAAATTTGCAGAATTGAACTAGAAAAATCTACACCGGTGTGAGTATATAAACGCGATTGTGTGACTCGGCTTCGGTAGTGTTTCTAACAATTGTTTGAAAGTGTGTGCTCGATTTCTTATGCACTTAACGCACTTCTGTGATTTTTGCTTTCCAAATTTACTGGCACCTACTATCCATAAATAATTTTCATGTTGGTAAGCCCAGAAATTCAGTTAAATATGTTAAGGGTGATTCTAGTTAAGATCTTAATGTTCCATTTCATGTATGTTGTTCGTTTATATCACTTGTAAAATATTCCCTTTGTGATGCTTTAATGCACATTTTTTGTGATGCTTGTAGTTCATCCGCAGTGGCCACTCTTTGGCGCCTTAAGTTAATTAATTATTCTCCAATAGGAACTACTTCTCGAATTGTTGTTTTGGATATTTTGCAGTTGACAAATCCTAAAAACGATCGTTACTTAGTGACGGTGTGAAGTACTTGCTTGGTTTTTTAAAGTGTGGTGGAATGTTTTTTTTTTCAATGGTCATTACTCTATGCTAATTTAAAGATTATTTTCCACTAATTGTATACGATCCAATCCGTGTGACGCAAGTTCTGCAGGGTTGCTCGTTGATGAGATATGATGCCAGTGTGCTCTTGGATTCAGCACCAATGATTTTAGCATAATGATCCGTCATATATAATACGCTACTTACATTGTGATGGTGTCTGTTTTTTGAACAAAGTGGTGGGATTTGTAAAAATCCCTGGCTCTAGTTGTATTCTCCCCTTTATAATTTTTGTGAAGATTTTAATTAATTAATTCTAATTTATATAACTACTTCAGTGTTACTTTCAATGTTTTGTTTTAACAATGTGAACAATTGATGTAGGTGGTTGCGGGCCCCAATGAAATTGGTTCCGTTATCACTATGAATTTCCTTCCAAATTCCTCTACGAGCGATAAATCTAAATTTTTGGCTTCGTATTTAGTACACTTCACACCACTGTGTATTACCTTCCGAACTAAATTTCTACCACTCAGAATCCAGTATCTTTGTCGTAACGTTGCTATCATTAGGTCCCGCGTGTAAGTGTTGCAAATGATGTTCTCGCACTAATTTTTCGGTTAAATTATCTTGAGCGGTAAGTATTATTGGGTGTTTCACGTTGTACGTTATCGAGACATTTATAATTCTTTCACCAACCCGTAGAAGCCCTGATTCATCGATAAATGGTTTAAAATACTTGAGGCGACTTGATACGGGTAACTGTTTATTTATTTTGGTTAGTTTGATTTCGAACGTTGCTCCATTTGGTGATTGACTGAATTTATAAACTTTGACATTAGTTTTGATATCACCTTGTTTGTTGCTATTCGAGTTATTACACTTTTTGGTTACGTCGTGAATAGTCACATCATCCCAATTGTACATACAATCAAACTTTTAGATTCGGTCAATCAAATCGTCTACCAATTGTACTGGATCTATATCAGTAAATGATGGTAATCTCGACCTTCAGCATCTTCACGAAGAACCTTCAATCCCCTTACTACCTCATCAGACTTGTAAGTTAATTGACGAAGTGACTTGGCACAACTTTGATGTAGTTTTGGTTGATCAAAAAACTGTCTTAACAGAGAATTCACTACGTGCTTCCTCTTATCCTATGTTTTTTTTATCCCACGCTTCATCATAATGACTGTCAAATGATTAATTAGGGCATAGGCTTCCCCCCTTTAAAACAGCCTTTAAATATTAAAACTTGTGCACTCTCGATATATTACCGTTATTGTGTACCGAAGCTTTAAAGTGACCACGAAATGACGGGAACTCCAAATATTTGGCACTGGATTCAGGAATGCTTACCGAAGTAGGCGAACCTCACTTTCCCGTTTGCTTAAGGTACAGAAAACTGCTGTAAGAATTGACTTTGGTTTTAAAACAAGTCATTTATAGTATGGTTGCCGTGATGATCGTTATCTTCATCATTCAATGACTAATTTCTGTTTTAAATCGAAAAAGATAACTTCTAGTTTCTTAAATTTGCATTTAAGATGGTATATTGGACGATGATACTCGTTGTTTGGTACTGGGTATAGCCCTGTGGTCAGGGGATGCACTTTTTTTGTTTAATTTGTTCATATAATTTTTAAAAGAATTCACTTATCAGCATTTACTAAAGTTTCCACTTTTGCTGGACTTTACGAAGGTACCAACTTCATTTGACTATTTCGGGTGTGTAATATTATAGATACTTTTAAGTCACTCACTCTTTTTAACATTTTCCCTTTGCATTTTAAGTTTTTGACTAGGCTTTATCCTTTCTACAAGGTCTTCATTTATTTTTTTTTTGAAGTCCAACAAGTCCTGGTAATTAATGCGTTGTGTTCGTCCGAGGAAAATGTCGCAAGGTTTTTTCCCAATAACAGATTGTATTGAGTTAACTTTCGACGTTGACCAGTTCTTTATTGTGAGGTCTTTATACTCGGACTGGGTGCATCTTAGGATATCTAGGATTGTTGAATGGATCCTTTCTATGGTTCCATTTACTTTGCTTCTATTCGTTGAGGTCAAGTACACATTTATCCAGAGGGTTTTTATGTAATTGGTGATGATTGGGCTGTGAAGTAATGCAGCATCTTAATTATCTTCCCTCGCAAATGTAGAACAAATCGGTCCTTTATATGGAAAAATTTCGTAAATTTTGAAAATTTATCCACGCATGTTATAAATTTTTCTACTTTTATGTCGATAATATCCATATGCAAAATCTCCGAAAGGTATGTTGGTATTGGAGTTTCTTGTAGTTTAGGCTTACTGGATATCGATCGTACTTATTCTCATTGCTACTGTCACAATCCTTCGCATATTTTTTAAACACGCTTGACATCTGCGGGAAGTAGTACTTTTCCAAAATCTACTCCTTATTTTCCTTCCAATTACGGTGAGCTCTTTGGTGTTCTTTTTCGATGATTCGGAAGATATTTTATTCGTTGGTTAGGTCCCTACGACTCTTCATGAGATAAACTTCTTGAAGCATCTGCATATATTCCTCTGGAGTTTTGATGTCATTCAGAAGGGTTGGGTGTAACTTCTTTTTAAAGATTTTCCGTAGTTCCGCTTTGTTCATTTCTGGTAATGTTATGTAATGTTCCTCGTAGATGTTTATATCGTTGCCTATTGTGAATATTAGTTGTAGTTTAAAACCGTGGAATTGGCGATTCACAATGTTGAATAAGCTGTGTTCCATCTTCTTCTGCGCCGTGTATTGTCGCTGTGTATTTTGACAGGTTGTTTACTTCCAGGCTCATTCTTGATAGGGCATCCTTGTTGGTGATGCCCAGTTTGTAGACCAGCTCGTAGTTATATTCTTCGGTGCGGGCCTTCCACCTCTTCAATTTATTATTATTGTTACGGTTACTTAGTGCAAAAGTTAACGGCTGATGATCTGTAACTATCTTGATTTTTTTTGCTCCGTAAATATAGTTTTGTAGATGATCCAGGGCCCAGACTATCGCCAACATCCGTCTCCTTCTCATTTGTCACTTAATTTTCTTCAGTGGTGTTTAAAGATTATGATATTTGCGTGATTGGACGATCCGATGATGGTAATACTTCCTTTAACTGTTCGAATGACTTAAGTTCCTCACTCCCTAATTCAATTTTGATGTTTTTTGACTTGCTGGCTCTGACTTGAGCGTTCTCTTCCAGTGTTAGATTCGTGAGAGGTTTGGCAATTTTTGAAAAATCTTTAATAAATAGTCGATAATACGATGTCAACCCAAGGAATTCTTTAAGTTCCTTAAGGTTTTCTGGTGGTTTGAGTGCTTTGATCGCCGTTACCTTTTTTGGATCCGCTTTTGTACCTGCGTTGGATATAACATAACCCAGGAATTCCGTTTGTTCCTTAAGGACTTCTGTCTTATTTAGATTTACCCGAAGGTTTGCATTCTGTAGCTTATTGAATATGTTCCTGACGTTATTCAGATGTTGCTCTTGTGTGTTTCCGCCAAAGACGATTATATCGTCAATGTACACGTAACAAATTTTCCCAATGAATTGTTTGAACACGTCTTCTATCATCCTTTGGAATGCATTCTTTAGTCCAAATGGTAGTCTCCAGAATTCATATTTTCCATGCATCGTGGAAAAAGCAGTTTTTGGGATGTCTGTTTGCTTCATTTTAATGTTATGAAAGCCAGATGTTAGGTCGATTGTTGTATAGAATTTTGAGTTTCCTAAGCTAGCGCTTGGTGTTGGTAATATCTAGTTTTGGATGCGTATCAGATATGGTTACGGCATTCACCTTCTTGTAGTCGATGACCATCCGGTATTTTTTTATCCCTGACGCAAACAACTTCTTTTCTGCTATCTATATAGGTAAATAATAAGGACTCTTCGACGGTCTGATAATTCCGTCCTTTAGAAGTTTTGCTATTTGGTCCTCCACTTCGGTTCTCATGTTGATAGGATAGGTCTTCGAATATACAGGTTCCTCGGTTGTTGTTCTTATTTCTGCCTTATATTATATTCGTATCGATAAATTCCTCATCGCTGATTGGCCTAAATAGTGGTAGAAATTCCTTAATTACACTTTTAAATTTTATCTTCGTTTGTTCGTCCAGGTGATTGCCTCTAATTTACTTGAGTTAATATTTTTTCTTTCAGAGGGATGTCGATGCCAGATGGTTAGTACATTCGGTCTTCTGTCTGCTAGTGTAGGCTAGAGAGGCTTCCTCTATAAAAGGTATCATGTCATTTTCCTCTGGATCTTCACTATCTTCATAATTTTGGATGTAGTCTTTGTATGATTCTATTTTTTTTCGTCTGGTTCCAATTGTTCTAAGTGGAACACTCTTTGTTGTTTACTGGATTTCATGTTGGCATCCGAGTTTTGTTCTTTCTTATAGGTTAGTCGATTCATGTAATCAATTTTCATTGTCCGCATTGACTCGTCTATATCCATTGGTGTGGGTGGCTTTGGATATACTGGTCTTGGTGGTGGCATTTTCACTTCCTGTTATTGTTGCTGAGATTACTATATCCCATGTTTTTCTGCTACTTAATTTTAACCACTTGTCTAAGAGATTGGTAGGTAATTGGTCATCCCAGCTTAGCGTTGAGAATAAACGACTCGCATCGGAGAGTATTCCACGTTTCGTGATCATTGGTTGTTAGTTTAAGCTCACTTTGAATTGGAAGCAACCATTCGACGAGTCCCAGTGTAGCCCTGAAGCTTTGGTATAACTGATCGGTGATCCCTCTAATTTTAAGACCATTGATTTTATAGTTGGTCCAGTGGTATCATTTAGTATCTTCTCATTGGATAACCACTTTGGTAATTCAAATCCAGACTTGGATATTAAGTCGTCAACGTACATGTCCGACCTGATACGATCAACGGCCTGAGGAAACTCTTCGGTGTAGTTTTAAAATTCTTTATTTGGATCGCCCCTCCATATTATTCTTAAGAATTTGGTGTCTGTGTCTGATATGCGAACCTGTCGGAACATTTTCTCAATGTCAGCAGTAATGGCTATTCGATGTTTCGTGAACCGTGCCAATATTTTGTATAAGCTCGACTGAACGATTGGCCCGACCGCCAAACAGTCACTCAACGATTTTCCAGTTGATGTTTTGCAGAGCCATTAAAAACAACTCGTAATTTTGTTGTGCTACTACTGCTTTTGAGGACACCGTGATGGCGTAAATAATATGATTTTGTGCCTTTTTTCTGGTTTGATGTTGATTTCTTTCATATGGCCCAGTGCCAGTTTGTATAACTCTGCAAACGTTGGATCTCTCACAAATTTACGCTCCATGGCATACATTCTTTGCCCTTCTGGACGTAAGAGTCACCCAATACTGCTGGTGAGACTTTGAATGGTAGGGATACTTCGGTTCGGCCAGATGTATCTATACTATTGGATTCCATGAACAATATTTTACAGAGCTTTCCCTCCTAGGACAAATTAGGTGGATACACTTCTATATTTTCAATTTCCCAGAATCTTCGCAATAGGTTTTCTAAGTTGTTCTCTTGGTCTTTCTCCGCGATGGAAATCGATTGTATCGGTTGTGTAGCACTTGGTTTTCCCATTTGTGGTTGCTCCTGTGCCTGAAATAGCCAATTTGGCATTGCTTCGCTTCAACTGTAACTTCTGTGCACATTTCTCGGTAATAAGTGAACATTGTGATCCTGAATCTAGTAGTATTCGGCACAGTTGGTAATGAATGGTTCTTCTTTCGTTTGGCACCTTGACACATGCGGTTGGTAATAAGGCACTTCTTGGATGAGAGGTTGTTGCTGTAGCACAGCTTTGATTTCTAGGTACAGAATCTGTAATATTGGTTACAGATACAGATTATTTAAACAATTGAAGCATCGGTTTTGTTTCTTCATCAAATCTTTCCCTTCGGCAATCGGCATATCTTTAAATTTGTTACATTGGAACAGTTTATGTGATTCGTTTTGACATAATGAGCATATTTGGAGTTCTTGAGAATTTGTTGCTGATGTAATGACATGACTTCTAAGATTTGGTTTAGGTTGAATATAATTCGGTTGCGAGCGTTTAGTTGTGCACTTTATGGAATCAAGCGCATCGATTATTTGGGAGAGAAAGTCAAATAATTGTTTTACCGTTGGAAAGTGATACGATGACAAAACCTGCGCCCATTGGTTATTGGTTTCACTATCTAATTTGTTTATTAGGACATAGATCAACTAATGGTCTCTTGATTCGGCTTATTCACCTAAATCCTTTAAACAACGAAGAATCTCGTCAGAGGTATCCAAAACTTGTCGCACATTAACACTATGACACTCCTTGAGTCAGGTGGTTAAATCTGTTTGAAAATTAAGGAGCCGACCGAGGATCATATTTGCTTTTAATACGCTTTCAATTCATAGCCCCAGTCCTAAAGAGACTTAAGTTAGGCCTGATTTTTGCCTGCTAGTATTATTAATGAATTTTTGTTTTACCTGACATACTCATACTATATTTCACGCGTTCCGCTCATTTTTTGTATGGTCAAATTTTTTTCGAGTTTTTTGAAGACTTGAAAAAGAGGAAGTTATGTTTATGGTCAATCTCCACTAACCCAATAATGACCTTATACAAAATGTCCCTCAAGTTGCTGTGGGTAGTCAAAAACAAATTTAAAGTAACCAAAATTTAAAATCGATGCATCTTTTAAACACAAAATACTTTTAACGACATAAACAAAAACATTTTCTGGTGCCAAAATTTAATTTAATTTAATCACAAAACTAATTTTTGTCTATACATATGTACGTATGTGTGTTTATGTGAAATAAATTACAATTACTGAACAACAATATTGTAAGACTTAATAATTATTTTAAGTGATAATTAAATTGAATTATTTATAAATTAAATTATTTTTTAAAATTTTTTTTTTACGATTTTAATTAAATTTCGTTTAAGTTTTGAAGCCGATCGTTTTCAAAAACAACTTGTGTAGTCAGTTAGTTTAATCCTTTTTACTGACTACAAAATACTTCTGCTAATTGCAATACAGAGTTCGTTTAACTATAATTATGGTGAACACAAAAATATCTGTTGTTGTTTGTAGATCAGGTATGCCAGATACATATTTCATCTAAAATTTTATAGTTTTTTTTTCACTTTGGGTTATGATAAAATGATGAACGATTATAACTCCTAAAGGTTTAATGTGATGTTTGTGGCATTGTCTGTCTAGTTTCCGATGAATAGGGGTAGTTTTAAATCGGTTTCTGTATAATAAATGTAACAGTATATGTGCATAAACGGTAATGAACTGTAGGATATAACATGACTCGAAGATGACATTTGGACATTTGATTCTGTGAGGTTGTTCGATAATCTGTGCAATTGATTTGATTCTGGTTTGTGGCCAAATTTCATTTGTCTGTAGTAGCCACTGCGGTCCAAGCCACAAGAGTTTATGGTTGAATTCAACATGCTCAGTTGAAAGAATTCTTTTTGAGGCACAATCGGCTGAATTATATCTGCGGATCCAGCCATTCAGAAAAATTATGTATTTTTCAATATGAAGCCATTGAATGATCACATTCAACCGAATCGCGTTTTTGCTGTTATATGAGATTAACATGCACATCATCATTATGCTATAGCTGAATATGCTACTTTACCCGCGAATGTAACCCCATGTATTTCCATAGTACATATAAGTAGCATTCTATAGAATCGTGTTAATCGTATTTCTTCAATTGGCATCAGTGATTCGTGTATTTCCTTCGATTTTTCAGTCGCATTCGATGGAACCTCAACATCCTGCCTTAGGTGAAGTAGCCCATGTTTCTGAAAAAGTGGTTTTGTGGATATTGTTACAGGTGATAACCATCCCAAATGAATTGAACAGGCGAGAACCATCTGATAGAAACCGACGTTTTGGGTATATTTTAGAAGATTCTGGCGTATTAACTTTGAGTTTGGTCCAACCAAATTGTGAGAAATTGGGAGCATTGCGCGATTCCTTAAATTATGTCAATGTCATGATAAAGAGAATACAGTGGATCCGAAAGTGTCAATAATTCGATTGCGGGTCATTTTCTCAAGATTTCTTCATCCAATCTAGGCAGTCGAGATATAAGCGGTTTTAGAATCACGACTTGGACTTCCTTAGTAAAAAAGTTGCCGAAATGAGGAATTATCTTTATATTAGTGCGTCTCCGTAACACTGTTTCTGATGTAACGCTCTCAACTGGAGTTCGTAGATTTTTTAGGCTAAGAAATTGATGGCTTTTGATCCTTTGTGTTTATATTTGTTACTGCGTTATTGACATTGCTGCTTATATAGAACGATGATGATTTTAAAGGTTTGCACCTTTGAATATGTCCACGTTCGACGGATTCTAATATTGTGCATCGCTTTTCAAGAAACTCGATGAAGTTGTCGAAACTAAGCTAGACCTAATGGTTCTACCCAGGTCCATTTGTTGACGTGTATTTTGCTGGATTTGATCTTGTTCATATCTGTCTAGGCAGCAATTGATTAATTTGGAAGTGTGGTGGCTGTTTTGTTGGATTTGACCAGTTTTACTAATAGATCATTGGCACACTGCTCTCATCGAGGTATGGAGACTTGTTTGATTTGAGCTACTTTCGTGTTTGCCTCTGGATAAACAACTCCCATGCTTTCTCTATGCTGCTCGTACAGGTCATTCATTAGGTCATCGATGTACATGCCACGTCCAAGTGTACTCGAGACGAGAAATCTTTGTTGGTTTTGCTTATTGATCTCATCAATTTGTTACCTTGTTACCAAAAATAGTGTGGTTCCATACGTAATCGTCCACAATTGAAAATTCCTTACTGGCTAGTCAGGACTATCTCGTCATATAATGTGCTGCGTTGGTTGAACTCATTCAACAATCCAGATCTCGCGGTAAGTTTTTTAATCTCTGCACTTATTATAATTGCCGGCACTCTAAATCTTATGATAATCTCAAAAATACTCAATTGAATGTTTGGTGTTGCATCATACGAATACCACTCACAGTTTTGTGGCTTTCTTTCTTGAAACTACGTGGTGTGTGGTAATAAAAAAAAGCCTTACTAAAGTCCTGTTTCTCTTTTGATTTCTGTAGTTGATCGCTGACTGAAGTTATTACCAAAGATGAACTTTTTTTTATTAGTGTTGGCTTCCTACGACTTTTCAGCCCAGTATTGTGTTTTGGAAGGTAGCGTCAATTTCTTCCGAAAACAATATTTGCCTTTAGCAGAGTATCTATTGAGTTTAGTGTGTTATGTTCTGGGTCTGTCAATTGAATATTGGCTAAACGTTCGATATCAGCTGGTCTCATGACTGACTGTGAGATCTGCATAGCGATTTTTGGAAGAATATAAACATAGGAAAGATAGGGTAGGGAAAGGAAAGGGCCGTCAGAAATAACAGAATTGGTCTGGCTTCCCAGGAGCCAATATTCAAACTACTGTTAGTATAAGACCGGCCCAACTTTTTTATCTAATTGAAAATGCTGAAACTTTCACAAATTTAGATATGCGCTACCTTGTGAAACCACTGCGTAGGTTTGTTATATTTCGTTTTGTGGTAGTGACATTAAAGGTGTCTGGTTGGATAATCAGTTCGCATTTGACATAATGGTCAAATTGAAAGAATTAAGTATCGTTTTAATTTGACAGGTCAATGTAGCCATCTTCTCAATTGTCAAGTTGAAATTTGAGTTCACCCGAATGAGATGCGTCCTCATAGATTTAACGATATACCTTCACATAACCCACTAAAATTTGGACTTTTAATGTCCCAAAAATAGAATAAAGATCGTCAAGTTTTCGCCTAGCCCTAACAAAATTCGTGCCATTATCAAGATTGATTTCTAACGGAACTCCTCGCCGAGCAATGCATTTTTTTAATGGTGCTAGAAACGTATTAGTGGTTAGATATACTCCTGCTGTTCACAATCCAGAATTTCTCGAAATTTAGAGGAAATAATGTTATACGGATGAGAAAATAATTTCTTTTTGAGGCGAACGACGGGCGAGAGGTTCTTATTTCCAGTGGTAGAGAATTTCAGAGCCCAACTCCTCGGACAAAAAAGGAATATTTCAAAACCGTAAAATATATGTCTGAGTATTTGAAAATTATGATTGATGGTACCAGTCAACCAAAAAGATCAAACACCTTTGATGATTCGAAAAGACGACCTCCCTTTGTGTATTTCCGACATCATTTAGTTGCACATTGAATTGAAATATGTCGCTTTTTTGATTCCAAATTAGCCCGATAATCTTTATTGTTTCCTGAGTGTCATCAAATATGATTGGATCTAAAATATCATATGAAGCGGAAACTTTATTTCAGATTGAGAGCATCGTTGAGGTTTGTCCATTTTTTTCCACATATTAATGGATCATCGATTTTTAAAAAAAAATTATTTTTTTTATTAACTAGCCGTGACCCAATCTAAAATAGTTTTTTTGCAATACTGGAATAGTTTTTTGTAATACAAGACATTCGTCTTGGTTTTAGACTACCCAGGTCTCAGTAGATTGAAGAAATGGTTGGCAATAATCAAAACATTTATTTCAGCTGATTTGTAGAACCAGCAGTCAATTTGGAACCAGCAGTCAAATGAGTCTACCTATATATAAAGATAACATTTGCATATGCCTGACATTATCAGAATTGTAACGTAGGGCCGTTTTCTGTTCTATAGAATAATACAAAAGTAGATCTATTTAACATTATGGATTAAAGATATGGTGGAGAGTCAAAAAGTGTGAACTACGTAAATCGTAGTTTTACTATACTACGAGTAATATGCACACACAACAATAGTAATTCATATTACCCTTGACCTTTTTAGGGGGTGGTGAAAGCGTTGCGGAAGGAAAAATATGGAGTACTGATGTGATGTTTGCATCCCCATTTCCACAATAATTTGTACATCACATCATTAGGATAACTAGAGCATAAATATATATATACATACAATCGTAAAACAGAGTGGGAGATTGGGAATGTGCCAAACCATATAACTCAAACAAAACAGGAAGAGTAAAAATCGTTAGAAACGTCACATGCCAACGTAGTTAGAACTTTTTTTAAAATTTGGTATTGCGGATAAAGAGGTATTATAATGATACCATAATCCCACTCCCACACCAATCATCAATCAAAGAATGAGACAATGACTTGAAAATAATATTACAAAGTTTTAGTAAACTATTATCTATTTATGTATGATAGTTGAAAACCACAATAAAATTAAAACCACTATTCTATCGAAATTTCTCGAAACTATTATAATATTCTTTGCATACAAAAAACCAACAACAACAGTTTGGTTTAATCTTTTCAGCAATGTTATATACGGGGTGGTTGATTTAACCTGATAGTAGCGATGAATATAAATATGCTTCCTTTTACCAGTTCAATGTAATTGTTTGCGCAGTTACGCAGGAAGACTGAAGCTTTAGATACGTAAAAGCTTCCAAACCAATTCTTCGTAATTTTCAAGACAATCAGAAGGAGTACAGTCAGTCACCCTTTGAGTTAAATGTTAATCTGACAGATGCTCCCTAAGAGCATCTGTCAGATTAACATTTGTAAAATCTCACCTTGTCGGCTTTTGTAAAGTGTATGTAATATAAAGCTCAGTTTCTGGTGGCAAAATTGTCGTCTCTGCACTGAGTTAAAAGTCAAGAATCGTTTAAATAATAGTCTTAAACGCTATTTCATCCAATATTAATTGAGAAAGTCAAGGTCTAAGCATTTTATGTGTACCAGGTTAGAGTGTATGGTAAATCTAACCTTGATAGATCCGCAAATCAGTGAAGCTCATTGAACTACGAATAAACATCAGTAAAATAAGGTGTTGGAAATGATCAAATCGGTAGTTGCAACTGTCAAATGACAGTTGCTTAAGTCGTATCATTTTATTGATTGTTTGCGACTTTGTTAGCATTATATTTGATTTCCGTCATCGATAGAGCTACACTCTTTTAGTTTTCAGAGCACAAACTAACAGCACCTGCACATAAAAACAAAACCACTGGTGTCTTTGGCATCTTTGTAACAAGATAACGAAAAACTTTGTTAGCTTTATACAAAATACTTATCGCAGTAATTCTTTTGATGTGTATCAAAAATCATTGAAGTGCAGCAACATGTACACTGGATAGATTCTCCATAAAATGACTCATAAAGTCAACTGCAAATGATATATCCGGTCTGGTACAGCCAGAAACATCAAACTTCCAATCCTTTCTCTGTACGGATAGTTAGGTTAGGTTAGGTCAAGGTGGCCGTCCAAAAGAACGTGGAATAGACACAATTGGTCCGTAGCCTTACCATAAATATGTTCTCCACTCACTACCTACTGGAACCAATTCGAGCTTCTAACGAAGCAGTGGATATCCCTGACACTCAACCTATTATAAGGTCTGACGGGTCGCACAGGAGGTAAGCTCCTAAAAACTTTAGCCTGTATCGAGCGAGGTTAGGATAGGTATAGAGCAGATGTAGTATAGGTTCCTCCTCCTCCTAGGGATAAGGATCCCTACAACTTCTACAGTCTTCTACAGTCTCGCCATGCGAGAAAACACCCAGTCTAATCGCATGCTAACCAATGAGACAGTGTCCAGTAATGACACTCACGATTATACTAATATTGCACCGTTGCATGGATATTAGTAAATTACCACTAATACACAGGCAGGCAGTTCTTTGAACCTTCATCAGCAGCTTTTCGATTGTCACTATATTTAGAGCTGGCCACCAAACTATAACTCTGTACAGTACAATAGATCTAGCTACAAAGGTGTATAGCCAATGTAAGATGCGAGGGTTTAGACCCCATCCTGTCCCAAAGGCATTCTTACAGTAGTGTAGCGCTACTGTAGCTTTCTTTACCCTTTCCAATATGTCAGGTTTCCAGCTTAGTTTGCTTTCCACAATAAGACCCAGGAATTTCACTTTATCTGTGATGTTCAAGCCAACTTCGTTAAGTGGGTTGAAAAAAGGAAGTTTGGACTTCCTAGAAAAAAGGACCGATTCAATTTTAAGTGGATTAACACTTAGACCGCACCTGTTGGTCCATTTGGTAAGGATACCAAGAGCATTATGCATAAAATCTCTGAAGGTGCTAGGATATTTGCCGAAGGCGCCGATGGCAACATCATCTGCATAAGTGACCACTTTAAAACCAGACTTCTCTAGGTTAAGTAACAGGTCATTTATAACCACCAACCTGCGGTGTACTTTTACTCACAAATTTCTAGACGGATGCGTCACCAAGATAAGCCAAAATGACCCTGCCTCTAAGCATTTGATCAATCCAGCATCCGATGGACACATCCAGCCCCAAATTTGAAAGTGCCTGACTGATCGCCTCTGATTTACATTGTTAAAGGCTCCTTTTATATCACAGAACGTCACCAAAAAGAATTCATTATATTCGAGCGATTTTTCAATAAGGCCTAAGAAAGAATGCAGTACAGTTTCCACTGATTTCCCCTTGCAGTATGTATGCTGAGATGCTGTTAACTTTACCAGGGTTTTGCCGCATTATTTTCAAGAAGGAGGAGGCAAGAGCCTTTTCCACCTTCCTTTAATAAACGACAGTGATACTACCGTCCTCCTGTGCTCTATCAACAACCGCTACAACCAGCGGATCCTTAAGAACCTCGTTAAAAGACCTAGTTGCACTTGACTGCAACTTTGACTTTTTAGCGGCCTTTGGAGATTCATCCAAAGATCTCTGTCTTTCGGACATGGAGCTCCCGAAAAAACTTCCTGGCTACGGTTCTACCGTTTTAGTAGCCCACTCCAGTGTGACTCTTTTCTTATCCGTCCTATCCACTAACGGAATTGTTTCTAGCCTTTTTGGAGCTTTTCATGCTTTCCTTATAGCATTATAGGTTGGTTTGAAGGGACCTGCATTAACGGTGCATGTGTCCCCTTTCCTAACCTTGGTGAGAGAAGGCCTACAGTCCTGGGTCTTTACTTTTGGAGTTTCCGGCATTTTAAGAGTGCCGGCCTCTATTTTATTATTTTTAACTTCCATTTAAGTCCCACGAGTAGTGGCAAAAATAATGTTCATCCTTGCAAAGATTCATAATGCAAGGATAAAGCTATAAATACATCTGGAGGTCGTCTTGTATCTGGAGGCTTCGTTCGAGAATGGGCTATTTGAAAGGGCTCCCAGCCAGGTTGGTCTTCAGCACCGAGTTGGTTACCCGGGTGGACCCTCTTCAAGGTATATTAGATGCAATTAGCAGACTCTACGTAATTGCAACAATGGAGAATGAGTCACAACTGATAGCAACTATATCATTAGCCATTGCAACTATATCATTAGCCATTGCTATTGAGTCACTACCACACCACCCAATAGGGGTAGTTACCCCTAGGGTTATTTTTGTCACATTTCCTGCGATGCGTTTTGGTAAATGAATAAATATCTCTGATCCGAATACTCTTAAATGTGCAATACTAGGTTTACTACCAAAACATAATTCAAAAGGTGTTATATCTGGACTAGGGCTTGGTCCATCTGGATTTAATATATAAACAGCAGTGTACTGCTTTGGCCCAAAATTTTAGAGACATCTGCTTTTTATGAATCTTAGTTCTAGCTGCATCGCCTATAATACGCATTTCGCGTTCTGACTGACTTTTCTGTTGCGGTCTGAACCGAACTGTTTTTTATGTCAATTTTCACTTGAAGATAGAAAATTTTATACTATTTTATTGATGAATTCTTCCATGTCATTGTCAGAACAAAGAATTTTAAGTTCACAACCATTGTCCTTTTTCAGAATGATGGCAAATTTCCTTAAATGCTGAAATATCTGATATGTTTTTTTAGAAAACGAAATATTTCGATCCTCAAAGTGATTTCTCTTCCATGGAGCCAAGTACGTTGCTCTGCTGCTGGTTCTGGGAAGTTATGACCGTATTTAATTATTTATCATGCAGTTAACACAGGTGTAAACAGATTGGTTTTGCCGATAGCTTATATTCATAGATTTCAAGTTGATTAATATTTTGATGGGCAATCGTTCATGCCATAATTTTAATTATCCTATTTTAATAGTTATATTTGCTATTTGCTCGACTTACATCTTGACTATTTGGAGAATACACTTTCAATAGCATTTTAAAAATCTTTGCAACGACCTCGAGTTTCTTCAAAAACTCACAACTGGTTTTGTTAGACCCTTATCAAGTGCCTGCCCTTACGAAAGTAGATTTAATTTTAAATCTGGAACTAATGAACTTCTACATTTTCATAGCACCGACGCCACACGCCATAGTTGAATCCCCGTTGCCAAGTTTTACATCCTTTAGAGTACTAAATTGCACGTCGTTTTATAATCAACGATTATCATTGGGCATATGTTTACTGGCTCCTGATCTAAGTTCTATTCGACATCATTAGCTTTTACTATATAGGAGGCTTTGGTCCTGCCGTTTGACACATCAAAGCATCTGACTTGATATATTCTGACCACCGATCTGATGCTGAGCTTTTTGGCATAGGATATCTTTTGAACTTTTTCACTGCATAACGTAAAGCAGACAACCGCCAATTGTACGATAATTTTTGGAAGTTTTTATTGCATTTTATCCAGTTTTTGATGTTTTCGAGAACTCAATTGTAAAGATAAATGTACACTGGCTTAAAATACTATAGGTTTGTGACTTCATCAAGGAACTCTAGCCTACATTTTGTAAATCCTGGCAACCAAGACTAGTTAATGATTCAAGCTTAGTAAAATTTAGTATGCTCTTGAATGCAAGGTATGCTGTTTTCCACTGAAGGCTGAGCGAAGAAACCCTGGCACAGCAGCGGGAACATTTTAATTGGCAGCCATACATTTTCCATTTGATCGTTCAATCTCTGGTAAAATTTGCTTTGGAGTTTGGATTGATTAAAGTGGATAAAACTCTTGTGTTAGTTCTGACCATGAACTTTAAAAACGTATGAGACACCTTAATCCACAATGTCATGAACATGATATAGTCACGGCAACATTTTATGGACAATCCTTACAATTTTACTATATAAAATGTTCTGGCAATTTTTTGTATTTCCTCGCTGAAATACACCATGTTTAGGTTTCGATGGAGGTATTCATTTCTAATATACCATAGAGCATTCAGAGTGCTACGTAGTATTTTGGTTTGAAATGTTTGTCCTATCTTACCTGTAGTTTTCTGTGCGCAGCCAAGTATGGAGATAGTCAGTTTGAAGATTTTTCTCAATAAGTCATTGCATTTTTTTTTATTTTAAAAATGAGATTAGTTGACATTCAGCTTCTTAGCTTCTACTATGTGTGGTAGATCATTTGTACACAGTAGATATAATATGGGGCCTATAACAGTACTTTGTCGAAATCCTGCCAATATTTTCTTTAGAGATTTTGTCTTCCGGTCTCACCTGGAAGTTACGATCGTTGATATTGTTATAGCCAATCTCGTTGTAGTTTAAGTTTCAGACCACGTCGCTAAACATTATCAAATACTTGGGTTATGTCTAAGAATTCTGTTGAACCTACTTTATTTTCCAGGGCTTTCTAAATCGAATCGGTGATACTCTGTAATTGTTCTATGGCTGAGTACTTTTTCGGAACAAACATTTATGTGCTGCTGGTAAAAATTTTCTGCTCTCTATAATTTGCTTTAGAATCTATGGAGAAACAGTTTTTCAAAAATCTTTGATGTTGTTGTTTTGGAATCATTAAGATTTCCGCTCTAAAACATAACTTATTCTAAAAACAGCATTGATTATGTGCTGAAGTTTCCTTAGTGCTTTTTCTAGTAGGTTTTTGATTATTTGTCCCGTGGTCAAGTCGTATCCTGGGGCTTCTTTTATCATTGAGGTTTTTAGAGGACTTTTGTGTGTATTTCATCAAGCATTTTAATAGGTTGCACTTGCATATTAGATCATTTCGAAGCTTTGGTGGCCTTCCACAGGAAATAATCCGTGTCAAGTTTACTTACCAGGTTTCTAAGGAAGCTGGCAACTTGCTCGTTCTTAATCTCCTTTATTAATAGTTTAAGTTTGATGCACAAGATGTTTAGGGTGGTTTTGTATGCAATGGCTCTAGTTCTCTGGCAAGTCTTACGAGCTTTTTTTTCGTTTACCAACTTCCTCACTTCATCTAGATAGTTTATACTTTTTGTAATATTTCTTGCTTAGTTTGTGTTTTCCGTGCCACTTTTTGTGCCCTTATTCCAGCTCTTCTTCAACCATATAAGCATTTGAAATCTACACCTGTAGATTCACACTTTTATCGACTAGTTGCAGAAACTGTTCCTAGTTTGTTTAGTTGTTTGTTAGTTTTGGAATGCTTTTTTTTAAGATGCCACGTATTGTCATTAAAACTAGAAAATAGTCTGATGATAGCCCTTCTTTATACCAAGTGATTTAAGAAGTTTGATGAATAGTCTCCTTATTTTAGGGTGGTCAGATTTGAAAGTGAAAGTAGAAAACTGAAAGTATTAACTGAATTATTTCTTGTAGGACATGGTTTTCCTAACTCGGTACTGATTTCATATTTTTGTTCTACTTGGCCATTTGTAAAACGTGATGATTTTTCTTTTTGAAAACGTGATGATTTTTCTTTACCTATCCTAGGTAAAGAAGTTGTACTTGGTTGATTTCTCTTGCTGTCTCTAATTTAATTTAATACCCTATCAATGCTCTCACCGTTCTAAAAAGTTAGCATGGAAAGTGGAAGGCCAACTTTGGTTGTTTCTCTTTCAGCATATTTGTATTTTTAGTGACCTTTTTCTTTAGTATGTTTTCGGCATTAAGGATTTTGAATTCTTACTGACTAAGTACTTAAATTATTTTTTTCATTTGGGCATGTATGATGTATGTCGTGGAATGCCTTTATCTAGATGTTGATCTACGGGTTATTGAATAAGTTTTACAAAGGTTGGCTGCCCCTAAAATTCGTGGAGCCAGCCTTCGTTGAAAGGGTGGAATTTCCCGAATTGAACCTGGCTATCCATCTGAGGCAATGTTCGCTTTCAGTGTGTTTTCCGTGGAAGCTGATGAATTAAATGATTAACGTAAAAAGCTGATAAGAAGAAAAGTTTCTTGAAAAAAATTCGCTTTCGGAATTTGGATAGAATTACTTTCTAGTCTATCGAGAGATTGCTGGCAAAGAAAATGATTTTGTGATACGTTTATATGTATATGCAAAATAACAGGAGAAACCATGTGCTGCGTCCCATTCTGTGTGATGAGTCTATTTAAGATAATGTCATGTTTTATCAAATAACTATATACTGATAATATATTACTAATCGGTTCACCACCGGCACCATTGGTGCTCGAGAATTGATCGAGTTAGGACCAGTATTGGCTTTCAATGTATTTTTTTTATTAATAATTAATTAAATATATGGGCGCCTGTTATTTTATTATCAAGGATTTTTAACTAAATTATCTTAAACGAGAGATAATTTGCCGTATCCTTATTTTTCCGTTACTACGTATATACACGATTAGTGAAAAAAGGAAAATTAAAAAAGAAAATTGGATTTTATTTTATACCTGTGTGTAGATTTTAAAGTTTATTTAGGATACAACATATTTGCAAAATAACATTTTATGAAAATATTATCGGAAAATTTATTTTAATTAAATAACAAAATATAAAATATGAAATTTCAATTTAGATTAAAGGTAAAATAGGTTATGTTATGTTATGTTGGGTTCAATAATAATAATAGTAATTTACCGTAAGTTATGCGCAGAGCTGGATTTTGTGTTGCGGTAATATTTTCAATTTTATAGTTTTGATGGAATCCGTTGGAAGTTTAAGCCACTCGACATAAGGAAAATTAACGGCATAAAGAAAGTTTAGCTGTGTCAATTAGTTTAAAAACTCAGTAGGATACTGCTTATGTTCTTCATTTTTACAGTTACAAATTGAATCAAAGCTGATTATATTATTACTAAACACCAAAGCAACGAGATCTTATGTAACCAAGCTCAGATCCAGTTCTAAGAGCCGTTCTACGAATTCAACTTCTTTCACAGAAGAAGATATTCCCATTACTTGCTGCTTTTATTTGAAGGCACGACTAACTCGATTTCCGTGCAAGGTGAAGCCTGTTGTCTAAAACTACCTTCAACAAGAATAATAATTTCACTAGATGGCTTCTGTCAGTAGGCAAAAAAACTTCTATCAGCAGCGTCAAAACTCTGAGCGGTGCACATAAAAATCTTATCCAGAAAATCAGTTTCATGTTCAGTAACATTTTCCGTTCATCAGATCCATGTCGTATATATTTGATACAGTTATTTTGTCAATCGTCAGTGGAATCCGTAAGAAGACAGGGCTTTGTATAAAAATATTTTTCCTGAACCATCAGTTCTAGAAAGAAAGGAGCATCCCTGATTTCTACTACTGTGAAGTGGATCATACTATATGAACAGAATAAGGAGAAGAGTAAGTTGTTTCAGCACCTGTTCGATAGAAATAATATCATCAATTTTGTTGTTGTCGAGGGTAACAAATCTCCGGGATGTCAATCCTATCTTGTCATTTTGGGTAGGTATGTAGTCTTCCATTTGAAAATTGCTTAGGGCATAATCCGTTGGCCTACATAATCCTTTAGAATCAGTTTCCTTCTGCTTTTATAATTCCATCGACAATACATTGTTTTCCAGCGTGTGAAGTGTGTTAAAGTCTATTCATTATTGAAGATAGTAAGGCGTAGAAATCGAGAAATTATATCTTCAGTATCCCGTTTTGTACATGTATCTTAGGTTGCTATCCAAAGTTTTTTGTTTAAATAATATGGCATAAACCATCGGATCAAGATAAGGGCTGAAAATATTAATTTTTTGAGTGTTTTCAGTATTTATAGGATAAACCATTCATTGTACTCGGGAGTGCTTTGATATGTGGTTCAAGCATTATAATTGATGTGTTCTCCGATTGTGGATTTAATAATTTATTGGTCATACTTCGGTTTGTTTTCACTTAATTTTGGTTCTTTATTGTCAATTATGTGGTATTGCATGCTGACGGCCCGGACTTCAGGCATTTGCATTTAAACAAATCAACATTATGTATTGGCCCGGTTGTAGTAATTGTAGAATAAACCTAGAAACTTCAGTAGAAAAATCAGACTTATATGTGGTGCTATGCTAACAGTTAATATTTGGTCTAAAGCTTCAGTGATGAGTGATGTTTGAGATCATGAAAACCACTGCTGAAAGATTTTGATGAATAGAATGAAAGCATTGATGTATTGCCGTATTCGTGCAGAAGATGATTGATTTTCGCCGAAGTCTTGTTGAATTTTCGAGTTACTTCCAATTTTATCTTCAGGTCGAATAGTAATCCGCGTATACCTTCATCGGCTGTGTTCATTGTTTTCACATTTGCTGTGATGTAGAATTTTTATCGATGATATGTCCACAAAATTCTTAATAAATGAGGAGAAAATTTTTCTGCCAAGAGACCTTTGAGCTTATTTAAGTCTATATAATTGCCATCAGATATATCAAGAGACTTTTCACAATATTGGCTTTCTGAAACCTCTTTAATACTCAAATTTCTGAGCTGCATTTAGCATTGAATTTTTATGAATTATTTTTATGAAAATGCCGTCTTGTATAACCGCCATGGCGCTATATTTACTAATGCAAGTTTAACGTGTGGAAGTTATTGTACTACATCGTTCAATAAATCCCGATAAAAACTACTAAAAGAATATTTTTTTGAGAATATTTTTCTTTATTTATCAGCATAATCACATATTTAGCTGTCCCATAAAAAACAATATAATCCTAGTCAACTTGTCTATACCATTTGTTATACTTGTGGTTGGGAGACACTCCCATGCTACGTAAAAGACTCCTAAGCGAGCATGATATCCTTAGAATTCCACCACAGCATATTTGGCTTGTCGTAGGAGGCATCATCGTTTGTATGATGGATCGCTGGGCTGACTATTTGCATCCGTAAAAAACTTTACTGTAAAAAATATCAACAAAAGGGAATATGGATACCGCCAAAATTCAAATGTTCCCCCAGTTATGTTAAAGCACACGCAGTTTAGGATCGGCCATGAAAGAGAATCGCTTGAAATTCGTTTTTCTCCAAGAACTCGATGGCCAAAAAGTGGGGATCATCAGTCTCAAGGCTATACATTGCTTTACAGTGGAAATGACCTTGGCAATCTTGGTGTTGGTCTTATTCTTGGGCCCAAGTTAAAAAAGGCTGTTTTGCATTTCAAAGCACTTGATAATCGTTTGTGTAAGCTAAGTTTACGCATGCGACTAACCAACATGTTAACCATTGATGTGAGCCAACCCAAAAATAAAGACTCATTTTACAACAACTTGGATTATCTGATGGGATCCATACCGGAACACGACGTCAGAATAGTGATCACACCAATCATTATTCTGACGTCGTGCTCCGATATGGATCGCATCATACCATCCAAACATTAATTTTAAAAACATTAATTTTGTTGTAAAATTAATCTTTGTCTTATGGGTATAAATTTTAAGAGCTGGCAAAAATCAGACTGAATTATGTCAAAACATATAAGATCTGCACTCCCTACACGATCTAGCGACCGATAATGGGAATATAATGATGTACTTTGTGGTCGTGCATGACCTTATTGTGACTAGCAAATTTTACTTCATAAAAATATTGAAACATGGACACACCTTCGTAAGACGTCGCGAAGTCAAATTGATCATGTGTTAATTTCTCAGGGTAGGTTAATTTCTTGGGCCATCCAAGATGTGAGATCTTATCGGTCGGCTGCCGAATTTTTAGGCAGTAATCATCATTTGGGCAAAAACTAAGATGGAAGTTTTTGTACAAGTCAGGGATCATCAGAAAACGAACATTACGTTTCAACTGTGTAGGTCTGATAAATTAAGATGAGAAAGCACAGAATAAAAACCTTGTTAGCACTGACATTATGGAAACAAACCATTTTTCTTCAAAGTTATTCATTGTTCTGATGATGTTAGGTATGGTAAAAATTAAACCAAAAATGAATGGTTATGAGGAGTGTCGTCTTGCTGTCGAGCAACAAAATATTGTCTATACAGAAACGCGAATATTTTTAGAATCGCACGGAACAACAAAGCGGTCCTTGCTATAGGAGAACTTACAAGCGAATTTGTATACGAAAAAAGAGCGAATGGAGAAAGGCAGAAGTCTTCTCGTAGCTTCTTTAAAAGAGTCACCAGACTGCATCATATCTTAAGCCCTAAGTTTATCTTTATTTAGGACCAGGATCACATCGTGTTTGTCGATTTGAAACCTTCACGTCGATGAGAGACACTTCAAAGAATCATTTTCCTAATTTATTCAATGTTGAACAAAAGTATCAAATGGCAAAGCGAAGTTATGCCTGATGAATGAAAAGTGGCCGCGTTATGTCCTTTTCTTAAAAAAGGAGATCGCATAAAGATTTACTTTCCACAGCCTACAAATTAATTTCTTACATTATATTGAAGAGAATCGCTTCACTGGCAGAGGAAGTTGTAGGTGAATGCAAAAGAGGATAATATTCGAATTGATCGAATTGTTTTTTTCGCATGGAGATTTTTTCTAAATATTTCGAAACATGGCGTGACGTACATCAGGTGTTCTTGGATTTCCAACAAACTTATGACTCAATCCATCGAGATATGGTTTGCTTTGCGATGTCTGAGAATACCTGACAAATATGTACGTTTTTGTAAAATGGCAGTAATGCACTTGCGTCAAAAAAATTGAGAACAATCTTTCTGGAATTGTTCTAGTTGTCTAGATCAATACTAAGCTTGGGATCGAATCCAATGGAACCACGCTGTTGATTCGGTGCAAGCCTTAAATGGCTTGTTAAAACCGTTTTATTTGTCAGTCGGACTCAACTTTCAATTTGTTTGCTGTCCGATTTGGAATGCGCAGGAACTTAAATTACACGATTTATTGACATAATATGGTTAAGTTTAAAACGTGCTTATTTTATTTTTGGTCTAAGAACTAATTTTAATTTAGAATCAAACTTGCTGGCACTAAAAGGAATTCAAAATATCTTAGCACTTACGTCATTGTGTTCAAAACCATAAAAAATTCAAAACTCGAACAATAAAAGATTTCCTCCGAGGCTTAACATTTATTTTAGTCGACCATATGTATAACAACTGTATACATATAAATACATATCCGACTACTATTAACAATACCCCTTCGTTTCTTCCCTTCCGCTTTGGAAAAGCACAAACAAATTGCTTCGAAAAAATTGTATTTCCTATTCAAGACGATCAACAACATTAACAAAAGTATCGAAAAAATAGAAATTAATTTTCTAAAACTCACCTCACTAAACATTTTAAGTGTTTTCTTTATGTATGAACGAGTTTTCCACACAAAAAGGAAAACTAAATAGAAAATATACAAAACATGATGCCGAACAGCAGAAAAAATAAAAACGGAAGAAAAATGTTAGAGATTGCGGTAATTTTTCATTCACTTACCATAACCAAAAAAATTTTTTTTGATTAATTTTAAAAAAGCTTTACGATGACAACACAAAAGTTAAACATTGTTGGTCGGAGGTTTTTTTCCTCTTTTTATGGTTTTCGTCATCAATCTTCGAATTTTCAAGTTCATGAGGGAAAAACATTTTGGGATGATAAAGCATGAAACGAGTTTTTGGTTGTTGTGCTTTTGGATACATGAACATACACACACATACACACATGTGTTATGATGATGGTCAGAAAATATATTATTCATTTATAATATTTACGTCATTAGTATTAATATTTACGCACCCTCGTCAGTTTTTCCCACAAAATGAAAAATGTTTGGTCTTAGCGTTGGTTCCATATTTTCTACCTTTCTCTGTCTATATTCATGCTATGTATATAGAGTATATATAAATATATCACACTGTCTAATCTTGTAAGGTCATCTCCTGTCACTTATTTTGACAACTGATTGAGTGTGCGACTGACATTTTTTAAACACGTGAAATATTTATATATCCTCTGGTGCATTAAACCGATTCGAATTAACCTCGAAATAAAATTAAATGTATTCGTTTCGTTTGTGAAATTAAGTTGTCATCAAAAATACATTTTCACCGCACGAATAAAATGACGATCATTTCTCATTTGAAATAATAGTTCGTTGTTTTTATAATCACAACTTAATTATTTGCGGATTCGTTTTTTTATTTTTATAAAATTTTTTTAGTTGAATGAACTACTAAATTATAAAAGAAATTTATTTTTAAAACAATTTTTTTTAGATAATTTTAGAAAAATAAAATTCAGAAGCTTGTCGCCATTTTAGATGATGACGTATAGTGATGATACGGTGATTTGTGTGTTTTGAAAACTTTCTGTGTTCAAAATCTAACACACATCTCATTTCAAACAATTTGTACATAATATGTGCATATATGTACATATATAATTCAATTCATAATGTAGCCATGTGGTGTTCCAGTCGACTTGCACAAGTACTTATAAGTTCTTATAGGTGTGTGTCTTTGCTAAATTTGAATACTCTCAATTCCTCTTTCTATTTTGTAAAGGCCAGAATTTAATTATTTCCAAAAACTAAATAAGACTAGTTTATAAAACAATTTGTAAAATAATTATTTATTTAAAATTATACAACACTATTTTGAATTTAACGTTATTATTTTATATAATACAATATCTCCTCTCGAACAACAAAATAATAATGGATCGCCATTTTTGTTAGGGTCAATTAGTTTGTTTATAAGAATTGTTTTATTCTACTTCTCGGCCAATCTGACATTAGCCAATGACTCAATTGGTCGAACGCCTGAGTTCTACAGATAAACCATACTAGGAACAATTCTTAAGGCTTCGGAAAATATTGCATCTGGGTAGAAGTTTTATATGCCAGGCCTCCACAATTCTATCGTAGGGTAGCTGCGTGACCTGACCATCCTCAATATTCCTTATTTTACATAGTGATCGTTCGGCAAACTCTTATGAACGACTTAAGGACCACAAAAAAGGGGAACAAATTTTTTATTAATACCAGAAGTGGTATCCACATGACGAATTACTACAAAATCCCCCGGTCCATAATTTTGTGCGGGCCTACAATGTTCGTTAAACCACTTCTGGTTATACTCCTGACTTTTTTAATACTAGCAGTAGCAGCATCCCTAATAGCGCCAATATCACGATCGACCGTATTTAACTATTTATCGGATAAATATTCGCTAAGGAACTCAATTTCTGGACCTCTCTGATCTCAACATCAAATAACAATCGACTGGATGTAGTCCCAACAGACCGCTGTGCCGTATTATTTAATATTAAGTCGCTCCGCATACGAGTCAAATTCTGAAGATGTGAAACAAGTACCTCTGTCGGTGGTCATGCAGGCGCGGGTTCGTTGGTTTCGCTAGCTATCAAAATGTCGTCCAAATGTCGTCCAAATATATAACTATTTGTCCACTATAAACAAATTTCTGCTGGAAGACAAAAGGGGCATTCTTAAGGCCAAAATGCATGCGCACGTACTAGAACTGCCCTTTGTGGGTCACAATTGATGTATATTTAATCGATTCTTCAGAAACTCTAACCTGATGAAACCCACTTTACAGTCCAATAGATTAAACACCCAACTCAAGTACTCTAAACAATCATCCATTAAGGGCATAGGATAGTTGTCTCGGGCAGTAATTTTATTTAAGGTACGGTAATCCACACACATTTTTCACCATTTTTCTTTTTATCCAATACAATGGGTGATGCATAAGGGGACTCACTTGTTCTAATAGTCTCCCTATATGTAGTAAATCACGTATAATTAATCTCACTTCTTGTCTTTCCTTAACTGAAAGGCGTCGTGGATGGGTGTAAAATGGTACACCATTTTCCAAGTGAATACGCATTTCGTAATCTGGCACATTAATGTCTCAAGATTCGACACCGAAATATTTTGCATTAATGCACTCCTCAAAACATCTAATATCATACTGAATATCAGGAACACTATTTACTGAAGCGGCAAGTAGACAAAAATTTACACACGCCATACTGCTTAGAGCCTGAGTCAGCTCTTCGACTTCTTCACCAATCATCTCGGGAGTGGGTTGAGTTACTGCAGTAATACTTTTTTGTTTGAATTTCGGACAGTTCATGTTTTTATGCTCGGTTGAGCCGCACGAAAAACATAAACCTGGTGCACGTCTAGGTGCAGGGCAATCAGAAGGCTTGTGATTGAACCGAGAACATTTGTAGAATCTAAGTTGCCCGTGGCACCAGTAGAATAGCCAGTTGTATTGGTGGGGTTATTCAACACTAGTTGTTCGTTCGTGGGTATAGTTCAATTGTTCGGGCGCTAGCCAACATGGCAACGTATCCCGAGGTTTGCCATAGACAATGAGCGATATTAAATCTTTCTCCGGATTACTAGCTAGCATCGCAGTCTCCTGCATACACGTGATATAAAGCTTTATGGTCTCGTCGCTACGACGAATACGGCATCTTAGTCTCTCATAGACGGTCTTTCATATGACGGTCAAAGCGTTTTAGTAATGCCTCGCGTAATTTACTCCAGAAAGTAACGCGAATGGTGCGTAGAAAGAGTTCACCCGTGCCCTTAAGTAGATGGCGAGCCATACGGTAACGGTTTTTGTCATCAACGCCCAATGAAGTCATCACATCCTCGAAATCAAGCATCCCATTTGAAATCAAATAATCATCTATACACTGAAGGTAAAAACTAGACTGTCCACATCGAAGGTCTTCACTTTCCTTTTGATAGTGTTACTGAGGTTACTAGTGGTGGTGGTGGTGGTGAAGTGGTTGACTTCGATTTCCATTTTTGCTACTTTGGCTCGCAGTTCTAATAATCGTTCACGAGCTTTCAGTTTAATAATTTCATCAGCCATTTCTTCTAATGTTTCTTCGGTGGCTGTGATCGTAGAAGCACAAATGTTAGGTAGTCGAGAATCGAATCGTAGTTGTAGTTGGTGTTGTAACACTTAATGGCAATAAACTACCATCACTAACTCTAGTTAAAACTGCTGAAGTTGCTTTAATCTGCATCGTGGAAGTTGGAAGGGCGGTTGACTGAAGTACACAAGTCTCAACATAAGCCGTCTGACTGACCTGTGAAGTGGTTTGATAATTATCAGTAGTCGAATCGGAATTTTTGGAAATAACCAATAATTCGATATCCCCAGTCGTTATATTATTAAAATTGGCATCATACATTTTGCGGATATCCACAATACTTGTTGTTTTTTGCATCTGAATGCCAATGCGGTCTAGAGCCGCCATCATCTCATTCCGAGTCGGAAGCGTTATAAAGTTGATAGTTGCAATAAACACGTGTATATATAAAATTAATACAGCGACCCGATTACTGTAGTATAACGGTAACAGTTAGCGGCACTTTTTATTTCTTATATAAACTTTGTACCAAAATATTTAATTGGTCGTTAGGGTCAAAATCCGAATATATGCCTTCGTTATGTGTACATGGAAAGTGTTTCGTCTATATCGTCTCCTTTCAACTGTTTCTTGGATATTTCATCTCTTCGACCACTTCGGCTCCTTTCCATTTTCAATATGCTACTTTAAGCCTGACTTTGTCACCTACCTTGAATTGCAGTGCAGGTGTCACTACACGATCCACACAGAGTTTTTGATTTAGTCTTAGTTCCCTGAGTTCTTCAACCATACCTGTTACTTTCTTTGGTTTCAGTTCCTCTATGTCTATTGGTATGGCGTTCTCGTGCATCAACTAAACAAACGTTGATTGGGTGCTTTTAGTACGTCATATCTTGTTGCATTCGTCAACATAAATAATGCTGCACTCCAGAAATACCATCTATAGATAACATCTTTTTAGTATACCTTTCATTGTTTGGACGTTGCGTTCAGCGAAACCATTTGAACGTGGATAATACGGCGATGATATTCTTTGTGTAAAAGCCCAGTTTTATGTAAATTTTTCGAATGTTGCTGCCGTATATTGTAGTTACATTAACTTCTAAATCTGTTGATTAAGATGATTGGATTTTTCTGAAATCCATAAACCCCGAGTAATGGTTCGCTATAAGCAAGAAGTCTTCGCCAGGAAATGTAAAAATATCCGAAAAAACGATTTGAAAAGGATAATCTGATACTTGTCTCATTATCATTGGTTCACGTTGATTCGATTTTTGAGTCTCTTGACTGCACGTTTGATCATACCAATAAAGTATTTGTCGAGCTCGCTGAATAGATTTTGTTCATAATTCCAACTCCACTCGATTTATTTGCGTAATAAACTACGCAACGGATCAGTTAACTCAGATAGATTCCAAATTAATTTACCCTAGTAAATTCCAAATTAATTTACCATACCAAGTACCCGTTGTAGTCCATTAATATCTGTCGGCGGTTTCAACTGGTTTGTCGTCTTGATTTTTTCATCATCAGGTTTGTATCCCTTTGTCCGTAAAAATATGCCCAAGAAAGTTCATTGATTTTTTGTCGAATTCGCATTTTTCTTTGTTTAACGTGAACCCTCCATTGGTCAATCGTTCGATTACTGTTTTGGTAATTTTCCTTAGCTGCTCTTTCGTTGTCGCATAAAGAAAAAAGTCATCCATAGCTACTTCACAATTGTTTCTACCTTAGAGTGTGTACGATTCATCACCTCCGAAAATACTTCTGGTGCTCATGATATACAACAAATTTTTAACAAAAAATTCATGTTGTTTTAACCATTCGGGACCATACCACCATTGATGCAAATCTAATAGTTTACACGGTGACATTCCTCTGGACCCATAATCTGCAGGGTTATCAGCGGAATAACCCTGTTCCTGTTGTATCAGGCATTTCTCCAATATTTGGCTAGCAGAATCTGCTTAGGCGTAATATAAAAGACATTTAAAACGCAGTCGATGGCATCTACATCACAGGCGGTGCCATTTTCTATTTCCCAGAATTGTCGCAGAGTCTTACCTACATCAATATCTAAGTTAATGGTTGTCGCTGTGTGTGTTGCGGAATTCACACTGGCAACTGTGGTTTGTTGACCGGATTCAATCCAACCAAATTTATAGAACTCGGAATCGACTAGTTATATATCTTGAAACAGTTGTCCTTTGGATGAGATATAACGGTTTTTTATTCATCTGCCTTATAAATGGCTTCTTTTGTGCAACATAAGCTTTTACATTCGCTTCACAAAGCCGTCTGTGTACAGTTTTGATGCTAATTTGTAGTTTTCTTACACTGTTTATCTCAATTAGAACATATTTTCCAGTACTCAGAGGGTTTGGTACATCACCGAATTCTTATGGCAGTTTGTATCTGTATTTTTATATTATTATATTATTATATTATTATATTATTATATTATTATATTATTATATTATTATATTATTATATTATTATATTATTATATTATTATATTATTATATTATTATATTATTATATTATTATATTATTATATTATTATATTATTATATTATTATATTATTATATTATTATATTATTATATTATTATATTATTATATTATTATATTATTATATTATTATATTATTATATTATTATATTATTATATTATTATATTATTATATTATTATATTATTATATTATTATATTATTATATTATTATATTATTATATTATTATATTATTATATTATTATATTATTATATTATTATATTATTATATTATTATATTATTATATTATTATATTATTATATTATTATATTATTATATTATTATATTATTATATTATTATATTATTATATTATTATATTATTATATTATTATATTATTATATTATTATATTATTATATTATTATATTATTATATTATTATATTATTATATTATTATATTATTATATTATTATATTATTATATTATTATATTATTATATTATTATATTATTATATTATTATATTATTATATGATTATATTATTATATTATTATATTATTATATTATTATATTATTATATTATTATATTATTATATTATTATATTATTATATTATTATATTATTATATTATTATATTATTATATTATTATATTATTATATTATTATATTATTATATTATTATATTATTATATTATTATATTATTATATTATTATATTATTATATTATTATATTATTATATTATTATATTATTATATTATTATATTATTATATTATTATATTATTATATTATTATATTATTATATTATTATATTATTATATGATTATATTATTATATTATTATATTATTATATTATTATATTATTATATTATTATATTATTATATTATTATATTATTATATTATTATATTATTATATTATTATATTATTATATTATTATATTATTATATTATTATATTATTATATTATTATATTATTATATTATTATATTATTATATTATTATATTATTATATTATTATATTATTATATTATTATATATATTTATTTTTATTTTTTGAGTAGGTGAAAGAAACCTTCAAAAGGCGAAAAGTGGATTACACTCCACCCAACAGTGTAAGATTTGACTCTCTAAAAAATCACCTACCAGCCACGGAAGACCCAAACCGGAACCGCTTTCGCATTACTTCGGTCTGGCCCGTCTTTCTAATGCCCCTCCTTCTATTTTTTTCCTCCTAAGTGTCCTCTAAGCCGCACTCCTCCTTCTTCCGTCGCAAAACTGACTCGACATAGCGTGATGTCACGTTCCATGCCTCTTTCGATCGGAGCATTACCTCCCCTATAGTGTTCGGCGTTAATTCTCCCTCTCCTGAAGTGAGCCGTCTTCGTTCAATCACGAATCTATCGCTCCCGAAGAAGGTGTGATGTACATCATCCCACTCTTCTGGGCAGTACAAGCACTGAGGGGATCTCACCTTTCCCATCCTATGGAGATATGCCCTGAAGTACCCATGCCCCGTCAGGAATTGGCATATAAAGAAGTTTATCTCTCCATGGGCCCAATCAATCCATGGGCGAAGATTGCTGATCAATCTGACTGTCCATCGGCCCTTATTCGTCGTCTCCCACCTATGCTGCCATATATTCATAGTCTCGCTCTGAGCTCTGGTTGCAGCCTCCTTCTTTCCATCGCCCGCACTACTCAATAATATCTTACGAAGCTCTTGGGCTAGCAAGTCGATCGGTATTACTCCAGCAATGGCTAAAGCGGCCACATCAGATACCGTCCTATAGGCGCACGCCACTCTCAGTGCTCCTGTTCTCTGTGTCGCTATCAGCCTACTCGAAGACCCTGTAACCACCGCCGCTCGCTCACAGACCTTTCAAATGTGCTCTGCGTAGCTTAGACGACTGTCCAATGTGACGCCAACATATCTAGCCGCTTTGCTTGTGTGAATCAACTCTGTACCTACTGTCATGGGGATAATTGTAGGTATTCTTCTCTTGGTAAGCAAAACTATTTCTGTTTTAGATATCGCCAGCTTCAATCCATGATCATCAATCCAGGTTTTTATTCTCCTCATCGCCTGGTTGAGCCTAAATTTGGCCAATTCGGCACCTCGAGCCATAATAACCATGGCTATGTCGTCCGCATAACCCACCAAGGATACACCCTCTGGTACTTCAAGCCGCAGCAAGCCGTCATATAGGACATTCCACAGATCCGGACCTAGAATCGAACCCTGTGCTACTCCAGCGGTGATCGCTTTCCTTTTAACTCCATTCATAATATCGTACAACAAGTTTCTGTTTTTCAGGTAGTCATCCATCACCATCAATAGGTAACTTGGTATCTCAAAACACCTCCGAAGCGCCCTTAGTATGTCCTCCCATCTCGCTGAGTTAAACGCGTTCTTAACGTCGAGAGTAACGAGAAATACCAATGATATTGCTTGGTGATTTGCTTTCTCCGCTCTTTCCACCGCGTTGGTTACTTCAGTAATAGCGTTGATGGATGAGTGACCTTTCCGAAAGCCATGCTGCCTAGGAGAGAGTCCACCCGCTGCTTGAATGGCTGAGTCCAACCGTAGTTTCAGCAGTTTTTCAAAAAGCTTACCCATCGTGTCAAGCTTGCAGATAGGCCTATATGTTGAGGAACAGTTAGTATTCCCTCCCTTATCCTTTTCAATCAACGCGATTTGGGCTACCTTCCAACGTAATGGGAACACTCCCGCTGCCAGGCGTAGTTTTTACGATTTCCCTACACTTTCGGAATTCGTCCTCCTCCTGTTTTCTCATTTTCTCGATGACTCTTTTCGTCTCATTTTCTGAGTCACTCCTGCATTCCAGAGATGTGAGTCTCCTTTTGCCTGTCTTTTTCTCCTTCTGGGTCATGGCTATATCCATCTGACCCTCGGAGCCCTCCAAATTAATTGGCAAAATTGATACTTGATCGATACCCGATCCACCACAGACCTGACTGTCGACCCCTTTAACTGCCTTCTCTCTTTGATAATTGAACTAGATTGTAGTCTAGAAGTTTTTCTAGACTCTGGTTTTGATGCTGTTGGAGAAACATCACTCTCATTAATTTCATTTTGCGTATGACTATCCATATTTTGATCCCACAAGTAGCACGAGAAATAACGGTCACCTATGACAGAGCTCTGCATTATCATAGGACGGCTATGGGCTTAAACTGACTGTCGCTAAAGTCAGAGTTCGACATACTAACGACCAAGCACCCCCTTAGCCATGCAGCCATCGGCGTATGTAGTGCCACCTTAGCTTGAGTTTGCTAGATTTTTTGGTCCACCCCAAGTATTTGATTTCCTCGGTGCCTGCCATATTTTACTATTATTATTATTATTTTACTATTATATTATTATATTATTATATTATTGTTGTAATGTTGTACTATAATAGTATTATATTATGAACGAAACAACAAAACTTTTGGCAATTAACTTGCGAACAGAAAGTAAATTTCCATTTATTGATGGGACCCATAACACATCTTGGATTGTCACTTTATTCTTTTTACCTATCCAATTAATAACCTCAATTAAAACCGACCCTTTTCCGTTGGCATTTACTTGCTGTCCATTTGCAACAAATATTTTTTCACGATAATTTGAATCAACCTCGGTAAAGATATTCTTGTTTGAAGTAAGGTGGCAGGTTGCACCGAAATCGACTAACCATCCATCTTTCAATTTTTAGGTTACAAATAAAAATTCTATCGAACCGCCTTTAATTAAATTCACTTGTTCTTTTTCGGTGATTTTTCCAGAATTCTTTTTGTTTTTCGACTATTCTTTAAACTTCTCGCAATTTCGTTTAATATGTCCCTCTTTATAACAGACGGCTTCATCCGAAATTTTGCATATTTATTGTCCATCGTCATTTTCGGTAAATACACTTAACCTCCCGAAAAAGAGGGTTGCTAAAATATTTCTTAGTAAAAAAATCAGTAAAACATTAATAATCATGTGGATCTGGTGGAAGTTCCAAGACTTCCACCGCTAAGAATGAGAAGATAATATTATTTTGGCTTAGAAAAAAATACCATATATATGTTAACATGCAGGAAGAGAAACAACCATTTAAAGTACAATAAATAATCGATTTGGCTGATTTTCATCCAAAAGAATCGATTATGGGCTGATAACATTTAAAACACCAACTATTTTATTCGTTTTATTCAAGAACCTTAACCACGATTGACTTAACTCTTACAAATAAAAAGGACGACTCATTAATCCTGAATTTTAATTGGAAAAAAGTTTTGCAATGAAATAAAAATTGAGCAAATTAATTAATTGCGGTTAACAGATAATACAATTGGTACATAGTATGGCGTGGTTTCGATATATTTACCCGCAACAGCACAAAAAACTTTTCTGTTAGTACAATGGAAAAAATAATAAGCTTTTCAGTATAAACAACGTTACAAAACCAAATAATTATAAAAGCAAAACAAAAAAATATAACTGTTGTGGGTAGCATATTGTTTACCGAGTAAAGCGAGTTGTTTTTGCGGGAAGCACAAAAAAAAATGTGTGCTGGAATACGTACGGGATTTATATATCATTTTGATTTATACGTATTTGTTCTGCAAAAATGAATAACAAACAGTTTTAGGGTAATTTTGGAATTGGTTTTTACCCTATGTAAATTTTTGAAGCTTCCCCTCATCGATGGACCCAATTAAATTCTTCAACAATTGAACTATATAGATATGGCAAATTGTCTGTTGTTGATAACGTTTATCATACACTCGTTCAAGTAATTGAAAAATTAAATTGTTGTGATGCCTAGCAGCTTAAAAATAAATCAATAGTTCAGCAACAACAATGCATTACATAAAAAATGTGTATACATAAGATATAATTTACATAAATCATTCAAGGTCACGTAACAACGTATTTGTGTAAGCAAAATAAAATGGTTTTTCTTTAATTTTCCACTACGTCAGCATTTGCATTAATATAATTAATATTCAATTTCCTTTTTACATTCCTTTTGTCGATTGGGAAACCATTGGGAGGGTGTACATTCGTGATGATAAAGATATTGTTTTATGCCAGTAATAGTTGCCCGATTGGCTTATTGATTAATAGTTTGCAATATTGGTAATTTTACCATGAAAAATTTGACAATTTTGCTTTCTATGTTCATAGATTGATATATGATTGATGTCTTCTCCTATAAGCGAGTGACTGACGGGAAGATATTTATCCTGAATTAGAACTACATCATTCAATTAGATTTACTAATGGTTTTTTTTATTTCGTTCTAGCGTGAAGATGATTGCGGTACTGTACCTCCTGGACCAGAAATGCCGTAATAAGGTATGTACTAATTTCTTGCATGGTTGAAGTTGGAAACCCATAGTCACACGTTTAAAATGAAATTTGAAAGATTTTTGAACAAAAAATTTGAGGTTTCATTGGATTTTAAAGTCAGTTTGTTTAATGATTAACTTAGTTTCGTATTGGCTTCAAAGCCCCCAGACAAGAAATTTATGGCTCTAAATGTATGGCCCTAGTCGGTTTTAATAGCCATATTTCCACTGAGTAAAATTTTCTCTGCTCATGACTACAGTATGGTATCGCAGCTAGTGTCAATTTCGCCGATCGCTAACCACTTGGCTTCTGTATTGCATCAACGAAATGCAAACTACAGCTCATTGTTTTTAGTAGTCTTATTTTTCCCTATAAGTTGGCCATAATTCTTAGTTCTTTTTAGCTATACTTTGGCCCATATTTCTACACCACCATATTTGATGCGGTTTCAATGAAGGGGCAATTATCCCACGCTATGAGCAATATGCTGGATTATCCTGAATTCTCTTGCTGTTCTTATCAATACTGAACCACATAGCTCCAGGCGAGGAAGTGAATCGGTTTTCAATGGAGCTATCTTGGTTTTTGCCAAAATTAGCTGAATATTGACTTTATTGTTTGGGTCTACTACTTTGTATTATAGCCTCATATTCTTTTGAACTATAACATCTCAAATGGTAAGAGCCGGGGCGTGTTGAAACTTGCCTATATAGCAAGGTGGTGCAATATTATCTACTGAATGTAATGCAAATAGTGGTCCATATAGGTTCATCACGTCCTTTGGTAATAAGCCATCCCAATCTAAATTCTTTGACTATAATTGCTGCATGAGCATTTTTATCGGGCCAATTATTAGTGCCAACCAACCCATTGGATTAAATACTAAGTGCAGGTGCCTCCTTTAGTTGGTTAAGCACCATGCATAAGTTCATGTACTTAGAAATAATTTTTAATTATTTGGCTTAATTATATAGCCGCTATTTCCGCATAGTCGGCACCAATTTTATTTAGCGCTCTTTACGCTTAACACGTTGATATTTGGCATTAGATTTGGTAACGTTTATCTACAGTTACATTTTTTCTGTGTCTGTTTTTTATCGAGCCGTCAAAGACGACTCTTAGTTTAGAAGTGCGCTACTGCCCATACGTAAGACATCATGGTGACCATCACGATTTCCTCCATGTGACCAATCGCAATCAGCAACCGTTTTATTGCCACCGGAAATTTTCATCAATAAGTTTAGGACAAAGTTTGAGAATTTCAATCCTTTGAGAATGTCAATCGCACCACTACACTAGAATTCTAGTAGTTCTAGTAGTTTGATGTCGTCTGGTATTTGGAAAGGTTTCAATTTAAAATCAAATGCTGGCAATGCGCTTGTAAATCTCTCTAATACTCTTTAATAAAAGGTACACCTTTCCTTTTGTTGGACCAAGACTTATTGCTCCCATCCCGCTAATGCTAATACTCGTGAACTAATTTCCGTTAAATTTGTTTATGCATACATTTTTCTGTGATCATTTGTGAACCGTAGGCCAATAGAGTACGGCATGGCTTTGATTTACCCCAACAATCTAGTACTTCAACTTGAACTGTCAACCGAATTTTTGAACAGACACAACAGTGTCTCAGTGATATTGAGACAAGAAATTTGTGGGTCACTCGTATTTTACTAACGGTCTTATCTATGCTAAAAGCATCCACATAATTTGTGAAGATGACAAAAGCTTGAGAGAATGTCAATCGATAAGCAACGTCGATAAATGATTTATCCAAATGTAGGCTACAACTGCTTATGAGACAACGCAATGCAAATCACAGGATTAAAAAATTGAGTCTCACGCTATCCTCTGTAGGCCTCAGGCGTATCATATACCAAACCTGAGTAATATTCTCTTTGGTGCATATTTTTGACATATTGAAAGCTTAGAGGTTTTACACATATACAGTCGAACTAGCTCCTTCCCTTATTTGAGGTAACAACCACACCCAAACCATTAATAGTCACTTAGAAGAGGTTTTCACTGCTTATTAGGGTCATAAATATTTGACTCTGCCATGAGCCCAAATTATTTTATCTACCGCATAATGCAACTATTAAAGTACCACGAAACTCGTATGCGATGGATCCTACAAGTCGACGTCCGATGTTGCTCGAAAATAAAGCATGCTGAAACATGCTTCAGAAAAAATTTACCAGCAAGAGAAGATGAATCACTCAGCAGGATCAAAATTATCATAGGATCATATTGAGATATTCGACAACAGAGCCAATACAAATTTCCCGACTAGGTAAAGTCACGTATGCGACATTAAGTGTGCCAATTTTCGCCATCAGCCCTCTCCATAAAATTTCTGAACATCATAAGATAGCATATATAACGGGAGCACGGATTGCAATGCAAAATTCTACGTCGATCTAAGAACTATCTAAGAACTATCAGGGCTTTATTCTTTAAAAATAACATGTCCGATAGTAAAATTGGCATATTATCGATAGTAATGAAATGGTAAACACTTCAAACTGGTCATACCTAAAACAAAGGTAGCATCCTTCAAACAAAGTTTCTTTCACTACCAAGATTGGAGCTCTGTGAAGCACTTTTAGTAACCCGAATTCTTAAGGATACCAAACAAGGTTTTAACAATTAAAGTGCTATGCTTTGACCGACGTAGCGACATTCCATCGGAGAATTTTCAAAGATAATATATCAGATAATGACACAAATGGTTCATATACTGATGTGTCCAATGAGTAACAACATAGATGTTATAACAGAATTAACAGCAGCGCACTTTTTAAGTAAACTTATTAAATAATTATGCTGAAAAACTAGCAGCATAATTAATTAATTAAAATCTGATATTTGGTGATCTGGTACTTCTCAAAGATAACAACTAACCTCCTTCAAAATGGTCATTGGGCCACATTGTATTGATTTGTTTTGGTTCCTCGAATAATCTCCTGTGTACACATCTTTACAGTCATATTTGACAATATTAGTTCGCTCTTTTTTAGGTTGTATTCGGTTATCAAACCAATCATATTTCCTGTTTTTACGCCTTAGTAGTACTGCGACAACCGAAGTTTTTAACACCTCTCATAAAGGGGTTTTGTTTTCACATTTTTACCCGGATGTGCCCATGTTACCAAGTGGAGGAAAAATTTTTTTTTGAGGAAAAATTGTTTTTAGTGGTGTAGGTATTATGCAATTAAATTATGTAATACTAATTATGTAAACATTAACAACATTAACTTCCCCTATATAAATACCAAAAAGAGCTTAATCATTGGCTCAATTAAAAAACTTGGGTTTATACAAGCACAAATAGTTAAGTAGGGCAACCCTTATTTTTTTTCATATGAACATTGAAAGCTTTTAATTATATGGAATACACACACACACACACACACACACATATTTTAGGGTTCACATAGTTACATTTAATAAATCAATGAGTAAATTTCTTAAGACAAGCGTTAAATATTTACCCTACATAATAAAGCAAGCGGCAATTGCGATTTATACGTACGCAGAGCAACCAAATTATGTTGTTGTGGTGAATTGTGGATATATTAACTAAATTTAATGTATTTTTAATAAAATTTATGAGCCAATAAATCAGGCTGTTCGAATTTTATTTAAATTTATGATATAAAGAAAATAATAATAAAAAAATAATCTTAATTACGAAATTATGCTGGGATGCTGCGCTAGTGAATAAATGTTTGATCGATAAATTGTTTTCGATACTTAATAATTTCACCAATTATGTGCGGAGGACAATCTTTATTATTTTATGGGAGAACGAGATGGACAGCGTCTAAGAAGTATCCGAAATAGGTACTACTTTTCCATATTTTCATAAATCATTTCCGAGCTTAAAAATTAGGAAAGGCTAACCCCTTGCCTGATTTTGATAAATTGTGAATTCGCATAAATTGTGCCAATTTGCATAAAACACTTAATAGTGGTCCTAAATTTAGAAAATGATTAAAGAGCTCTTAAACAGTAAAATCAACAGACAAGTAAAATCTTATAAATATTATTGTTATGTTACATTTACTCTCTAAAGAGAATTGTTTAGGATCATTCTTAAGCTTTTCTAGCCTACTTAATTATAAAATCGGCAGAACTACTCTCCTCCTCTTTTCAGTATTTTTGCATTTTTTATAATCCCCATCTGGATTAAGTTTAACCATTATCGTGTACGGGTTCAACTGTATTATACATTTTTATCGTCTTATTTTCGACTTCGACTATTGATCCGGTAGGAACTTTTTTCTTTTAACTTAGCTGAAGTATTTTCCTTTTTATTCCTTCGCCATTTTTTACTAATTTCGTTTTTTTTTGTTATGGAAAAAGCACCAATTCAGTATTTAGACAATTATTCGTAACCTTGGATTTTCATTTTGAGTGACGTCAAATGTATTTCATTGTAACTGTTTTACGAAATGAATGGACAGATTTTAAACTTTGGTCACGTGGCTCAAACTATATCGGGTCCAAAAAAGAGAAACCTGACAAATATTTCCTAAAACCATTAACACTAGATGTTAACATGGATAAACTGTATCTGTGTTTAACGAGTAAAATTTTCACATTAAATTTTCAAGGTTATTCTTGATTGAGTACAAATTTCCCTCTTTGTATACACATCAAATCATTTTTTAAGCGTACGTACTTAATAGGAAAATTAATAACACTTAGGAACTGTAAAAAAAGGAAAAACTTAAAAGGGAGAAACGCGGGAAAAGCTGTACAACGAAGGTTAACAATTTTCTATTTAAAAATGTGCTAAAGGCATGAATGCGATACGAAAAGAAAATCAAAGTATAGGAAAATATAAAAAAAAATGGTTTCCCAGCAAGTTGTGTACAGTAGAGTAATACACACACACATACAGATAACACAGTATTATGTATTTATATGGAAAGTAGAACGATGAATTCATTTTTTTTTAATGTTCAGTGTGCTGATAACGACTAATTAGCTCTCTAACATTTTCGAATTTAATTAATTCAAATCGGTTTGGTGCTACGATAAAAGCAAAACTGATTTGCATATGAATTATTATGGTGATTGAATGTAGTTTTCAATTTTAATTTTTGTACTAAATACGATAAACATGTTAATGCGAGTAAATTGTTAATTGCGCGCAAGGTTGACATTATTAGATGGCAAATTGATTTTGAGACAATTTATGTACTTTATATAGTATCAGGTAATTGACTTGGAAACTACATCAACGTCAGCCAGAAGGTTCATTCAGTCATTCGCTTCCTAATATATCGACCAAACCTAAAGCAATGAGTATTTCCACCAAAATGACACCTATGCTTTATTGGATAAAATTTAGAGAATTTCTTTGAAACTGTATTCATATTTTGTATAACGTTTACCCTGCTATCGAACGAAGTAGCCAAAAACCTGGTAAAATCAAATAATGATGTGGCTTTATTGCAAGAATACTCTATTTCTGGCTGGCTTTGAACACAGTGGTTTTTTAATATTGTATTTTGGCCTTTGTAGACATCTTCAACAGTTGTATAATATAAGCCTTAAGCTACATATACGCCTGGTGCTTTTGACTGTCGTATACATAAAATATTTTTATAGATTCATCTGAATAGGTCGTCACATATGTTTGACAGATCCTCCAAACAATTTTATAGTTGCCGGTTTAGGATGATTGCTACCCTAAAGGAACCTATCGGCTTTATTTTCAAAATATATTTTTAGAGCTTTTGTCCTGGACGTGTACTCTATTATAGTAAATAGTAAGATATTGATTTATTGTTGCTGCTTTCTATAAAATAAACGGGCTGAAACGAATGACACCCCTTCATAATTTATCGAAATAATTTCATATTTTTAACCTAAATAATTTCCAATCTGACTGTCAATTTCCTGTTCAATCATCGTGTCAATTCACATGCCGCACTATAGTTATAAATACAAACACACACACACACACATACACAGCAACAAAATCACCACGCAAGGTGAACACATCACAAAATACATAAATTATGATGAATAACAAAAAACCACCACCGTCTCACCACCAAAAAAGCTTCACGTCGAAACCAAACTATAATCAATCATTGAAAATAAAATAAAATTTTGGAAAAAAAAAAGAAAACTCTATAAATTTTAGTTTTACGTGATTTAATTTTCTTCTAATGGATTAAATTTTCAACTCTTTATAGTGTAACCGTGTATATACGTAGGTGTGCATAAAGCCATTTCCCTATACATAAAAATTATAATGAATAGTTATACAGAAGACCAAAAAAAGCTTTATTTCCGTATTCCATCAATTTTTTGTTTTCTTCATTTTGTTTCGGTGAAAATTCGTGAAAATGAAACAAATGAGTTTTAGTTACTTCAATTCCGCATATTGATGATATTTGATATACTATAACTACCGCAAAAAAAATCAAATCATTTCTAAGGGCGCTGCAATTAACCATAACAACGCACAAATTATCTACAGTTTAAAATTACATTAAGATTTTGTAAAGCGATCTAAACGTTGCTATAAAAAGATGGAATTTTATTTTACGTTTTGTAATTCAGTGATTCTTAGTAGTTGGAACGCGTACCTCTTGTTAGACACTATACTTGTAAAAAAAATGTCAAAAGGTCTCAGCCTTTTGGAGGCATCTTTAGTCATAACCAGGGCGCATAATCTAGACAAATACTGCACATAACAGTATTCCCAGCAGTTATATTAAAAAACTCATGATGATTGTTACCCTATTAAAATTGTCAATTACTTCGTAAAATTTAAAAGCTCCTTAAGTTCTCAAAAACACATGTAACTCCGTGTAACATCATGTAGCAAAATTAAGAAATATTTAAAAAAAATAAAAAGAACTCAAAATTCCGAGAAACTCATAATCAGTTAACCTAAGAAAATTGTGGAATGTGTTGAAAAATTAAAATGCTTTGAAAATCATCAAAAACTTATGGTTGTTAACCAATCAAAATTGTGGAATATGCTGCACAGCTAAAAAGCTTCCAAAATCTTCAAAAATTATAAAATATTTTAAAAACTAAAAAGCTCCACAAATTCTAAAAATTTCACGATGGCTAGCCTACGAAATTTAAAAAGTATCAAAGACTCATGATGGTTAAAATTTAAAAGCTCCCACAATTCTCAAAACGCAAAATGGTTATTAGCCTACCAAAATTTAAAATAAAATAAAAAGCTCCCCAAATTCAATAAATTTCATGATGGGTTACCTATCAAAATTGTGAAATATGTTGGAAAATAAAAAGTTTCTAAAATCCTCTGAAACACATTATGACAAGCCTACCAAAATTATGAAATATTTTTAAAAAATGGTGAAGCTCAAAATCCAGTGTTGGCCAAAATTATGAAATATTTTGAAAAATTCGAAAGCTCCCAATATTTTCAAAAGCACGTCATGGTAAGCCTATTAAAATTGTAAAATCTTTTGAAAAATTTAAAAGCTTTAAAACCAAGTAATGAAGACTGATTTGATGGCATATTTGGAAACTATTCTAATCGGCATTTTTTAACAGAACGCAGGTTGATTTATGTGCTTAGTTTTCAAAGGATGTTAAAGTAAACTTCTACTCATTATCAGGTCCTTAAATGTTTTTTTTAATATCACTGGATCTACCAAATTTAAAACAGTTTCTAACGATTTGTTTTTACAATTTCAGTCTTGGAGTCATAACAACAGTCGCGGAACATGTTGAGAGGCACTTATTTTAAATGAAAATTACTAAAAACTGAACGATGGTCATGTATAATAAAACCAAGTTGAACGAGCGACATTAAACAAAAGACACAAAAAATAGGTTAGAGTAAAATAAAATGTTTTTGAAATCGTCTCACTTCGGTAAATTTCCATTTTGAGGAAAATTGGCACGTTCACAGCAGAGAACTGGTTTGTTTCACAGATAAGTCAATAAAAGTTATAAAGACAATCCTAATTAATAAATTATTTTTGTATTTTAGATTAACTGTGTCCGTGGTGTTATTTATAGAAGATCAAATGTTAACCATGACAGTGACATCTGTTAACAAAAAATCAAAGTAAAAATTATAATATCCAAAGAAATGAACCAGAAACATCTTAAATGTGACTTAACTATTGACGATTGGAAATAGAAAAATAGCGCCACTCACGGGTACTAACCATACCAAATAGCATAATCTGACAGCTCGATGTCTCAGTATTAATTGTAATTTTCAAGTAAAAGTTTTGTATACAATGATACAATTATACATTTAAATGAAAATTAAACGTTAGAAATATATAACTAGTGCCGTTTAAAATTAAATGTGAAAATTATAAATAAATAACTTTTGTTATATGATTTTGTAACCATATCAGGAAGAAAATCTTTAACCAATGCTACCTATTTTTTCATGTTACGTTCATTGTATGATTAAAAAATTTAAATAATTTAACGTTTATTATAATCAATTTATGTGTAAAATTGATTATTGGTTATAACCAACGTTAAATTATTTACATTTTTTAATCCTACAATGAAGGTAACACGAAAAAATAGGTAGCATTGTTCTAAGATTTTCTTGCTGATATAGTTACAAAATGCACATAATAAAAGTTATTTATTTATAATTTACACATTTATTATTTCAACGGCACTAGTTACATATTTATTACGTTTAATTTTCATTTAAAAATTGTAACCAAAACTTCCACTTGCAAATTATAATTAGTACTGAAAACACATAGAGACATCGAGCTGTTATATATATGCATATATTTTTATATATGCTATTTGGTATGGCTATTTGCCACAATAAATCCATTCCAATCGTCAATATCGATTTGATTAGACATCCTGCACTATCCAGATACAGTTGGCAGAAACAAAGATCATCTGAAGGCAAAACGGGCAGCCTTCAATAAGCTCTTCAAAGGAGTAAAAAGTAAAACGATTGAATTATGATTAATAAGACTGAAATACTAAAAGGAAATCACTGGCATAGGAAAAGGAGAAATTGGTAGAATCAAGAAGTGGAAATCACGTCGAACTACATATAGATTCTTTCCAATCAAATTTATGAAATAAAATCGAGAGTAAACACCCGTATACCATCATATTTAATCAGTATTACGCACAAAGTGCAAAGTTTAGCACATTAATGCGTGGTATGAAGAAGTCTAAATAAATCCTCTTAAGCAAATAACTTATATTACTATAAGGGAAATCGCGTCGATTTTATGTGCCAACATGATATTAGTTGGGATAAAAATAGTAGATGGCACTAGAGTAGTTGAACGAAATGTTTACATTTTTTTATCTACAGTTTTTTATATTGAACGAATTATTAACGAAACAAAAATTTTAAATCTAAAAAAAAAATTTTAAATTTTATAATCGGGATTGGAGTACATGGGCTTATATTTATATACAATAATAAATAAATAAAACCAAATTTTATTTTTTTTTAATTATTTCATTTCATTAAAATGAATTAACTTCGTTAATTTTTTTCTTACACCAATTTTTTTTAAATTCTCTTGTTTTGCAAAATGAAAAAATCTTATTTTATAATATATATTTATGATAGTTTTAATTAACACGTAAAAATGATTTTCTATATCATTAATATTAAATCTAGAGTATAAGTGATTGCTATTATCTATAAAAATTAAATCGATTAAACTAATATTTTGTATTGATCGTAAAACTAACTTACTATATTCTAATTTTACATTAATATTAACACTACTTTTAAAAATTTTCTCACATTCGACTAAAATTTTGTATGTATTTAATGATGGGGTCATTAATTTACCCCATTTTTTTAAATTAAATAAACCTAGATTTAGCTCCAACCGTGCACTTTTATTTAAAATTTGGAGACATTCCTTACATTTTAAAAATTTAGGCAATTGTTTGGCTTCAATATACCCAGCTAAATACGTTATTATATCACACGAGTATTCATCCAGCTCGACTTCAATTAAATCTAATACAACATCATCATTTAAATTTAATTGATTTGTCTTTCGGCTGGATGAAATAGTTAATATTTCTGGCAAGGAAACATTACCCGTACCTTGCGCTTTTATAGATTTATTAACAACTAGCCGTTTATAGGATGCTATAAATTGTTTGCATGTTGGATTGTCGTTTCGGCCAGTTCGATAACGAATCAACCCAAAAAACAACTCTAAGTGATCCTGGCTAAACTTATATGTTAACAAATAATCTAATTTATCATTTACAATTAATTCATTGTACATAATTTTTAGACTTTCGGAATTTATTAAAAAACCTAAAAATCCTGTATTGAAATTACTTTGTATTACATTTAATTTTTGATGATATTTGTTAACATATTTTAATTCATTGATAGTTTGTTTTAAATATTCTAAATTTTTAAAAAAAGTTTCGTGTGTCGATTTAGAGAGAGGTCGTTTAAAATAATATTTTGCCATTAAACTATTACTATTAAAAATATCAAAACAATCATTAATAATTAGTAAAAATTTAACAGTAGGCATACAATCCTTAAATATTGGATCGGTTTGGCTTAAATATTCTAATGCGTTTGCTACACTGCGACTAAACACTTGCACTGCATATTTTACCCGCATTATAGAATTTTCAAACTTTATATGTGTGGCATTAATTCTTGGTGCAAGTGCAAGTCCGCTTTCAGTTTGAATATTATTTAGTTTTTCAATGTAATGCCATTCAATTTTATCGTCATTTTTTGTATAAAATGTACGTTTTAATTTGAAATGATTACGTATAAGTTTAATCATGTGACAATTATCCAAATAAATAAAAATTTTTTGATCACTAGGTTCGACATAAAAATAAGGCTTTTGTGGTAATTCGGCTCCTAACAATTTGACCATACTAAAATTTGCCTTAAGCCCGTCAAATGTTAACGTTATAATGTTCGCATTACACTCCTCGCGTAAGTGGGATATGACAAATTTTATTATATGTGCTCGGTCTGCTGCATTTAAGGAATTAATAAAAAAATATGCAATAGGTATTTTAAATTTTAAATTTATAGCACAAATGAAGAACACTAACACATTAGATGCCTGTGTTTGTTCATCATCTACATTATCATCCAAACACCCTGCGCCATAATTAACAAACCCCACAAACTCCTTATTTTTATTGTCCCAATCAATACATTTTTTGATTGACATTTCGTCCATCATTATGGAGAAATAGATATCTTTATTCTCTGTTTGGATTTTTTGCCGCAAATGTTCCACGGCTTGTATTGTAATACCAGGACTGCCTGTTGAGTTCTGGTACCATTGTCTTATGGTCCTTATATGTGGTAGTTTGATACTTTTAATAAAAAATTGCCGAAGATGCTCATAACCAGCAGTTGAAAAAAATGACATGGTCATCGCAAACTGACGCAACTTCGGTGTATATTTGCCAAATTTTACACCGGATTTTAATTCATAAATAAATGATTGTTCTTGGCTTATGTCCTAATAAATTAAAAAAATAATTATAAATATTTTAGTATTGACAATTAATATAGCAAATAACATAAGGTATATACAATCAAATATATATTTAATATACTTGAATATATACAATATATTGTATATATGTATATAAATATATACAATAATATATCAAATAAATAAATGTTTGATTTTAAAGTGCTTTGCCCGTAAGAAAACTAAAAATTAAAACCGTATTAAGTATTTTTCATCCAATTTTTCTTTTTGATTTCCTGTGGGTAAAGCGCTTAATTAAAATAATTTTCTTACATTTAATGTATCACGCGATCCTCCACTAATAATCCCTTCTTTCTCTAACCTCTTCATGAAATTTTCGAAATCTTGTACCTTTTTTTGATAACGATTACATTTTGTGACAAGAGCCTTGTTTAATTTTCGAGTTTTCCCAATTTCCTCTTTCAATTTGGATATAGCTCGCTTTGAAGTACGTGGTGTGTAATTGTAAGATGCATCAATGTCTCCAGTATATCTGAACTGACGGCTAATGGCATCACTTGATTGCGGTGTTGTTGGTAGAATATTTCCACTTTTTGCTTTTTTGATTGGTGGTGACGTCGTGATTGACGTTGAAGGATAATTCGGTGGCGTATTCATGGCTGACGTTGAAGGGTAATTTGGTGGTTCGTTTTCTAAGTTTGTTGTGTTATCATTACATGAAATTTTATTACATTCTGGCTTTTTATAGTTAATTATTTCAGTAGGAACATTTAATGTCGCATCCTCATCATATTCAATAGTATACCTAGGCGCAAATATAACAATTTTATTATTACAAGCTTTAACATAATTACATTAAAAAGAAATGTTGGTTTAACTTACCACATGTCATTGTCCAAAACAAATTTCGAAGGTACCGCATTTCTTGTAAGATGATTACCAGTGGTTAAATATTTTTCCTCGAAATGTTTGGAACAAAGTTTAAATGAAGGATAATCCAATTCATTAGCTTTGACATTTGGAACAATATCTCGCCAAATTTTCCTGTAATCTTCAGATGATGGTGCGCTATAAATTAAAGGGTACAATCAGCTCTTTTATTCAGTATACGCTTGAGGCAATATAAATTGTAAAAATAAAACCTTTAACCGAAAATATATGCAAAATTTATCTAAAATTAGCTACTAATTCGAATAGTCCAATTGCTTGGTGGTATAAAATCACTTTTTTATAGGTTAAACTTTACATTTTAATAAATTTAAAACAAACAACATATTTATATTGTGTTAATTAGCATCTAAAGTGATGAATAATTATGTTTTAGCTATCTTTCGCATCAATTACTACTTACGAATGCAAACCAATCTTCGCTGAACAATTAAAACACTTCAGCGGCATTTTGATAAAACAAGCACTTTATATTTATGTTATTTTAAAATAACTTATTTATTTATGTTATTTTATAATTTATGAAAGGTTTTTATAAAACAAAATATACAACACTTTTAATTCACAAAACAAATTATTATTATTCACTTCACAGACGTGAGACGCTACACTTTGAAATAACAACAATAGTACCATTAATGACAGCTGTTATGAAATTTTATGAAAAAATAAAAAATAAAAAAATTGGTTGACGTGCCATCTATTGTTCTCGTTAAAAACGTTTGGTATGCCATCTAGAATTTTTATCCGAAACAAAATTGAACGAAATCATGTTGTCGTTAGCATTTACTATGGAAATGTTCACGATTTCCCTTATAGTAATATAAGTTATTTGCTCTTAAGATATGAATTCCAAATATATATCTCAAAATATACAATGTTATGCAGATGAATTATGTATGCCACATTTTTTACAGATATATTAATTTTACAGGTGAGAATTTAGAATTGCAGACGTTTTAAATGGTTTGTATTGTATGAAAATATATAATTTTTTAATTAATTAACAAAAAAAAAACGCTAAATAGAAAGATTTGACGTTATTGAAGCAGATAATTGAATATGCCACAGCTCATTTTAATAACAGAGATTGGTCGAGTGGTTAAGGCTGCAAGTGCAAGTCAGACTTGGTCAAATTGATCATGGTTCGAAATGCACTTGTGGCAAAGCAAATTTTTATTCAAACAAAAAAAGATGAGATCTTCGTCTATTTCAAAAATGACGTGGAAAATTGGAAAAAAGATGGAGAAAAATAACCAAAAATATTTTCCAATTTTATTCATTATTCGTACCTATTTAAAATTAAAATCAAAACCTAAAAATTCACATTACAACTGTTGCATATTTTTACTATATGGCACTATGCAAGATAGTAAAAACTATAGTGATAGAAGATAAATTTACGAAAAATTTAAAAAAAAATTGAAAAAGATTTACTGTCGCGCTGTCATGACAAAAATATTTACTATAGGCGACAGAAAAAAAACTATAGTGATAGCAGATAAATTTGCAAATTTTTTTTTTAAAAATTGAAAAAGATTTACTGTCGCGAGATAAGTTTTACTATCTGCGATAGTAAAAGTATCATGATAGCAAATCTTTTTACGAATATTTCGCAAAATTATTAAAAAAGATTTACTGTCGCGCTATCGGGCTAAAAAAATTTTTACAAAACGCTATCAGCTATATTAGTTATTTTTTGCCACTTTTTTTCAATTTATTTTTCAACCTAGGCCGAGAACGACCATTTTGAAAAACCTACCTACACTTAAATTAAATTTTATGAAATAAAAATTTTCAATGTCGCAAGTGCATTTCGAACCTTGGTCATTACGACCAAGAACGAACACGCACATAGCTTCTACCACTCGACCACCCCCAATTATTGGAGATGTAAGTATAAATTTTATATTTCAGCTGCAATTTTAATTATTTTTTTTTAATTTAAAAGTGTAAAACTGTTGTAAACAACTAATTAGTAGCTAATAAAACAATAGCTAGATCTTTTTTGCTTCCTTTTTAGCTCAACTTGTATTATCAAAACTCGAAACTATTTACAAAGTTTGATAAATAAAATAAAAAATATGACATTTGCCTCGAATCATTAAGCAATTACCTCATTAAATCCTACCATATGGATCGCTAACCTTTATATCGCTAACATATGCTCTATCCTAATATATATGTAAAGTGATAAAAAAGTCAATATAAATTCATAAAATTTTTAAACATAAAAATGTGTATACCACTTTAGAGTGTAAAAAAATTACTAAAGTTATAATTTTTTGAATAACTCTCACCTGGAAGACTTAAAGATCATCGATCCCTCATATCATACTTCACAGGAATAAAACAAATTTGTAAACTATGCCTTTATTTTTATTAAAAAAAAATCAAGATTCCCAGATGTTGCTAGCTCTAAATTAATGTTACGATGCTAACATATCCAGGTATGTAACTCTCCAGTGAGCATCAGTAAGCTTCAACTAACTTTGACATACGTGTTGTAAATAAATTGTAGTGTATGATGGCATCTCTCTTGCATCGGAATACTCTCACTGATCTCCGTGACTGCTTTGCAATTTGTGAGTGTACTTTGGCAACTATCTGATTTGTTGGTTGATTAATTTATTTGTTGATAAAATACGATTTGGACTTTTGTTTAACCTTAAAACTAACCATTCCGGTTAATGCCTTTTCCGAATTGCTAAGCAACGGTTAATTCCTGGTTATGGTATCTTTTTGCTGTATTGGATTATTGTTTCTGTTGTCATTTGACCAATGACGAGGCCGATTGTCAATTGAATCCGGTCTAGGTTGTACTTTTTGCTACATCGTAATTTGCTGTTGCTGTTATTTTGACATAATTCATATGATTTGTTGTTTTCTGGTTCCATATGATTATGGTATAACTGTAACTAAAAAAAGTAGCTATGAAAAATAACGATCAATGGAAAATGATATACCGGTAGTCACCATTTAGGGTTATGATTTTCTAATTTTAAGCGATAGATGGCGAAGTAAAAAAGTGATGACAGAAATAGTACATTGGAAGTTACATTGGATGTTGAAACAGCGGTGCAAGAAAAGCGTTGCTTGGATTTGATAGGAATATGTCTACTGAAAACGGAGTTATGTGTGGTGAAATGAATGATGAATGAAAAAATCTATCCGGAAAGCAAAACAGAAAAAAATAAAACAACAAATTTAATGGAATGAAAACTGACAGCTTTAGAGTGTATCAAATCTTTACATGGAACTAAGAATACAGTTTTTCCGTAGAAAAGGAATTTAGTCAAGTTCCTATCCATAAAAGATCAAATTATATGGTAACAAATTTTAGCGGTACATGAAAATTATTAATGGAATGTAGAAAGAACTGATGAAATAGTTTATAAATTAACGAAAAGTGCTTTCATCTGCCACATTTGGGTTTTGGAAGAGTCACTCTTCTATACAACTTTGTGAATCATCAAGCCCTTGTAATTGGATAAAACGTTTAAAACGTTACAATCGGTTTAGATAACCGAAAAAGTTGTTTGGTAAATGGATTAAATTAATATTTGAATAATAGGGAAACGAATCGAACCAGCGAACGTGTTAAGAAGCTGAAATATTCACTTTAAGATTCGATAAAATCGCTAGTATCAGCACCAGATAAATATAAACAACTCTGGTTCAAAACTTGCCACTTATAAACTGGTTAATACAAAAGCCGGTCCAAATGAGTAAGTACTGGCTGTTAAACTGTTCGTAGCTATAGTAAATTTTGAAAGAAAATGTCGAGGAGATAATTGGATCTCTATAATGAAAACAGAATTGCATTTTTAAAGGAATAAGGCATGTAACGTAAACGAAGAAAACAATAGTATTATTTTCTAAATCATAAATTGGAACAACGAGCTAGGGAAATGACAAAGAAGGTCATGTAATACAAGAGCATATTCGAACATGTAAGTGAGAAGATGCCATTCATTGAATTCTTTCACACAAACAAATAAACAAGAAAGTAATGCTTCTGAGCAGGGGTCTTAAGAATGACTAGACTCATTTAAATTTCAAAAGAGACATAGAGGAAGTTCAAAATTATATGAAAATATTAGATAAAATTTGCTCAGTGCTTCAGGATATTTAGAGCAGGGCAGGATTTTAGTATCCTCAATAAAGAGCTTTAAATTAAATTAAAAACAAAATATCATTCAAAATAAATCATAATGCAATGAAGCAGTTGTGGACATCATGGGATATGTTAATTCTGTAGAATCGGTTGTGATTACTTACATGTAAAGTTAATCTTGATTGATATACGAACATTTAAAATGTATCTTCGAGTATCGTAGCTCCCAGTGTCTAAAATAAATCAATACATAAGTACATTTAAAAAAAGTGTAAATTATGACAAAAAAAAGATTACCTTCAATTAGATACGATCCCAATACATTTATCCATCATTGAACCATTGGCTGTATTATGTAACATATTATTATCATTATGGATCACGCCTAAATGTTGGCTACAACTCAATCAGAATCTTTTAACTGCTTTTTCGAAATAAAATCGATCGGGATACACGTCGTAATCGGAAAATTATGTTTGAAACGCCAATCAACATCCACCGTATATAATAAAAAAATCCTTTTCACCTTCATTACATCTGAAATTGCGAACGCAAAAAAGCGTGTGATCACCCTTGACTATCTATGGTTCTCTTAATAGTGGCTCCTTCAAAACGGTTGTTTGTCAGTAAACATTGTCCATATGTAGAAAAATAACGAGCTTTTGACTATTATGCATATTAAGTACTTGTACTATAGTGGAAGGTGTCCCTGTAGTGTCCTAGATCGGCTCCTGAAATTAAAAATGAACTTATTAATGTCATGGTCGTTCTAGCTTTACTCTGCGTTGATAATAAAAATTCAAACGTTGGTTATTTTTCAAGTAAAGTTCCTACTCCACTGGTAAATAATCATCCTTGCAAACATAGCATCGCTAGGCAATAGGAAAACTACAGTTTACGTTACTGGAGGTGGCGACAATGCGTTTGAACGTACATTTTCTGTTATGTAATACACCCATGTCCATTTTCAAGATGCATTGCAAATTAAAGATTACTGATTATTTAGCAAATAGCATCTCACTTGATATTGGTTGATTACTTTGATAGATGCAAGTGCATTTCTCACTCCAAAAAATGCCATATCTCTTCCTCTTTTAACAATTTATAATATGCTTTGTATGTTTTCGAGAGTAACGTTGAATATGGTACAAGCAGCGGCTGCTATTACAAAATTGACTTGAAAAGTGTAAATGTATTTAATCCAGTTTCTTAAAACACTGCCATGTTAGTCATATTGTCGATAGCAACATTTGACAATTCTATACACTTGCCATTTCCGCGTGACTGAACAACCAAATGAACAAACCGTTTAAGTATTATAACTGTTCACTATTTTATAAACGTTGCAAAGCACTGTCTTGAAAATATTTATAATATTATGTATAATAATTTAATGTCAAGGTGATTTATGTATTACGATGATTTACGTTATTTTTGTGTATATAACGATAGAATTACGAGTATATATTTTCGTTATGTAGATATCCCCGAATAGGAGTTATTGTAACGATTTGCTAACACTGTTGGATGATTTATGAGTTGTTAGGTACGAAAAAATATATTTTGCCTTTGTTATATTATAGCATATCAAAATGATCCTGATGTGTTTATTGTATTAGGTAGACTAGGTAATCAATTATATATGAACTGAAATTAAGAGTACCATCAATTTGAAAATAAGTGTGGAAGGTTTAAATTGTAAAATATGTTTTCGTAAGTCCCTAGACTTATACTACATATTATATAGCAAATTAAGTTCTTTCACAGCGACCAAATATACAAAAATACGAACTTTTTCGCTAAAGTTAAGTTTAAGAGTTTTTGCATCTAAATTAAAATTTCTATAATAAATTGCAAATTAAAAACAACTTAACAAAAAAAAAAAAAAAAAGTTTTTCGGTTTGCATAAAATGTTGAATGGTTTATGCAAGTTGAAAATTGTGTATTTTAACGCTTTTTTACTGCTGCTTCTGCTTTATAATATGGTGTTGTTGGTTGAACAGATATATACAACTTTTTTATTCCTTGAAAGTTTATGCGTTTCCGCAAAATAATTTAAGGACAATATATTATTGGTGACTTTTAGAATGTCTACGCGAAAAAATTGTATGTACAGAAACGTTTAAAATTTACATTATACAAAAAGCTTCGTAAAACTTTTATGGTAAAGCAGCATTTTAAATTTGTTTTTTTAAATTGAACTTCCAAATTATTTGGTTATGGTTTTAGCTAGCCTAAAACCATTACCAAGGGATATTCACGTGACTCTCAAAATTAAATTTGACAGATTTTTGATGATTGGTGCCAGAAATGCTGTGACAACGACAATGCACTTAACAATTTCTCTCACACCAAAAAAGCACTACATAGAATTGTTACAATTCCTATAATAACGTCATTTCACTGGTGTTGCAGCAACCTCTAGTAGTTGCTGTTGGTAACTATGTGGCTCGTCAGAGTAGAATTATAAGCCGACGAAAATTGACTGTGGATACGATATGGGATAGCAATGGCCTGGATAAATACTGATTTTTTTCTATTAAGACTTCGTTTTTCTAATGGTTTTTCATGTTCCATATTTATTTAGGCATTGTTGCTGCACTTCTTCTAATGGTTCCAAAAATAAGTGTAATTATAGTGACATTGTAAGCGTAGAAGTAGATCCAACGGTCAATTTAAACTCTCCTGCTAATTAATTGCACCTTTTATATTTGGCATGAAGTTGGCAACTATATTGCACATAAATCTGCAAATAAAAAAAATTAAACCCATAAAAATGATAGATATACAAATTTACAAAAAAAAAAAAAAAAAAAAAATACATGCTATACGAGAATAAATTACATGCACGAAGTAAAAATTTATTATAAAATTTAATTGATCATAAATGAGTAGCTCAGGGCAGGGTTTCAAACGGACATTGAATTTAGTATAAATCAGAAACGTAGCGTTATATTTCTGCTTCACTCGGGTCCTCGTAATTATGTTGAGGGAAGAGATATAAAATCGTGGTTTTTATTCCTATAAGACTATTATTCAGACATCAAAATACTTATCAAACAAGCTGGTGTTATCCATGGAATATCGTTGTCATGATTGAGCATAAAAACTTTTAAAATTAGTGATATTTAAAAAAGAAGTGTAATGCGCTCTTACAAAGGCTCAAAGATGACGATAATGCACTTACCAACTACTCTACCACCAAATGTTGTGATTCAAATAAAATGGTCAGGCCGATTACATTCTGTGTAGTGGCCCTATATTTATGGGCCTGTAAAGATTATTATTATTTGTTTCCTTATATTGGTTTTTCATGTTATATTTTTTATTTGGACATTGTTGCTGAACTTCTTCTTCTAGTAGAGTGAACCAGAAATGAGTGTATTTTGGTTCTAAGTTATCGTATTCAAATATGTTCCAGATCAATGATTTTTTTTAAACGTAGAATTCAATCTAACAATGAACAGGATGTCACCACTTGGTTTATTTTGTTGCTGTAATGCTTTTCGAACTCTGACGCTAATTATTTTCTGATGTTATGTTTGTCATGAAATTGGCAACTATTGCACACCAATCTGCAAATAAAAAAATTAAACAAACAAAATTATAGATAACCGAACAAAAATTAATAATAAAAAAAAAAAATATCATGATTTTCAAAACAAATATTACAAGAATATATTACATGCACGAAGTAAATATTTATTATAAAAATTGATTATGCGAAAATGAGTAGTCCCATAATAAAGTGATGGCAGGGTTTCAAAAGTAGAGTTATTCCTTTCGGTTAAGGATAATGAAAAAAAGGCAGCTCTCTAGTTTCTGGTGGATTATTTGCTAATAATGTGGGATGGTTCGATTACCCATTTTCTTAGGTTCATCCCACCTAATTTAAGCAAGGAGATAATCTCATCATGTAGCTTCAGGATTGATTTTAGCGTATCTCCTCCAGACATCACGTAATCAAACAAAAATCGTATTTCAAGAAGAATTTGTATTTCAAAATACTGGATGGAGCTAGAAATTTGAGATACTGGATTGAGCTATAGTGACTTAAGAGATTTTAAATAGGTTTTATCATTCTCAATCTGTAATTCTGCATCATTCTGCATCAGTAATTGGGAGCAATTATGCGGTATAATATAATATGCTTGTGCGCTAATAATATCATCATGGACTATGCAAGTTTTGACCCTTAAGTTGGATAGTCCTTTAAACACCAAGGAACTGAAAATTAGGAAAATTATTGTCATATATCCAGCAAGAATGACTATATAGGTCGACCATTAAACTACTGGGCTGGCGATCAGCAACCATAAAAAAATTAAATTTGCCCCAGATCGAAAAGGCAATTTAGGTTCTAAAAGAAGTCATTTCATGTAAAAATATAAGCCTGTATTTTTGTCACACATATTACTGACCAATGTAGAAGAAAAACGGGTACATTGCGATTACATCCAAACTCATTGGTTTAATAAAAAACGCAAACCCATTTCGCAATCACACGAAAGAACAAAGCTACAAAAGAGAGAAAAAATACTCAAAGGCTCACTTGAAATATTTAACTTAATTTAAAGTTAATCGAAAAACGGCAACCTCTCAGCCCAGAATTGATCGTAAAACAGAGCATACTTTTATCCCTGAAGAGCAGCTTAGATTTTGATGCAGACTCAAAATTAAACCTTTCGTCTGACATATTTCTGATTTGATTATTCAGACTGACAGATTTGGTTCATGTCCAAGTTATTGTATTGTGAAAACAATTCCGTGTCGTTTTGCAGTGTCCATAGTATCATGTTTATATTACGTTCGAGAGCGACTGGAACACAATGCCACCAGCGAGCACCACACAATAATCATGATCGATTCCTCCAACGCAGTGCTCCTATAAACCTGGAACGAGTGACATTCCATTACGATTTCAAAATCGATTTAATCGAAATCAGTTGATACAGAATAGTATGCAGTGGTGACAAAAATATGATCCATGGACATCGCGGAGTTTTCAACACGGACTTAACCTGTATGATCAATGGCTAGCTAGTGTTCTTAGCAATACCCGAGAAACCTTATTGTCGATACGATCAAAGGCAATGACGGTCCCCCATTGTATCGCAGTCGATCAGTGCGGACAATAGATGATCTACAGTTGAGTAAGTCAAAGGCCAAGATAATGATGTGGAAAATTGTAAGATTGGGCCATATTCCCCGATATTGCAAAGGCTGAGCTCCCTGCAGTTGTTCAAGCACATATGCAAATATATGAACAAAGGCTGCGATATGATGTGACAAATGCAAACGACGTATAGTATTTCAGTATCATAAGCGTCACTTTTTGAGCAGCAATAAGGCGATTTAGCGCAGCTTTTCTATGCGATCCCCAAAAACATCCTACAGTTACATCCTACATATGGCAGTGCATCTAGAAAAGGGACAACGAGCGCATTCTATTCCGCAGAGGACGCAGTGGCCAGAGCCAACATTAAAAGGTTTTTTCTAGGTTTGTCAAACAGATGCTTTCTGTCGCACTTTGCTGCATATTAAAATATCAAACTACTAAACACGGAACGCATTATTAAAATCGTTTCAGCGTCGGAAATAAGGAACGCCACTTAAAGTGCACTAAATGTACTTGCTTCAGACGCTCTGGGTCATATCCGCACTATGCATCCAAAAAACGACGAATGTGACTACCTTCGATTGCTGTTGGTGAATATTTGTGGTCCGACGACGTTTCAACTGCTGAGAACCGTTAACGAAAAATCTGTGTGCGAAATGTTTGTCTGATGCTGTTTTCCATCGCGTGCGTTTCCAAACTTCAAATGCGGCATTGCAAATGACAGGAGAAATGCACAATGAAGCAATGTTTATAATATGTCATCGCATTTAAGCATGCTATCACCTAAACGTCCAATGCACAATGCATTTAACTATGAGTAATAAAGAGTTCAACAATATTACACCGAAGCGTTAGCCGAAGCACTTCCAATAATTTTTTTGCAATTGAATTAACAACAAAAGACTTCATACGGCTCTTTGATGTATAAACTATAAACAATGGAACTAGTAGCTTCCAGGATGCTCCCGGAGGGACTGGTAAAATTTTCTTAAATTTATTGTTTTGGCAGCAATTCGATCGCAGCATGAAGTTGCTCTGGCTTTGGCTTCATTTGAAACAGCAGCAACATTGTTAGAAGCTGGATGAACTGCACATTCTGCACTGAAGTTGCTACCGAACATACAAAAATCACTATCTCCGATTGACGACTAACATGCAACTGTTTCTGCAACCAGATTAAACTGCAGATTTGCGAAGCAATTATTAGACAAAAGTAATGAAAAAATCACAATTAACATCTCGACCAGATTCATTCCATTATCTACTGGTTTTTTCCAGCTTGCTGAATTGAAGAAAGCTCATTCGTCGTATTTTTCCGAACATAGCGCAAAACTTCTAAAACCATAATTCGCTGTGCGAACGAGCCATATTGCCGGCGAAACACAAAGATATCGATGATTTCAACGCTTCAAACCGGTTGACACAGTTACCAACCAGTATGAAATAGTATCCCACAGGATTCTGATGAGGTTCAGTTATCATTATTCTGCGTGACATCAATAAACTGCGAATGTGTAATGGAATGCGAATGTGTAAAAGCTTATGAACAACGTCATCGAGGTGATTGCTTACGGTGACACTTTAATGCTTTAGAAATAAGCCAATCTAAGCAATACTTAAAACCACAAATCGCTGCTAACGACACTGTTGGATTGAAAGTATCTCACAGAATCTAAAAACTGTAGTAACGCGGATTGAGATAAATTCAGATGATCTAGTAAAACTGATGATGCCCACAAAATTTAGAGAGACGAAAGATAAATATATTATATTTTGGTGGGTGTGTTCGAAGGGTTAAACATGAAGAAAAAGACCAGAAAAAAAATTCAATGGAGATTTACGAAAACAATTTTATCATGTTGAATTATTTAGATTTGAAGATCTGGATTAGCAATTTGTGCAAACTTTTGTTCAAAGTAAATTATCACCACATAATGGCAACTGATTATTAATAAACCGAAAATACCACGTAAAGCCAGAACTCCACTTTGACTGCAAACCTGATCATGGCCATTCAATGTCTTTTTCGTAATCTTTACTTGCATATACCTTTGCTTGCTGTTACCAACCATTTTTATTTCAGAAATTATTGATTTTGAACAACAACAACAGTTGAAAACCGATCAACAGAGGAAAATTTAAAGAAGCATATTATGTACACATTATTAAATATTGGGTTTTTACTACGAAAACTGAAAAGTTAATTTTCTAGAAACCATATTTCGAATTTTAATTAGCTTCCATTAAAGGATACATCATTGCATCTTATATTCTTTTAATACCTCGTATATTTACCGATTTGATCAACTTAAAATTCTACAAACAATTTTATCGCATAATTTCAGTTGTCTACCAAACAAAACAAACATTTTTTTGTAAAATACTGGCAACCAAAAAAAATGTTCCTGTCTCAAGTACGTGTTTCAAGCGTAACACAGAAAAGCTTGATTTGCCAAAACCAATTCTATGTTTGGCAATAACAACAACAAAAAACCAAAGCACGTCTCAGATTCTAAACAAATAATGGATTCAAAATATTATGTATATGTGAGGGTTGTATGAAAAGTACCTGGGGTATTGACTAGAAATGGTGGCACTTATATTTTAAACTTATACGTTGTATATTTTTTAATCACGTTGTGTGTTTAGACTTGGCCATTCGATTTCCATTTCGATTTTTCAGCACCGAAGTTAAAAACTGATGTTATAGTTCAGGAAACAAAAACAGGGCATATATAAACTTGTAAATAATTCCAATAAACTTTTAACTAATATAAAGTTGTTCCCTATACTTCGGCACAACTTTTCAGAAAAATCTCCATGGAAGTGGGTGTTAAGCAAAAAAAAATAACGGTACTTAGTTTTATTATTTCATTATTTTTATTTGAATTTAAAATTTTAAAATTAATTATTTATTTTGTGGCCAAGTAACTCAAGAGATTGACTCCAAGAATGTAAGCCGGACAAGCAAGTTAGAGTTGTCAAATCAACCGAAATACAACAAAAAATCTTCGATCTAAATTGTAAACGACAAAATAAACGCAACAACGAAAACAAATAAAAAGATGCAGTTCCTCAATCAATGTATGATATACGGATGCAGACCGAAATCATTTATATTACCAGTGCTGTTTGGATTATCAGTTTACCTTCATCGTAATGTTGGTTCGAGGCAAACTTACAAACATGTATTAAGATTTAATTTAGTTGGGTGGATTTAATAACTTGGACGATGTACCAAGTTGGAATGGATATATGCAAGCAGTTAACAATACTGGTAAGATTTCTATTATAATTTATCTCATAATTGTTTTAATTTTAAGAAACTTTTTAAATTTTCCAAGGTTCATTCGAAGTTTCACAAATAGTACCAGTGCATCAATTTAAGTGCACGTAACTTGACGACGTTATACTCAGCTTTAATTTATGCAACCTGCGAAAGCAAGAAACTTGAGCAGATGTGCATAGTTACTTTTGATCAACCGCTCTTTATGAACTCAGTTGAAATGGTTAAGTCTGCCGAGCATAACAGTGATATATCTGTAACAGTGATATAATTGTACGCGTTTCATCTACTCATGTCATATCTTTGCATAATTGGATATATCATAAAAGGAAGGGGACTAGAAGAATTATGAGAAACAGTTTATGGCAATGCAACAGTCAAACACATGCTTATACCGGACTTTTTTTTGGGGTGCTTTGCGAGCAAGTACACTGACAGTATCATCATTTAATTATGTGAATATGGACAATTCAGAAGATTTGAAATCTGTAAAATCTGTTGAAGTCATAGAAACGTATCAGAAACTGATAGAAAAGAGCATGTCACCGGATATGTGTCATGATTCGAAAGATTTTGACCAATTTATTATTGTATTGCAGTGTATCCGAGCTGAGAGGACTGGCAACTAGCAGATGCATATAAAACCTGTTCGAAAAATGTTGCCATGTTTCCATTCTGCTGATCATAACTTAAATGCCAAATCTGCTCATTTATATTTACCGGAAATGAAAGAGTTGCAAGCCAAGGTGACCGATAAAGAGTTTACAAACAATTTCCGTTGAAATACTTTTCGATTAGAAGAAAAAGGCAGTAGGAATGCAAGAGACAACCTGGACAAAAACAACATAACCCATTATTTAATGGCTTCAACAACATAACCCATTTCGGAATCGGGCTAGTGATTTTATCAGTTTGTCAACTGGACTTGTAGCTGATTCCAACATCACTTATGATAGTGATTTGGTTAAAGGAGAAATGCTGCTGCATAATACAGAGAATAAAAATAAATACCGAAGCTTTCATTATAAACTCAATTCAGTCCTATGTTAAATATGGATTGGCTCCAGCTCCACCTTTCCCTTTCAACGACGGTCTTCTACGAAAGGGAACAAAATTTAGCATTAAAACCATATTTAAAAGAGCTGACATTGGCAAATATGTTATAGATAGAGGCTATCAGCTTCACTCGGTAATATGGCCAAAGCCAGTGACATATGGCACGATTCTAAAAAATTGTGGTGATTATATTTTAAAACATTATGGCAGAAACACAACGGTAGTGTTTGATGGATATTCGGACTTTGCCAACACGAAAGAAGAAGAAGAAAAGAGAAAAGCCATTGCCAAAATTTCAGCAAACATCGAAGTAGAGAGCAATATATGACGTGCACAATTTCTCAAAGTGAATTTTTCTCGCATACACCCATAATAAATCGAAATTCATCGGCAAACTGCAGCAACACCTACATTGTTTGAACATACCAATACATCAGGCGGAAGACGACACAGATACCTCTATCGCAAATATAGGTGTGAGCTTTGCAAATCGTGGGGATCAGGTGGGGGTTGCTGCAGACGACTCGAACATTTTTATGCTGCTTGTGTTTTTAATGTTTACCAGCGCGTCAAACAATTGGGCTTCTTTGCCCCAAATCGAAGACTGTGTATGATATACCAGTAGAGATAACAAGGCTGTCTTCATTAAGCGATCTGCTTTCAATTCTTTATGATTGTACCGGATGCGATACAACCTCAAAATTGTACTGCAAAGAAATACGACAAGCTTTTGCTGACCAATGCAGAACTGAGGACCGACGTGCAAGTATTCTTGCAAACGGGTGCCACGAAGGAGAATATTGCAGCCAGCGGAGCGCGTTTAATATATGGACTATATAACATCATCAAAGAGACTCCACTAGAAGAAGCAAGATATCTTGCTTACAACAGAGTATTTGGTAAACTGCAGTTTCATGCTAAATTCGATTTGGCTTGTCTTCCACCAACAAAAGCAACTGCAGATCAGCAATTATTTCTGGTATACCATCAAGTTCAAAATGGCTGGGAAATGCTTTGCTACCAACAGATTGGGGATGGAAATCTGTCAAAAGTAGTTTACTGCCCATTCCAACTATGACCTGTCACCGGCTCCAGAACATCTGCTCAAGTTAATAGATTGTAACTGTCGTACGCAATGCACAACAAGATGCGAATGTAAGCGATTAGGAAGGCTGTGCTCAAAAATGTGTGGAACCTGCCAAGGTATATCATGCAACAACACTAATAGCGAAGAAGATCTCGATGATATTGATAGTTAAAGTTGATAGTTTGAAGTAATAAAATATTGACATACATTTTTTAATTTTTTTATCATGGATTTTTTGAAGGTTGGTTTCTTAATAAAATTAAGTTATTTCGTAAACGGCATAACGCACAAGCGTTATCATCCATAATGTTATGGAATACTTTTTTTTTTAATAAATCTAACAATTCTATTTGTACAGTAAAACTCCAAAAATTTACTTACTTTTAACATTTAGCTCAAATTTTGCCCAACTTAACGGCCATAAATTAAAAAATAATGTTACACAACATTGAGCACTATTAAATTCTCAGTCATTTTTCGAGTTTGTGAAGTTCAGAAGTTATTTTAATTTTTCTAAACAACCAAAATTGGTTATTTCAACCCTGATTGCAGGATTGGCTCAACCTTTAGAGGTGGGGATTTTTTCTAAAATACTACCTTCAATTAGTACTACAACCCTGTAAAGTTTCGTTTCTATTGGAATTATGTACTACTTTTGCACAAAATTCCTGCACTATTATGCATTTTTTCTCGGCAGAACCCAGACCCAAATTGTAAAACCATTCCGACAATTTAAACGATAAAACAAAATAAAAAGCACTAACACTGCACTTTTCGTTTGTTTTATTTTACGTCCGAACCTCACGACAATAAAATTGAAACTGAAAATAGAATTGAAAAAATGGAATGACATTGAGCAACATACCGACTTAAGTTTCTGAGCATTTAAAGAAGGTCTTCTTGCTACGTAGATGACATTTTATGCATTGCTAGACAGATAAATTCAAATAGATATTAAGACAATTTTATTTTTAACAATTTTCAGGAAAAACTCCAATAGAAGAAAAAACAATAGTATTCCTTTTCTTGACAAGTAATATCAGCTGGCCCACACCAGATATATTTCGCTAGTGTATATGTTCATTCAATTCAGCAATGGCCAGCAGTAATAACTTTATTTAAACTTATCTATGGATGCATCAGCACAAGTTTTATCATAGCACACTAAAATAAAGTTTAAAGGGAAGTCGAAACAATGAACTTCTCAAATACTGAAAACTCTAGCTTTTTGAGGTGCATAAAAAAAACTTGAAAATGATAATAAGAACTTATCAAAAGACCCTCGTAACGGAAAGAGGTAAGTACATTTTACCAAGCTGCTATTATTCACGTCAAATTATTATCCTAATAGCTTTGCCTTATACATTTCCCAATTCAATTGGATCAACAACAGCAAATGTGTTTCATACATATACACGCACACAAAAGCTCAAAAATCTTTTACCCTTGAATTGTTATTTATAAAAAAAAAAAAACAAAAAAAAACTGTAAGACAATCGTGCTTTTTCCTTTTATCATTTTCTCAGCAAAAATAAAATTCATCTTATCGATTTTCCAATTTCAATAGAATATTTATAACAATTATCCGTAGTATTGGTGCGCTCTTGTAAATAGTAGTACTATATATATTCTCAAAAAATTTCGTTTGTGTATAATGAAAAGTTTCTATGCTTTGTGTAAAATTCAAGAATAACATCAGCCATACCATAATTTATTCGAATGGAACATGTATAGCGTATACATTTAAGATGAACGAAACTGACGTCACGCCAACCTAAACCAACTGATAAAATATTATTTAATTTATTTATGTATTTTACACTGGAAATTTTAATATTATCGTAAGCAAATGTCTATTAACAGTTATACTCCTCTTCGATAAAATATCAAAATTTTATAAAAAAAAATTAGCTTTTGGTAATGCCGCCGATAAATAAATAGAAAGTTTTATTTGTGACGACTGACTTCGTCATATGCGCAATAATCAGTTTAGTTATATGCATATATATATATATATATATATATATATATATATATATATATATATATATATATATATATATATATATATATATATATATGTATATATATATATATATATATATATATATATATATATATAGGTATATATATATATATATATATATATATATATATATATATATATATATATATATATTTTCTTTTATCTGCAATTTTAGAACATAGGGCGTCTACTAGGTTGAACCATCTTACTATATTAGGGGCTTCTGCTTTTATTCCCACCCATGATTTGCCAAGTTCTTTGGTTTCTGTTGGCACAGTTCTTCACTAAGTTATTGCTGGTTTCCCGATTTTTCTTTTCACTTGCGGATTCCTGTTCAACGAGATCTTATTATCTAGGTTTCCTTAGTATATAACCAATCTATCTCCATTTCTATTTCTTATTTCGGTTTCAACGACCAACTGCTTCGTGATTCTGCACAATTTGATGTTAGCTATGGTGTTCAGTCAGAACGACTTCAATATTCGTAGAATGCACTTATGTAAGAACAATTACAGTTTCTGTATGATTTGTTTGTATATGTTCCTATGTCCTACACACATACCGTAGTTCTGATTTTACAGACGATTTGAACATTTGTATCATGGTCTTATGGGACAGAAAAGAGGTTTTCCAGATTCTGTATGTATGACATATATTGTCCTACCTGTTTTTGTTATTGTGCAACTATAGCAAGGTATACGGATTCGCATACATCTTCAATGTGTTGTTGGGATCTCATCATCTTGGTTTTCCTTATGTTTGTCTTGAGAACAACTTCGTTAGCTACATCTGATAGCTGGTAATAATTTTTGCAATTTGCTCCTTGACAAGAGATTTTCGCTGATGTTGATGACCTGTTCTTCGAAATATTCTTTTTTTTTTTTAAATGTGCTTTAAAAGCTTGATCAGAATCATTCCTTATTGATGGTATACGGGTAACTTTGCCATTGACCTTTCTTGAATACTGGTGCAGTGCCAGCATGTTTTGATTCAGAGCTTTACTTCCTCAGCAGCTTTGAGAAGCCGTTTTCTTGCCAATTTTTTTACTTAGTACGCTGTAATTTTGATGTGGGCTTCTCGTTCCCCATCATTGTTTTATACTGGTAGCTTCATTTCTATGGATATTGAGTTGGGACATCTCATTTTAGATGTTTCTTGAATCAGTATTTCTCAATCTGTTTGGATTCAAATTTCTTTTATTGGACTTTGATTTGAAATAATGCTATTTCCCGTTGATGAAAGCTGTGGATGTCTGCGCCCTCATGTGAGTATTTTTTTGATGATATTTTATGATGTTCTACCTGATTTTTAGTTCTGGCATCCGGTGATGTCCATGAGAATTTGTGAATATTTTGGTAAGGAATACTACTGCTGCCTAAGTGCAGCTAATTATTGATACAGAAGTCATTTGAAATCATTTTTCATTGTTATTTCGCATATAATCCAAAGACCATTATTTTATTAATGAGGCTTGACATCTAGGAAATGGGCAACCTGTTTACTTTACTGAAGAAAATGAAGTTCAACGAGCGTTTACATATAGCTATCTCTTTATTAGGAATAACTATAGCACACCATTGGATGGTAGAATAGAACACAATATTCGATATTGAAATTAAAAAGGTCTTAAAAAATGATCCCTTATTTGGGATGATAAAATGGTCCATAAATATTCATTACAAGCCTTAAATTGCGCATTGAAGGATCTTAAAGGAAACGATAGACATTTCGGTAGCGTTGTGGTTTTGTATATAGACAGGCGATTTTAGACAAATCTTACCACTTATTCTACGGCCCAAACCTGCTGCACTTTTTTCCACTTAATTCAAAATTGGCAACGGATGGTTTTTTCAATCACATACATTTTGTTTTGGGTGACATTTGATAGTTCACAATTGACTGTGGTTAGTGCAGTATAAATAATAATTTATAATAATTTAGGTCCAATCTTGATTGGCGTGCTCGAAAGTTCGATTTGGCAGGCTTTGGCAATAAACTGAATAGATACTATTGGAACACTGAAAGACACACTCGAAAAATATTTTTATGGTACCCTAGTTAGGCTTTTGGTATCATTGGGCAATATTTCATACTCATTATGATGACTGTTTCCTTAACCAGGAGCTCGAAATAAGCAAAAATACTATTATAAAATATTTGGATATTTTTACTAATCATTTCAAAACTGTCAAATTCAAGAACGTTTTACTCCAAAAATGCATGACCATGCATAAATTGCCCAATAAAAATCGTAATGTTGATCCGATTGTGTGGACACCTTTTGATCTATTTCATAATTTCAATCGAAGTACACCGGGAGTTTGTAAAGCGTCAAAAAATTGTATTTGTTTTTTTGTCAAGACTAAAATTTTTAAAAAATACAAAACGCATCGTATAGTGTGCGACAACTTCCTGCGGGAAGAGTGCTATAAATGAATTCTAAAAATTTTGGGGCCTTCGTTGACGCGAAAGAGTTCTCCAAATTAAAAGAAAATAAATTTAATAGGCGAAGAAATTTCTTCGAAGAAAACGAAAAAGAACAAAAATATTCGGTAATTTCAAAAGGACCGACGTGCCACAAAAAAACTTCTGGAGTCTCACCGTTTCTTATTGAAATAGTTTGGTCGATGATAACATCGTATTTTAAAGAAACCGATTACTGAGTGGGGATCTTTTGGTTCTTATACAAACAAAAAGGATACAACAAATTAATGAGAGCAACGAAACTGGCTGAGATGCCAATAAAAGTTGAAGAACACAAATTTTTAAATTTAAGCAAAAGTGTCATCTTCAACCACGACTTGTGCGATGTGCTTCGGTGTTATCTAGCCAATAATGATATGAATATAATACTTGTGAGTAAACATGGAAGCGTCAGAATAAAACGTTTCAAATGAATGGTTAAAATTTCCTGTCTATAGATCACTCGAATTAGTATATTAAAGCCATCACTAGCAAAACTCGGGATTTGGACAGATATCTATTACTTATCAATAATGTATATGACTCCACTTAAATGTGTTAATGATAGGGCTAAATCGCTCAAGAAATTTTGCCAAGTTATTTGATATATGTGGAAACTTGTTGGCTAATCTTGAACCATGAAAGACCAACAAGGATGGCATATTTAAGGGCCAGAGCCAGTGCGATAGACATTACTATAGTGTCTAGTGGACTTAACAGTTAGTGATGAGTCATAGGTATGAATGAGTTTCACACAGCAAATAAATAGTTGATGAGAAACACCTTGAGTGTGAATGGAGATAGTGAATAACATGTGGAGCACGAATGTAAGGAAAAGTGAATGTAAAGTGCATGGGTGGTAGTACAAGGAAATTGAGTATTGGTATTATAGAAAATGGATAGTCTTGCGTAAGTTGCGTGAATGTAATAGGTGTATTTACCGCAAATGTAGAATGATTTATGAACGAGGACGATTAAAGAAGGCTATCCATAGAGCAAAAAGGAAAAGTAGGAGGATCTTTGTGCCAGCAACGTCACCAAATTCAATAAAGTGATAGGGAAAAAACGACCGAAATTTGGTTTTAGATGATCCAGAGATGGATGGTCAATTCTTGATAATGATGAGGAATGTTAGGAATAACATAGTCAAGAATGTAGGTTACCTAATGTTGAAGAAATAATTAATGAAATGGGTGTAGAATTTAAAAGGAGTTACGGAATGGTTTGGAAAGTTCAAAATCCACAACCCCAGGAATGGATCGAGTAAGTTATAAAATTATTGAATTGTTGTGTTTAGAAGCAATAAAGGAACCGTCGCTTCGAATTCTTAACAATGTATAGATGAGTGTAATTCCAGAAAAATGAAAACAAAGCAGAGTGGTTCCGATTCCTAAGATAGATAGATATAGGAATCTAGCAATAAACTTTAGGGGTATATGACTGTGTGAATGTTGACGAAAGATAATATTCTTGTACATGAAATGATGACAGGGTTGCGAGGAGAAATGGTTTATAAAAATACACAAAGAACCACAATAATTTTTTTTAAATATGAGAAATTAAAAAAATGCAAATTAATTATTTTGCACATGTTGAGGTCTACACAGATACTAATATAAGTGAGGACCGAGTAGTTGTGGGAATTTTCATTCCCTTAATGAACAAAGAGAATGATGAGACTAGCTAGTGGTATCTGTATAATGAGATGATTGCAGTGTGGAAAGATATCAAGTTGGTCATGAATGTATAGAGGAACAAAAAAGTTTTATTCTCTTAAAGCAAGGTGAGGGTAATCAGAGAACTGTGTTTGTAGAATTGGTGTAATAGTACCTTCAATCTTGTGAGAGTGAAGTGATCCTTCAATAGATACCTTCACACTTACAAATTGAGGAGAACGAAAGAGCCGATTTGTTTGCAAAAAAGATTTGTGCAGTTGAGGGAATAACAGAATATAAATAGATGGATGCTAGAAACGTACTTATCAGTTTAAGTATCTGTTTAATTTATGGAGAAAATGGGAGATTGAATCTATTGAAAAATGTTGAGAAAGGCAAGAAATAAAGAGTGTTTTTTAGAGGTAGAAGACTTTAAATTTGCAACATAGTTTTCTGTGACAGCAAATTTGACAGTTCTCGGTTGTTATGAGGTTAGTTTGGTTTGACAATTTATCATGAATAGACTCATGCCAAAGCAACATTTACAAATTGTTCAAATTTGATCCACAGTTTCATTTAAAATCACACTTTTGGTTGAATGGTTATGTCAATAAACAGAATTGCCACATTTGCGGTGATGATAATCCATAAGCCATTATCAAAACATTATTCAGAAAAGTCAACGTTTGGTGGACTTTATGGGCTGGAATCATTGGTTCAAATTGTTTTGAAAAATTATGATGGTCAGAACGATGGCCAATGGTAAGCGATACATACACATGATTACTAACTTTAACATGCCTCAATTGGAAGGTATTAAGTTTGTAGGCATATGGTTTCAGCAAGATGGTGCACAGCGGTTGACACAATTAATTTATTAAAAGAAACATTTGACGAACGATTAATTTTACGAAATGAACCTGTTAACTGACCATCTTGTTGGTGCAATATGACGTCATTAGATTATTTACTCTGGGGACATGTAAAGTCACATATCTACGCCGATAAACCAGAAACAATTGAGCACTTGTATACCACTATTTCAGATTTTGCCATATACGCGCCAGCCGCGGTGGATAGAGCAGATAGACATGGCACTTTGGGATGGTGCACACATTATGGTTTAAATTTGCATAGACTACACTGATGTGGGAAGCGGAATTTAAAGTTTTGTTGTGGTTTTTAGAAAAGGTGTCTGATTTTTGGATTATTTAAAGCTATAACTTATATGAAAAGATCTAAAGTTGAAGGTCCAAATCAATTTTAGATTCATGGATTGAAATTCTTATGAAGGAATTTAACAAAAAATCTACTTAATATTAAAATGTGCATTCCGCAAATAATTTTGAACATGACTGTGTACTCAAAACAAATATATAAGCTGTTCGTCTTTACACTGGTAGAAAAATTTTTGATTCTATATACAACATAAAAAATTTAAAAAAAAAAACGAAAAAGTTTCATTGTTTGTACCACTCACGCAAAAGCTCGATATAGAAAAATCTCGTTTACAAATATACTCGTATTTACGAAACGAACGAAGAAAATTGCTAATGGAAATATATTTCCCTTTTTTACGTCCTTCGAAATGTATTTATGTATACAGTGTACCCATAGAGTTGAGTGAAACACAAGTAAACTTTGTTGGAAAGGATGGTGACTATACGATGATGATGATGAGTTAAATGTTAAAAAACGGATAGAAGTAAAAATTTTTGCTCTTTCAACCTTCTATCAGCTTTTCTCGTTTTATTAAAGCTTTTGTTGTTTGTATACACATGTATATCAATGGATGAGCGATTTAACCAGATTTAGAGAGAGTGTAGAAGGGATGAAATTTTTTTTTTATTTGCGCAGTATTTTATTTTTGCGTTCTATTCTGTGTTCTGTGTTAATTGCACAAATCATACATTATGTGGGCTTTTATGAGTCTGGAAAATTGAATTTTTTCGTATCTCGCAAACAAACAACGAGAGAAATACATTAAAAACGTATGTATGAGCCGAAAAATTGTTATTGCCATTTTTTGTGTGCGTTCATTGTTTTTAGTTTTTCGTGCAGATTATTTTAAGAGACAAGTACTTTTAGGATGATATGAGTAAGTATGAGTATCTGTGAATATATGTGTTTTGTGTTTACAGGAAAAATTTGTGCTTTAGACTATAAGCCTTTTTGTATTGTGGTTATTTCAAATTTATCTTGCAAATACATAAATTTTCAATGTAATAAGCTAACTAAACACATCTAAATAAAAGCTCTTTTTTAAAGCTTTGTTGAATTAAATTAATTTTGTTATTTATATTTCAATAATTTTTTATGTACTCTGTATACTTCAAAATGAATTGCTTTTTGACACTATGTTAAGTCGACTTTCTGGTCTTTTTGTTTATCGCTACAATGGCCGGTAATATGAGTGAGGTTAACTAGTATAATATCATAAATTTACGGAACAGAATTGCCCTAATGTTTCGCAAAAAAGCTATACAGTATCGTTTGCTTGTCATAGTAGGTGACGAAACGGAAGTTGGGACAGGTTCTGTCACTCAAAAATGGGGCAATTTGAAGTAACTATATCAGCAATGAAATATTATCGATTGAAACTCGTTTTTCGCCAAAAAATCGATGTCCAAAAAGTGGAGTCCGTGAGACCCAAAACTATATGTTGCTTTACAGTGAAAATGGCCTCGACAATCTTGGTGTTGCGTTTATACTAAAGCCAGGCATTGTTTCAGATTTTAAAGCAGTCGACAAACATAGGTGTTAGCTACGTTTACGCATGCGACTATAGCCAACTTGTCAATAATTTGTCTGCATGCGCCCTTGAATGTGTTCCAACCGAAAAACAAAAACTTATTCTACAACAATTTGGATCATCTGATGGAATCCATATTGGTGTCTTTAATATTAGATCATAGCGTACGATACTCAGGAAAAAATCTTGCAATCGCACACGATCTCAATGTGACTAGCACATTTTTCCTTCATAAAAACAGACCTGCGCTAGACGACCCGAGATCATACTGATCTTATGTTAATTTCTAAGACTTTGTCTCGCCCACCTATAAGCGTATTTTTAGGTGGTCCAAACATAGCTTCGCGCAGATACATCAATTTATTAGATGGCCAACCTTGGGAATGTAGCAGATATTGGCAAATAAGAAAATTTTTTGCCACTTTCACAAGTTTTTTTATATACCCGCTTTGTTTGCTTTCAATACAGCGCAAGATCGCATCCTTTATAAAGTGGTTATAAGAAAAAAACGATTCACGGATCGTGCGGAGAGCTACTTAGATCCGAACTCATCAATGATGAAACACCGGAAACACACAAAAAAATAACCGAGAAACTTAATTCAAGAAACTTATACTGAATACTGTGCAGATATCATCAGTATAAGAGACAAGGACCAAACGATGAAAGATTTGCGGCTATATTAACGATGCAAGGAACTCAAGAAATTTATGTAAAACGATAGCAAGTTGGAGTAACATACACGCCGCTGCTTTTGAAGAAGTTCCAAACCCATATCAGTATTCTAAATACTGTACTTCAGACAAACAAAGGCTGCGACATGGTTGGGCTGACAAAATGAAGACGAGATGACCTCAGACAGAGATAGTCTAGCGTATACTTTTCAGTGCCAATTAGAAACAATGGATCCAACCACCAACTACAACGTCGAGTTGGCTCACCAAATGACTAACTTACTTTTGGTGGACGATCTGACAAGTATATACAATATACCATAATGAAACGCATAAGAACATCGAGCGATAGCCTACTTTTCTTAAATCCACCTGCGGTGGAAAAACATTTATCCGGCAAGTCGAGGTATCATCTGGAATAGCGACCACTCTATTGGATGAGGAAGTAAGCTTTGAAGCTACTTTTCAATATTAATACAGAAGATAAAAACCGTATCAACAATAAAAGCAAGAGTTCTGATCAATCTCAAGTCTTTAAAATGTTTAACCCTAAAAGAATGACTTTCGACAAACGCCGCCCGTAATTATGCAGTCAATAAATTATGGCTGTAATTATAATTATATAATTACAGCCATAATTATAAGCTAATGAGCTTCAAGTTTGCCTCAAATTTTTTATGGAATAAAGAGAGTGATCCCAACACGCAAAAATGAGAGGGCAAATCAAATTAGCGAGCGCATATAGTCTATTGCCAGCGGTCCTGCTGCAACATCTAAAATCAACAGCTTTACAGTTAGGGAAATCATCACTTTTCCACAGTTTTATACAAAAACTTTAAACAACCAAAATTGCGGCCCAATGAAATCATTCAAACCTTGAGGTTCTCTTGTCCATCTCCAGTTTAAAACCGTTACAAATATCTAATTCTATTAACCCTAAAATTCGTATTAATAATAAAAAACAATTAACGAACCAAAAAAGTTCTAGCAGGAAGTAAAAGCTTTATAAAAGAGACAAAATAATTTATACACCTTATAACTGACATGCGTTTTGGAAGTTCACTTCTTTTTGGACTACCATAAAAGGTAAATATTTACACGGTAGATGTTTTACCATATTCTGACAAAATACATAATAATATATAAATTAAAAATTTACAAAGATTTACATATTTTATTAGAAAAACATCTTTCCAAAATAATAATTAACAACTAAGAACATCAACAACAACAACAATAATAACGTAAATACATAAGCATCTTAAAAATGAGATAAAAGAAAAGCTCGCACATATGGATGCCGATCTTTTGATGTATTTTAGGAGGTATTAAGACATAATTGCAGGCAGACAATGTTACTGTGTGTGTGTCGGGTTTTCCAATTGGGATGTTTATATTTTGTTTACCGAACTATAGGTTTTTTAACGAAATGCGATTTTATTTTGAAAGAATTTCTTTGCACTAATTCACATAAATTAAGCAAATACGGGCATGGAAAGGTTAATTCAAAATGTAATTAACGGTAATCCTATCAATGCCTAAATTTGGCTTAATTTCATGATATATTTCAATGTTATCTTGGCGTAGATTAGTTAAAATTTAACAACCTTCATTGGTGCCTGCTTCACAAAGCTTCAATAATAACTCTCGTATTTCTATGTATAGATTGTTCAATATTTAGAAATAATCATTCTCACCGAATAATTTAATCATTGACTGACCCATTCGGACGAAAGCCTTCTTGGCACTCATCTTCAATTTCCTCCGCTACAGTGGAGATTCTCTGCAATATTACATAATACGGTAAAATGTATGCCGTACAAAGGAGATCTATATGCCGCGATTATTTTTACATTTGAACCGATCTACTTTCTTAAAGATATGTTATAACGTGGCCCCTAACCATTGGTCGGACATAACTTCGCTTTGACATACTAATAGAAAAAGACATATCAATCACCTCCGCAGGAGAAAGATTTCTTCTTAAGTCATTTTTAAGGCGGTGATTCATGTACAAAATGTATCTGATAGACATAAATTATAATCGTTTTGATTGATTGAAGGTCCGCCATAGTATTTTATCGTACAACAAAAATTAAAAATTTAATTTTGCATAAGATATCGCTTAAAACTTGGCCTAAAAATTCTAAAACCAAAAATTTATTAAAATGACATAAAAATATCCTTACGATAAAAGTTTATTCATGTATCACTTACTGTGAATATTATTTTTATCTTATAAGACAAAAAAATATTAACCAATCAAAGCTATTATAATTTGAGTCTATCAGATAAATTTAATACATGAATCACCGCCTTAATTCACATAACAACAGTCTTCTTTTAAAAGCTTTCATCTATTACAATTTGGCACATGTCGAATATTACGATCAAAAAAATGCTCCTTTCAAGTGTCGAATATCGCATCGATGTTAGCACGAAGATTTTCATCTTTGTCCCGAATGTCAAAGACTCAAGTCTAAGGGATTGGACAAGTTCGGTGACGCCTTAAAGAAGTTTCGTGAATTGGGGAGCTATTGTGCTTTTAAGAATTTAATCTTCCATCATTTGCGCTTTGACATAGTTTACGAAACCGTTATGTAATTTTTAAATTTCCGCTATAAAGATGGAAAACCCTTTATTTCGTCATCTTTAATGAAGCCATGACGAACTTAATCAATTTAAACAAACGAATTCTGCAAATACGTAGAGTAGATAATCTTTAACGTTCATATATCGAAAATAGGATTAAAAATTCAGTTTAAATGATTTTACACATAGATTCGATTGTCATATCATCAGTCATGCGTATCGTATTACGTCATACAATTATTTAATTAATTTGCATGAAAAGAGGAAGTTACTAAAAACTACGGTCCTCAATGTTTACGTTCTAATATATAATCCCGGGATTATCATTTTTTTTTTTGGTTTGGTCTACATCATTTACTGTTTATCATGACTTATTTAATTAAAATGTAACAAATTTTTGACAAGTTGTCAAAACTTATTTCAAAATTAATGTTTGCTAAACAGATATGGAACTTGAACTGGCAACATGTTATTACTATAAGAAACAAGTAAGAATTTGTGGTAAGTAATTTTCATATACTTTTATGGAAATTCAAGGTGCCAGAAAAAGAGCTATCTAATGGCAAAGCACATTGGGTTTATGTAGTATTCTGATAACAACTTATAATTGATCATAATATATGCAGCTCTATATTGGGGGCTATTGCCTTTAACTCACCCCATGTCTTACTTAGTTGTTTGGCTCAGTTAGCATAACTGTGGTGTTCCGACTTTCCTCTTTCCTTGTGGTTTCCATTCTAATGACATCCTGACAATGTCACTTGATGGTATCCGAAGTTTATCCGAATTTTTGTTTCCTAATTTTTTTCTTTATATCGACCATGTTTACAGAAGGAGCTCCTCGTTCGTGATTTTTTTTTAGCCAGAAGGATCTTATTAGTAATTTATTTACAGAGCTTTATTTACAAATAGCTAGAGTCTTCGTGTGATTTTCTACGTGTTTTCCATGTTTTACAACCTTACAGTATTACTGATTTTTCACAGACATCAAACATTCGTAGCTTTGTATTTCTTGACAGATCTTGTTGAGCATTCGCACTAAAACAAGCATTCAAGAATTTTTTTCACCTATTTAGCAGTTGATTTTCTGAGATTAGAGTTTGACCTGCTGCATCCTCCTAATTTATGGTATGTTGGTGAACAACATACCGGTGACCCTTCTGACACATTGATGCAGTGTACATCTGTTTCAATCGAGCTGAATCTTTATATTGCATTCTTATTTCTGCCATGTTTTTATCACACGATTGTTGCTTAAATTGACGGTGTTCCTCAATTTTGTCTTAGGCATCATCTCTTATCTACGGTTTCCTCGTATTGTCTTTGCGTCCGACTACTCTAGCTATCTTGGCGTAAGCTTCTATTCTATTTGTAATCTAGCGACATTCAAGTATGCTAGTTTCGTTATTGGTAATGTTAAGTTGTAGGGTTCATTGAACGCAATTCTGGTGTTGGCATTTCTGAACTTTCCTATGTTACATTTCCTCTTGTTGTTCTTTGCGTATTTTACAACGGCGGGTTTTACTTCCATTTAATTGGTTTTAATTGGTAATCGCTGGGAATGTTTGCTCTTCTTATTGCTTTGTCATCATGCAGGGATGATAGAAATTTCTTGTTCATCAGCACGTGATCTATTTGGTTTGTTGTTTTGCCATCTAACTAAATCCAAGTGTCGAGTTGTGCTTTCTTGCAGTTAGTATTCCTACACATTGAGAATGTGTATCGTGCCTGCCAGAGTACTCGTTGTTAGGCCCTCACTATTTTTTCATCTCACTTCGCTATGGCCTAATATTTCGATATTAGGTCATAGTCATTTGATTTAATTTCGATATTAGGCCATTCGCTGCATTTCCTTTTTACTGCTTATCTGTGTACCATAGCCAACGGTCGATATTTGTGTTGGCGGATTAATTTTATTTATTCTAGTATTCGTTTCTGTAATCATGTTGAATTCATATTAATGAATGATTGGTCCTATCCAGTTTCCCGGGCTACTGGATAAGGCATACTGGCCTACAGTATAGTTTTCTAGAATTTCTTGGACCGGATTCAAAAACTGGGATTATCTACGATAATTTCCAGTGGTGGGGAAAAATTTCTTGTCTACGATTATAATTGAATAAATACGCTAAGTGATTACCTAATGCTTAAGAACCAGTTTTCAAAATTAACGAAGGGATACCATCAGGACCCATAAACGTTTCTGTATCAAGTTAAATTAGAGCATATTTAATATATTTGTCAGTAATAGTTGCAATTGAAAACGATCATTAAGAATGTCATAATCAGAGTAAGAACTAGAACGATTGTTTAATTGTTCGAACCCACAAACTGAATTAAGATCATTACCCTGTATATCATTATAATTTATGGATTTGACTTAATACCAGATTCGATTTCTAATAAATAATTTCCATGCAAGAATTTATTCAATACCTTAAACTCATACCAAACGTGGGAATACAGAGCATAATCTCTTGCCACATCTTTCTATACCGTTTCTGTGCTTCCTTTTAACGGTTCAAAAGAATGCCGAGCTCTTTGTTGAACCACTTTTTTCAACACGAACTGTAGTGGTTGATAATTTTTGGGATGTTTAGATGAATTTCCAAACGATTGAATATTCAAACGAGTTTTACAAAAATTGCAAGTCCACGAGAAGCTTAAAATGTTGGATGTAACATGAAACCCTGTCCCAGAACCAATATACCAGCACAATTACGGTGGATAATGCATTTACAAGCATTTTCTACAATCAAAGTCAACCCCAAACGTGATCTTCGTAATGCTCTATAGACAGCCTAAAGAAGCTTTTTCTTTAATGTGAGGACCTCGCAACGAAAACGACCTCGTCTATCACTTCTGCACTAAAAAGATACAATTAAAACTTTTTAGATGCGCAAGAAAACCTCCCGTCATTGCATACAACGTCCAGGCGACTATATATTGAATTGAAAAAGCAAATTAGCACAATTTATATACGCGCAACTAAAAATCTCGGACACAACTTATTGCGGCAACATCACATCGGCAATCCAACCACTAACGCCCCAACAAATTAGAGTGATCATGATAAGGAGACAGCTTGCTGGTCATTTTTTGAATGCGGTAAGTATATATAGCGGAGTGCATTAAGAACGAATTCCTTCTGACTGTTTCAATTCTGTCTGAGTGACACATATAAAAGGGAGGTCAGACTAAGGAAATATACTTCAAGGCCGGAAAAATAACACATACAGTACCTTAAAAGTAAGTGGATCGCAAAAATGGCCGTTGTGCTTAATGCAGCACAACATCATATAACCTTTGTTGACGATATAATCAATATGTCTGATAAAAGTAAGATTGGTTGAGAAGACAATACCAAGATCAATCCAGTTATTAATTCGTATTACCGCACAACCTTAAAGAAAGTAGTGTTTAAAAATCGGCAACCGAATGCGGTAGAAAGAAAGAATCCTTCGTCGACATTTAAAAGCAGTGTGTTATAAGTCTACTAATCACAAGAGCTGTCCAGATTACGCTGTATCACATCGTCGATGAAAAGAAGGCACTTAGCGAATTTAAAACAACCAATCGGTACACCACTCCTTGCTCAGTAAAAAGATTGCAGCCAACTGATTGGAATAAACTCACAATTCAATTTCTCTAACTTAGTAATAAGGAGATTATGATCAACTTTATCAAAGACCTAGGCCAAGGCCAGTGAAAATAACATTAACTTGCTACTTAGAGTTTGTACTTCTGAAAAAGTCACGGCATAAAAAATAGATTCGTAACTGTTCATCTACCTAAACCATGTTGCTCGGCACAGATTAACTGGCGGTTATGGAATGACATAATTCTTGTTACCATATTGATTCAAAGAGTGACAGGACTAAAAAAATCGCAATCTACGGTAGTTTCCCACATCGCTTTTTTACCTAATTTGAAAATTGCAAAATCTACACAAAATGAAGAATAGGTGCTTATACCTGCACCTATTCGATCCAGGAACAGGTCCAGATATATACCTCAGCTATTGCTTGAACGATTCGGTTCTGTAGTTGAAATGGCAGCACTCGGGGTATAATATTCAGAGATGTGCCAAACATAAACTCCGCATTCTTCAAAGCAATAAAAGCATCCCACCGCCCCTATAACACTTCGAAATCATATTTACGTTTTCTGCAGATAACATGGTCCGAAGGAAAATATTCCCCCGAGTTCATTCTGATAGTGGACGAGGTTTCGCTAATAATTACTATGTATGTCATAATCGTTATCTAAGAGCCCCGTACAGAATGTGTTATAGTCGAAGCATGGGCGGTAGAAATTTGAAATAACTCCAGTACAGCTATTAGAAAAGTGAGAAGGTGCGACTGTTGGATCCAGTCAGTGAGTATGTTCGATCGACATATTCCAGTTGATCAAGTGCCTGAAGATGCAGTAAACAACACATAAGTCGATTACCATATTGTTCAACGTGACAAAAAAAATGTAGCCAATTCTCACGTGCCGTGAATTTTTTTGAGTCTAGACGTTCAACGTGATAATATTTGTTGCAGGGGCCGAAAAACTGCAAATATTCCTTACAAGATTTATTATCTTATATAACCCAGATAACCCCTTAAATGGTATCGATTCATTTATCATTTTTAGGTGAACATAATTTATAATAAATCTAACGTAATGGGGGTGAAATTAAGGCAAAGTTGGCCGTGTAAAAATTCCTACTAAAATAAAAAACTGGTCAAATGGATGATTTAATATTTTTTGAGATACGTTCCTTTGTCTTTTTCAGAAAATTAAGACTTCTAATTAATTAAATAAAAAAAATCCGTTAATCATTTTAAATTTCTTCCAAATTAAAAAAGTTTGACCTTAAAGTTTGGCATTGCAATTTTTTTTGACAAAAATGTAGAGTGTTTGCAATTCAACAAGAAATATTTACTTTATATCATTTCTTGCAAACAAGCAAAACTTGTTTGATTGTCTGCTTGCTTAAGTATGGTGTAAATATTTTATATGTCGTGTATAGTAAAGCTATGTTACGGTATAGTTCCATAGTAATTTAATAGATTTTATTTCTTAGATATCAGACGAAACACGGTTACTTTCCATTCCACGACCATAATTTGGCTTTCGCCATACCAAACAAGGTGGAAAAAACACTACACGGTAATATAAGATCTTACACTATAGATCGTGTAAAATTAATTCTTCTTCAACTATATTTCAAAACGGCTTACATGGGAGTGTCCATCATTCTTTCCCAATTATCCGATAGTTTCGGAGTATATAAAAATTTAAATTTATTCTGTTGGCACAGAATAAATTTCAAACATACATGTTTATATATAGTTAGTCTTGTAAGCAATCTATGCCTTGAAAAAACATAAAAACGAGCAAATTGTGCATAAAATTCTACTACAGCAATCTTTTCTTCCTGTAAGTGGCAACTTTACTAAAAACTTTGAAATTCGGTGGTAAAAATGTGGATATCATCAAAATCAAATCGGTCGCCTAACCAATTTAGGCAGTGACTATACATTGGTCACAACAACTCACTGACAAATGAATTCCCTAATGTATCTACTTTTCGTTGATTTTGGATGAAAATCTATATATTGATCCCACACAAGCATTGTATCAAGATACTGGAAACTTAATTCAATACAAAAGCAATTAAAGAGAAATATACCATGACACCTGAGGAGTAGGGCAAGGGTGTGCACTTTAGCCAATGCTTTTCCTGATCGCCTTAGATAGTGCCATGTGAAAACTATTTCACATCACTCGGTGATAAAACCAACACGTGATGTAACAAGGATGTCATTGGACTGGAACCGACAAGGGAAGAGAAAAGTAAGAAAACCAGCAATGACCTTAAGGAGAAGCAAATCATGAGTCTACTGATATAAAAGCAGTTGCCTTCAAATGCCTCTAAATTGTACCTAAATTATATTGAACAGAATCACTCCTCAAAAACAAATCACAGTGCTTTGTTATAGTTGAGAACAACCCATCAGGAATATAAGCAGTCACTTCTGGAGTACAACAAAGAGATGATATGTCTTTGATACACTGAAATCGCATGATAGAGTTCATCTCAATAGATAAACAAACCGTCAGTCCAACAAAGTCCTGGTATTTGTAAATAATGACTATGTAACTGGGTTTAATGACAAGCGTCTCAACTGTTAGAAACCGAGAACCAATAAATTACGGGAAGACTTACCATACGTTTAAAGAAATGAAGGGATCCCGGTAAATTTTAACCACGCCAAAACATTAAAAACCTTGCAAATGCCGACAAGCTACAACTAAGTACAAAATGTAATTAATGGCATTCGTAAGGAGAGTCATGCGAATAATATATGGTCCTCGGGGTTGATATCGATGCAGTACGCGACACTTGGAAGTAACATTTCTCTGATGTACATATGTGTCAAATGCTGCAGATAAAAGTAGTCAAATAAAGACTGCAAATATGTGCTTTAAGTACCCAACCTTTACAGAAAATTCACACTAGCCATACAGAGACTAAATAAAATCGTTCGTTCTAGACTTGATTGCATTAGCTCCGAGTACTTGATATTCGGACAGAATACTAACTTTTTGACCTCATTCAATTAGTACGGCAAAGCGAAGCAATACCCGATAAATAAAAAGACAAAGGTAAAGATCGATTTACCTATTTTTCAAGAGGAGCTCCTCGTTCGTGATTTTGTTTGGCCAGAAGCATCTTATTAATCGCTTGAGGAATTTACTTACAAGTACGAAGTATTCATGTGAGTTTTTGCGTTTTTTTGATGTTTTACAACCATACAGTAGTCCTGATTTTTCACAGGCATTAAACATTCGTAGCTTTGTATTTCTTGACCCAATTTGGGTGTGTCGCCTGTTTTTATCACTGTACAATCATGTATACGAATTTCCCGACCTCTTCAATGTTTTCTTGATTTATGTAAATTGGCGTATCAATGCTTCAGTATTATGGCCTTTGTCTTTCTAATATTGATTTTGAGACCAACTTCTTGTGCCAATTCTGTAACTATTTCAGCTTTCTCCTGCACATTAGCGTATTTGTGTGTTAACAGCCATATATCATCTGCGAGCTCAAGATTATTTAGGCGATTGATGAGGTCCCATTGTATTCCATTTGGACTTGCTACGTCTAATCTGCGCATTACATTGTCTAACATTATTGATAACTGCAGTGGGGACGGTACAGATCCCTAACTCCTCGGTGGTATTTTTTACTATGTTTACCTTTATATTGAACTCTATTTCCAGCAGCCCAGTACATTTATTTGATGAGTTCTATACTATTTCCTTCAAAAGTGTAATCCAAATTGCGCTCCTAATAATCGAATCGAACGATCCTTAAAAGTTCACGAAGACCAGGTAAAGCGGTTCTATTCATTAGATTGTTCAAGTGTTATCCGAACTATTCATTATGTTGTTGAGCAGACAGATTTCTTTTCACCTGTTTAGCAATTGATTTTCTGAAGATAGAGTTTGACCCGCTGCACACCTAATTTGTGGTGTGTATCTAAACTTTTTTGTGACCCTTGGCAAAGCTTTTCTATTTGTGACCATTTTTAAGCAAATTTACCAGTTTCGTAATCGGTAAATTTGCTTAACTGTAGACAATTATTATGTCGGCATTTCTCAACCAAATTTATCCGGTGTCAAGTTTGTTAAAAAAATTTCAGCAGCCCCGATATCCTACTAAAGTTAACCTACTCATCGATTAAAAGCGATACATCGAAAACCCAAGTTGCATTGTGATTAAATATCTATAGCTAAAATTGTGCAAATTTCAAAAATGCATTATTCTCTAAACTATTCAGCGCATATATAAGCAAAAACCCGAACCATTAAATCAGGTCACCTACTTGTGTAGTCGAGAGCGAAATTTTATTGTAAATTATGTAAACCACCAACATCTTCACATATATAACTTTGAAACTAGTAAAATTTTCTAATTACACAAATAAAATAGAAAGACATCAAACTTGAGCTGGTGCCACACACTCACTCAATCATGTGCCACCGAGAACCAACAAAAATATAACTTTACTCATAAAATTCAGCATCACGTATCACACATGTACGACTGTATATACATAAACTATACATAATGTATGTACACAAGTATTTTTCCTTAACTTTATCCAACTGGAACAAAATAAAATTTATTGAGATTTTTCAAATTCTATATAATTTTCCACTGTAAATAGTGTATTCGTATATATAAATACATACACATATAGAGAAGCGCAAAAATATTTCTCATCGACCTAAATTTTACGTCATACTATATATGTATTGGAGTAATTTTCACTGTGACGTCATAAAAAAAATTGTAATACTTTTATCTCTTTTTACTTAAAATATATATACTAATACGAATGCACTACTACCATAATATACTACTTTGTGATACTAAAATAAATTATTTTATTTATTTATTTATTTTGTGTCTTTTTCGTTTTTATTTTGCTTTTTTTTCGTGAAAACGTCTATCGACTTTATACATATATATTTTCAACTTTTAATACTGTATCGTTAACCGAACGTAACGCACGCTTTTAAAAAAAAAAAAATTATATAAAAAATTATATATGTATATATATATATATATACATATATGTATATATATAACAAAATTAATTAATTTATTATAAATAAATAAAAAAATAATTTATTTATTTATTTAATTAATTAATTCATTAAAAATATATAAATTTTTAATTTTTTTTCGTTATTTTTTTTTTTACTTTTAAAATTCGACAAAGTGTAAAATAATATATAATTTTATTAATTTTAAAGTATTTAATTTTATAATTTTTAATAATTAATTTTCTACTTTTATATAATTAATTTAAAATAATAATTTTAAAAATAAATAAATAAATAGTTTACATTATATAAAACGAAAAATTATTAACCTATTTCAAAGTCATCTGTGTGTTAAGTGTAAAGTTTATAGAAAAATTATTTTCATGAACTTTTCAAAGTGCAAAAATATTGAAAAGGAAAATTTTGTGAAATTTTATAGTAATAATATGTGTGTGGGTGGTGTCGGTGTTCTGGTGTAGTTCTGGAATTTCGGAATATACATATTTTGTGCGTGTTTTCGATAAAGAAATAAAAGTGTGATTGATCCACAGTTATGGAACTTTAAAAGTTAATTAAAGCTTTTGGAAAAGTAAGGTGAGCTTTTTCGTATTTCGACATTTTTATTTTTTCAAACAACGCCTTATAATCAAATATATGAAGACGAAAAAGCCTCAAATGGGAGCTTTATATATATATATATATATATATATATATATATATATATATATATATATATATATACAGTGGTTTTACATGTTCATGTTCGTTTCTCAATTTCATCGATTTTCTGTACACCATGTTATTTAGAGAGTTGAGAGTTGACTGTTCTAGTTTTTTCTTATTATTATTTTAATGTTTTTGGTTTTTTTTTTATATTTAGAATGCAAAAAATGAAAAACAGAAATGAATTTTTGTTTTGTGTAAAAATGAGATGGAAAACTACATAAGTTTTGTGCTCCATATTTTTCCGATTGTTTAGTTTGCAAGCAAAATGGTAAAATTTTACTGGAAACATGATGTATAAAATGTTATTCGTTTACTACCTTTTTTGAAATATTTTTTGGTTAGTTTATTGGTTCGAACTGGAACAGATGGTATTAACCTTAATCAAAAGGGGTTCGCAAGTGTTTCAAAATAAGGTTAGATAAAAGTCATATAATAAGATTTAGTCACCAGGGGTTGACTGTTTATTGTACTTTGTTATGAAAGTTCGATATATTTTGACCTTGATCGATATGCATTTTGGCTGGGGCAGAAAAAATATTGCTGAGGCGCATAATCTAGTGCACCAAGGTCATAAAAAATTATACACAAATAATATAATATTCTAAATGTTTACAAATGTTTTTTTTAACCAAATTTTGAAAATTTCCAAATTTTAAATCGATTCCTAAGTCTTCCTAGTATAATTTTTGTATTTATAGAATGTTAACCTTGATATTTTCCAGGTTTGCCTTGGAATATTGTTGCTATAGTATGCAATTTTTCCTATGGGAGGAGCTTAATAGTGGAATATGATTGAGGCGCAAAATCTAGTAAATCAAGGTTAACTGATTTTATGCATAACTGAAGTGGAGTAGCCGTAATAGTTTAATGGAGCTAAATAAAGCTCGAAATAATGCCTACATTTTTTAAATGCGAAGGACATCTTAAAATTTTCTTCTCAAGTGGAATTTTGTATATTTCTAAACATGGAAAATTTATTTTTCTACCTACGATATTATCCTTATTTTGGATACTGACCATTTATATTATTAAAAATCAATGCATCAAAAGCAATAAAAGCTTATGCTGTATAAAAGCGTTTTTTTCGTTGTTTATAAACTATAATTTTATTTTTGGCTTTTTAGTGTCAAAATAACTTTACTATTTTTACTATTGATACAAAATACATTTATATTTGGGTTAGTCAGCATTTTTCGATGCATATGCAAAGTTCTACAATAGTTTCAATATTAGTATATAGGGTACCTTTTTCTCAGCTTGAGATAAACCTGCAATACCATTACACAATACTTGGGTCAAGATTGTTCCAAAATGCATTTAATGGCAGTAAATGTTTCCTACTATTTACGTGTGTAAGTACTATTACATTAGTTCTATACTGCCTCATGTCCAGATTTTATTTTTTTTAACTGCCTTAAAACTAACAAGATGTACGCAAATCTTATAAACTAATTAAATACAATTGATTAAGATTTAACCTATGTTAGTTCTTAATATTAATATGCACTTAGTGATTTATTCTAAATAAGCTAGCTATAGACCCAAGGGAACGTTTTTTTTAAAGATATGTTCTATTTTAGCAGATATGTTCTATTTTCAACCGGTACTATTTGCTGTACTGCTGAATTGTATCTGCTATTGTTTCGATGCTTAAATTTCAAAATATATTTTATTACATTAGAAGCACCCTAAATTGAATGCCATGTGTCCAAAAAGATTTAAGTTAGAATTGGCTTAAGTTTCTGAAGGACCATTTTTCGAATAGCTTTGAGAGTGTCGGAAGTAGACTGATTAGACGTTATGAGTTTACTTTTGTTTCATCTTTACCGGGTTTTGGAATTATTATGATTTGTGAAATTTTCAAGGTTTTAGGAAAGTAGCCCGTTTTCAGTATAGCATTGAAAATGTATGTTATTAGTTTGATACATTTTTCCGGAAGGAAAACTTTTCTGCTGAATAGATCAAAACCTGCTGCTTTTTTTAAGGGTTTTTTTTTTGGGTGTAAATGGTTTACTATATGTTGACCAAATATGTTTGCTTTATCTGCATCACTACTTGGCCAGATTCTATCAGAAAGAAGAATCGGAGATAGTGAAAATGTTTCAGGTTACATGTTTTCACAGAGCTTTCCACAGAGAGTAATATGTTGCTTCAGTCACTGTGAGTCCATTGAAATAATGTTGGATCTCTTCATCGTGTTTTTAACAATGTAATTTTCAGATCATTTATTTGTTTAATTTTGATTTAAGAGTAGGTGAACTAAGTATAGTTGCCACTACCGTTTTATTAACCATTTTATCATTAAGAACTGCTGAATATTTTGAGACGGTTTCTGCAACTTTATGTAAACGGAGCTGCTGGGTGTAACAAACGTTGCAGCTTGTTTTAAGGCAACTGATAAATTTTCTACTGTCAATTTCATCAATTTCATCTTTTGTTCTTAGACCGACATTTAATGAACACCCTTTGGTTAATGTACACTTGAATTGAGTCCAATTAGTGTGTTAATTCATAAGAAGGAATCAAGGTGACGGCAGTTTTAGAATTTACATGTTAAGTTTTATTAATACCGATATTAGCTTGAATTTTTCGATTCTTTTCACCTCAAATGGATATGTTTGGCGTTGTAGTCACTTCCTGCAATAAACTTATCTCCAAGAGCTTTGAAGTAATTGGCAAATTGATGTCTTTTAATCAAATATTTCGGTGGACCATAAACTGCAGATAGGATGCATTTCGCCGATCCTTCCTCTAGGCAGATGCTAGTTGCGTGTGTATGCTTTCCCCCATACTTTTGAAGTTTATAATGTCATATTACATACCTTGGATAACAGATCCACCTTATAATTTTCCGCTAGTATGCTTAATATTCAAAAAAGTGTATTCTTTGATTTTGAGAGTCATTTCAAAAGTAGTCGTAAAATGTGTTTTAGACGTCAGCAAATTGTACTTCTAGTTTGCGTTGCGTTAGCCCAAAGGTGTTCTGAACAACTGATTTAAATTCATTCATTTTTCGTCTTGTATAGAAGGTGCATGGGGGTATTCATATTTTCGTCATCACCATCATAGTGGTCTCCATCATTTGCACATAATTATTCATTTGATTCATTGAGGGTATTTATTACGTTATGCACTCTAGACGTCCTTTAAAGTTGGATTAAGATTACTTTTATTAACTTCCGCATAGAATGTTTTTTGATTAATCGTAGTAGACATTTCCGTCGTGGTGTTCCGAATTGCTTTTCTCATAATTACAGCATTTTCAAGCCTCTGGTTTGCTTTTATCTAGCTGACACTTGTTGTTGTCTGTAGTTTGCCACATATTACACAAATAGCTGGAAGTTTGAAATAGTTCCGCGAATGTCTATATATATTCCTGACTTTACACTTTAAACAGTAGTTGAGGTTTTCTGTCGCGGTTTATAACGTTAATTACATGTTTCAACACTGCCAGCTCTTCGCTGATCTCTTAAAGTTGCACGATGGATTCGATCATTTTTATGACGAATGTGATTCCTTTCGCGCTCTTAAAACAGCATGTGTAAAAGTTTTTCTCATATTTTTCTAAAGCTGCTACAATTTTACGTCCATGTTTTTTGCTTGAATGTCCAGATTTGATTGAATTTTTATTCTGTTTCTGTCTTTCTCACTCAGTTTTGTTTTTTTCTTCGTGCTTTTCTTTTTCTTTTCTAACCGTCGTTTTCTTTGCGTTGCTGATTTAGTTTCTTTGCTTTGGCAGGACGAAGTGAAATCGTCCTATACGCATTTTATTATTTGCTGGTCCACCTGGTTTGAGGTCTGCCACTTCTGCCACTTTCGATTGACGTTAGATATATTTTAGTCTTATAACGCTGCGTTTATTATTTGGAGCCTTTTTAGCATGTAAGTTACACTGTATATTAGGTTCCCTCTAATGTTCAGGTAGTTTAGTATGTTATGGTCATTTTGTAATTTTGCTTAAAAATGTTATGTTTTCATCAGATATATGCCTAGGTAGTGGTTGTTAGGTTTTTTCTAGGAAAACGGCAAATAAAATAGCTTTTTACTTATCTCTTTAGGCACTTGTTTCTTCTCTATTTCTAATCGGTGATAAATTTTGGTTCTTTTAATCCTTTTATTGTTCTCTAAAGCGAGTAAGTGATAGTTACGTTCTGAATGTATCCTAAGTGTTTGTTTATATTAATTATTGGGGAATGAAATTGGTTTTTGTTGTTCCATTATGTTTCTTCCTAACTTACTACGTCACTATACGAGATTCGGTATGATTAATAGGAGAGCTTTCAAATATAAAATTGTATTATATCGTTTATAAGAGCACCATAATTTAAAGTACCTAAGTTTTGAAGAAGCCACTTCTAAATTAGTCCAATGGATAAATTTTAGTTAGAAAAGCAAATAACATAATTTCAAGTATCAATACATTTCTTATCAACTAACTAATTTATAATAATGCTACCGTAGTAAAGTTACACAACTAAAAACATATTTTCTTATCTACAATCAAAATTACAACTATATAGTATACATTGAATAAAAAAAAATTATCAGCTAAAATAATCATGTTGAATATATAAACACGGTCATATGCGGATTATCTACATGCTGAATGGAACAATGAACTGGATAAATCGAGTGGAATAGATATATAATTATACAGCGCACCAACATCTCTTAATAATTTATCACATTATATAGTTTACGGTCATATTATGAATTGATAAGACTTTTATTGAACTCAAAATATCAAAATTCGTTTTAATTTAGCGTTAAAGTGATTTCTGTTGAATCAAATTCGATGCTGGTTTATCAATGTACCACATTTTGCAGTTGATGTTAGAATGAAATCGTTAGTTCGGAGAATTTTATATTATAAACAAAAGTAGTGGGTGGAATTCACTTTTCCCACGGGATTGTTCTGTATGTAGACAAAAATTAAAAACCATTAATAAAAACGCAGTGATATGGCATCATATCATAACCAAAATATTACTAACAAATGATCTATGACTTTGGTCGTTTTTCGAGCACTTTTTCATTGTGTTTTACTGAAAAAAGCAAAACGATGACCAATTTTACTCCGTTTGTTGTAACCAGAATAGACCTCTAAACCATAGCTCAATATCTATATATTATGTCCGATTGACAATACAATTATGCCATCGCTTAGGAATATCTGACAGCCTTATATCTGTGATTGGCAAATAATTCAGTCTTGATGTTTTGTGAAAAACTTTGCTAATAGGAAAGATCCACATTATTACATTATATTAGTCCACATAATTCTAACCAGTTGTAATGGCGTCATTGTGATGCATCACAAAACACACTTGTAAATCACACTTGTAGTTTTGGATTAACAAAACGCCGCGTGGAATTTTAATTCGGTTTAAATGAACTAAATCGTAGTAAATGGAGTTAAACTCGGAGTGCAGTGTCATCGGAAGAGATATGTTATTTTCCAGCTGCTTAATCCAAAGTTGATTAGTCGTTATTTTGAATAGAATAATCACTAGAGATGTCACTGGACAGAATTTTTTTTGGTCAAACTTGTAGTGTGTTTTATAAACACGACATTAAGGCCATAGGTAAATTCCGTGAAAACCATAGCGAGTTCTTAATGCCTAAAGTTTTAGCATTCTCATTTTATTCTGTTATTTTAGAAGTTGTTTCAATTTCTGCAAAGGAAAACTCGTTTAGAAATGCTTTTGAGTTTGATCGCCAATTCCTAAATGAGAACCTTTGCTGCAGACCGTCCTCAGCTATCGCTTTTGATGCATCATATATATGGAGAACATGCTGGATACTGAGAACATGCTAAACAGTAAGTTACGATTTGGAGTTGGTACAATTCTATTTCTTCATTTGGTGTATTGCTGCTTTATTGGTGTGATGCTGCTTTATGGGTGTGGTGCTGCTTAATTTAAACACACCATGATGTGGTAAATAAAATTGCTCATCATCGTGGAATGCTGGATGCTAATACAAAATTTACGTTCCATCGATAGTAGTTTTACTCTCGGACTTAGATATCAGTTTCCAAGTTTCGTACAAGGTAACTTCAAAGGTATTTCTTTGTGGAAGAAGCATATAATTCTTCGCATTTTACGCCCGATAAAGAAGCAGGCAATATCGTTTGGTAGTCCCTCAACGTTCCAAAACTTGTTCAATATCTCAATAAAATCGTCGGTATTGATACTGGATTGGCTTTGTAGTATTCTACTAAGATATTTTAGAGCAGCTTCACTTCTCATGTTTCCAGCTGTCACTGTAGTGGTAGGAGTCTTGGTATGATCAACAGTTTCTGTTCGATGAAGTTGAAGAAGTAATCGATCTCAATTAAAAATTTAAAAAATAACCCATGTACAATTTATGAAATTAAATTTGTTGGCTTCTACTGTAAACACATGTGCTGATCTTTGTTGTGGAACCACCCTTTACCTTGATATTATCTCGACAAATAAACAAGATTCCAACACATCACGCATCTATGGTTTAGGAATTCCATAAATTCTTAAAATTTTGGATGTTGATTGGTTATAGTTGCTAACATTTACCTCGAATTGTTATCAATTTTGCTATATATGGATAAACCGCCAATTTCGTTATTTGCTATATATGGATAAACCGTCAATTTTGCAATATATGGATAAACCGCCGATTTCGTTATTCATTTTATGTCCACAATGCACGAAGAACACGTATGATTTCATAAGATTGATCACAATATTTTCTCAGTTTCATACAATTGGCATGCACACACAATTTCTGGTCTAATAATGTTTGGATTAGCTCGACTTAAACTTATTTCGACATGTTGTATCGACTTTCGAGCTTTTTCTATGCTTCAACATAATTATCTTTTTGTTGTGGTAATATGCCCTAATAACGCTGCGGTTTTACCTCTGTCAGTGTTAAATTACTATCAATAGCACCCATAAAAATATCTCGGAACAACGGCCACTGCTTGTAGTCTCTCGTAAACGGTTCGTTATTTCATTTTAGAGTCATTTTAGACACCCGTGCGCTCCATAATTTTAGGACACTCGAATAAAATGTCTCCAACATTATAGTAGCTCAAACATTATGCTCTTTGATGGTTTATCTAATATGCAGTACCACAGGTTGAAACTGCATTTTATTAATGCTCTCAGTCGCAAATTCCTCAACACAACGAGAGATTTTTTTGTCATGTCACTAGCTAATTTGTACTGGAAATTTGTCCAACAATCGAAGAATTGTTATTCTCTGCCTCTTCAATCTCTTAAATTCGGCTTTCTAAATCTTTCACTCTTCCTTTAAATTCCGTTTAGTAGGCCCTACGATTTTCTGCAAAGCTTGTATATCTTAACTGCAATAATTGATTTCTGAAAGTTTTGCTTTACTTCTAAGTGTGGCTTCTAAGTGTGCTTTACCATTTTTTACACAATGGCATAAACATGTGCTATGATATTTACTGATTTTTTTGGTATGAAAAAATAAAGAATTGGGTACTACGGCTTAAATGGCATTTTAAAGTTCTTTATCGGAAAACAACGCAAACAAAAAATTACATAGTTCACTATCGTAATAAAAATAAAGACAGGCCATACTAACTCCATCGGATTTGTTCTCGAGCTTGCTCTTTATATATTGTTCTAGATAATATGAAGAAGACAAGTCGTTCTCTAGTCTGAAGAACCATCGTCGTCGACAGCGGCCTCTGCACCTGTTAAATGGCGGCTCTCTTCTCAGAGATCGCTGAATTATCCAGTTAGGATCGGCTTGAAGAATGTGGCGGATCCAGTGATTGTTGTTTTATTTCATGAACGTCATCAGGAATTTTTATTTCATTTCTGATCTCGTGGTTGAATAGAACTCGGCAAGTATCGACATAGTCGCGTTGGATACTATATATTATGCGCATGACTCTTTCGAATGTCATTAATCTCTTTTGCACATCTTTCGGGGTAAAACTCTCACACCCATAATTAAACCTCTTTAACGTCACTAAATTATTCAGTACATCCTTTATAGGTTTTACGTATAAATATACAGTAACAATATAATTTAAAACTTTTTGAAAACTTTCAATCGACGGTACTATTAACCGATTATTTACAATAAAAAGAAAATTACGGAAAATCTAAAATTGTATAATGTTTTTAGTGCGTGTTATATTCAAAATTGTTGAACAACTACAACTAAAAACAAAAATTTACGAGACAACATAATCCAGCTATTTAAAGTGATGACTACTATATAGATATCGATTTAAATGTCAAAGCATACTATGTACGTTTAGAGACATATAAACTATTTTTGACGATAACCTTCGTTATAATTTTGGGAAACAAACCATATTTGACAGATCTGATACAAACCAAATATCAAATTAATGTAATCTAAACAATTAATTTAAAATCGACAGTACATTTCGTGCTTAATTCCCATGAAATTAAAACATTATATTATTATTGCTATTAGTACGAGTATACAATCATATATATGTATATATATATATATATATATATATATATATATATATATATATATATATATATATATATATATATATATATATATATATATATATATATATATATATATATATTTATGTAGTTTGTAACAATATAATATTATTATAATTTAATTAATGTTTTATTGAATTTACGAACATGTATACATAACAATAATTTTTAAGTGCGATTGACATTGGAAATGAATTGTATAATAGAATTTTCCACTGTTTACATAAACATGCCTATATAGGCATGTCAATATTATACATACATAAATGTTTACCAAATGTATATAAGAGGAAATGAATCGTGAAAAGATTTTTCATCAAAATTTTCTACGAACTTATACAAAAAATTTTTTCGTTTATTTGCATTATTTTATGCGGAAGCCAAACAAACGTCTCAACATAAAAAAAGAATATACAAAAACAAAACTCTTTCATAACTTTGCATTAAAATCGTCTTGTATATTACGAGTCGAAGGCATATACTTATTGTTGTAGAGTAGCTGAAAAGCGCTGAAGCCTTGACACAGAACTAAATATTATTCAAATGAATTTGCAAAACTATTGTTGTTGTTAAAATATTAATTAAAAATATTATTATTGCTTTTTTGTATATCACGTGATTTCGTTTGTCAAGTGTCGAGAGTATCAGGTGTCACTCTACATGTTTTCTAAATGTGCTGTTTGTTTATTGTGTATAATTTCTATAAGATGGAATCATAATTTTCAAGGCTTTAACATAAGTTTGATTTTTTTGGTTGAGTTGCGGCTTTGGCAAAATTTTCATTATGTTTGAGGACAAGGACTAGGGTTTCAGTTTGACGATTATTGCAAAAAAAATTCTTTACATAATTTTTGGATGTTGACCACACCAAGGTTTTGGTTTTTAATCTATTTACTTAGTAGATGACTAAAGTGAATCACTGTTTGTTGAAATTATGAACTTATTGCGCACGATGTTGAATGATTTTTTTAACACTAGTGACAATGTCTCATGTGATTTTTATAGTTTCAAAACAATGTGTGGGCACCACGTAATAAATTTTAGTCATTGCACATGACAGTCTTAAATGATTAATTTTTATTGCGTATTATTGTAGTCTTTAGTATGTTTATGGCGTAGATTTATCTGGCACAGTGTAAAGAGTTGAAAAAATGATAATATGCATATAATACGCATTTATGATATACACTCAAAAAGACATACAAATTATTCCTGATATTCTAACCTCGAAATTTTGAAATTAATCACTCTACATACGTTTTTACAGCTTCTTGAAAGTTTCCATTTCAATAGAAACTAAACTCTTCTGCGCACCTACTAAAAAACTTGCAATTAACAATAGGAACCCGTATTCGAGCATAGTTCTCATTAGGTCAGGATATTTGTACTTTTAGTTCGTTTAATACAGTTTCGTAAGCTAGATTCCTTTGTTCCTAATATTCCGCCGTTAAACCAGTGCTGCATCATGGAATTTTAAATTTTTTGTTTTGAACAGTTTGCGTTTAGAAGAAATTTGCAGAAGGTAACTATTCCTGCGTACTTGCTGTTTTATCATATTGTTAGTCTCGCGTGATTAAAGAGAACTCGGTACGTGCTTTCAGCGACCCACTTTTATACTCCATCTATGGCAATGGATCAAATCAACACCTCATACAAAGTTAATTGGTATTTGAAAGGTATTTAAACTTTAGCAGTGGACTTAGGGTGTACAAAGCACGGTTGTCAGAAACAAAACGCGCTTTTATATCTCATCCAACACAAAAAATAAGCGAAATAATAGTTCCATAACATATATACCCTTCAATATCAATAGCTTGGAATGAATGCAATTTATGGTCTATAATTTTCTTGGAGAGCAACAAGTTCTCCTTAACCGCATAAACGTGAGGGATCTGTGGTTTTTAGTGGTGTCAATTTTTTATATTTTTAACAAGTATTTTTTAAAAGGTTTTAGTTGACAGCCCAGCGATTTTTCCTATGTCTATTTACCTCGTACGACAAGCCAAAGGTGATGTGGTGGAATTCTAAGGATAACATGCTCAACCACAAGGGTCATGAATTTCTTGTTATTTATGTTAACATATTTCAATTTCACTTGCTTTGCTAACCTTAAAATATTATTAGTCTATAAATCAATCAATTTTGTGGACATCCCATAAATTAAGATAAAAAGTGAATTTTAAATATTGACTTAAGTAACAAACAGCATAAGTATATAAAATAATACTTATAATTACAAAATTGACATTGAAAATTGTTGTTTTAATGTCATATCATACATATATACACATTTCAATTATACCATATACTCGTTTATGTCATAAAAACTATTTAAGACTGCAATTTAACACTATTGAATCTACCGCCGCGCTCGATCGTACTTTACTCGATACACCATAATATAATATGACTTTGTACATGAAATATAATCTGCGGCCGCGCTCGCAATTCAATGACCAACATATAATACGATGATGATCATTTTAATTTTTCATTTTTTTATTCATTACTATAATAGTTGTGATTACGCAACAGAGTTTTAATTTTTTTTTTTATATTTCTTCTATATTTACTTATTCACTCTATTAAATTTACCTTCAGCTAAAATTACAATACAATAAATTAAAATAAATTTATCATTTATTTACCATACAGTTTTGTTTTGAATTTCAACGCGCGCGTATATTGTCTATATAGAGACGACATACAAGACAGTCAGCTTATAAAATGCAAACAAGTGTATCGTGTGTCTGAACATAATTTAGGTTAGATATAAGTCTATTTTTTTAGTGTAAGTGCTGAGTGATAAAAAAAAATCTATAATTTATATAAGTGAATTAAATAAGACTAAACGTTTATGTGTTCAAATTTGTGACCGAAAGTATATTACTATTCGTTCATTGTGGTTATAAAAATAGAAATTCGTTTTAACAATAGCTAGACGCCTCGATTATTGCAGTAGTTTTATGTGTAAGTTTGTTTCCATCCTTTAAGTTAATTTGTTAAATTAATGCAAAAAGTGACTTACCTCAAGAATTTATGTAAACACCTTCATGAATTGGGATGACTCCCCAAAACAAACAATGTGTTGAGAAGTTTCCGCTCACAGAGTATCGCTTTCTTCTGAAAAATGTAAATAAAAAGTGTGAAAAAATTAGGTATACAAGTTGGTTAAAATAAGGATAATATGTGTTAATTTGTTATGTTCTCTGGTCAATATAACTGTTTTGTTTATTGGACGAATAAATATTAAGCTTCATTTAAGCTTACTGATTATTTAAAAAAATGTATGTCAAATATTAGTACATTAACTAAGTCAAAGGGAAATTTCAAAATCACTTTTTATAGAAAAGCTTTCACTACTTTGAGAAGTCATTAAAACATTTAACTATTGAATTTTTCCATTTTAAATTTCAAACTCGCTTTAAAATCTTTAATTTTACAAATTAACCATTTATTGAGAGAGCTTTTTGCAACAAGTGATTGGGATAACAGGTTATATTCTTATAAACATAAAAATCTCAATTACACTTTAATTAGACTTTTATTAGAATTTGGAACTTATGACAAATCAATTATTTCAATCGATTTTATCGATTAAATGCACATTGCAAAAATGTAAAGCTTAATAATAAGACTAGGATTCGACTAAATATATGCTATAATGAAGTGCTTTATAAACTTTTATTTTTGATTAAAAGATCAATTATTACACTTTTTTTGTTCAACAAACTCATTTGTTGTACTTGATTTAAATGTCTTCATACTAAAACATACTTGGTACAATAAATGAATGAGCTTTTATTTCAAGAAGTTTAATATTTATGAATTAAAGCTTTTACAGCTAGTATACATATTTATAAAAAAAATTTAGAAGGTTTATGAATTATAGTTGCTGATATACAAGTCCATGTTGGTCCTGTTTGGTTTGCCTAACAAGTCTTGTTTGGTTTACCATTTTAAAAATATTAGCGATTAGCAAGTATATCTTATACTAAAAAAATAAATTCGACATTTTCCCTTTATTAGTATTGAACCTGGAACTGCACGATCTAAACGTAGCAGTTTTAACTACTTTAACGACATAATTGTTTTAGTTTACCTATAAAGCTTCTTAATTTTATATTTATAAAGCTTTAACACAATTAGTTTATTTTACTAAACTTGAACTAATGAATCTTAACAAAGAAACTGGAATTTGTACTCTGAATTAAGATTTTTGGGCTCCACATAGCACATCGCTGATACATGTAAGAGCTTTAAATTGACATTAGCAGTTTTTTTAATCAAAACTTATACATCAAAAAGTTTAAAGCTTAAATGCCAGTCAAATACACTTCCGATATTAAATCAAGAAAGTTAAAACAAGAATATATATGACATATCAATTATACAGAAAACATAAAAGATTGAGCAGAAACGAGCTTAAAATTTAGAACATTGGGCTTTGAAGGTTGCTATAATATTTACTTAATGGAACTTAAGGAACCAATGTTTCCAAAAGTAAATTTTTTGTATTCATTAAAATAATTCAACAAATTCTAACTTTAAACACTGAGCTTTTTAGGCTACGTATCTTTTACACTAAAATCATAAGTTTTTGTTCCAGAATTTAGTGAGTGTAATCTGTAAGGCTTACTGTTGAAATGGAATATTTTTTATTAATCGTTAAGTTTATCGATTAAAAGCTTAAAATTGGTTTTAAATATATTCTAGGCTTCCATTTGTTCTTATGAATCGAAACGCTTATCGAATTTATAAACTTGTAAAATCCAATTATGATTTAAACTTGTGTTTAGCACAAGTCCTAATTAAAATTCAAAGCTGCATCAGCTGTAGTAGCATGAGCTAAAGTAAGTCATTATCGTTCGAATATTTGTAAAAGCTTTATATATTATTACTTTTAAACTCTACATTAATATCAAACCGAATTTTGCTGTCTCAATTTATTGAGTAACAGTAAACTTAAAGTTGAACATGTACTAAAAGGAGTTTCATGGTACTCTATTTATAAAAAACTTCATTTTTTTAATTATATAATAGCAACGAAAAACTAGCTTAACTTTATTAAAAAAATTAAATATCAATATTTTTAAAATGAACTTTGCTTGTGACTTATTAACTTAAATAATGAGCTTAAAATTTGGTATTTACGTAAATCAATTCTTTTTTAGGCTACTCGTCCTTTTGTAATCTTTTGAAATAAATTGTTTTTATATTTTATACTTTAAAGTATCTAGGCTGTTAGTAGAATATATAAATAAAAAACTGTAAGCTTTCTATGTATATATGCACTTTCAGACCTAATATAAAATCAAGCAAAGATAATGCTTTAAAAAACAAAGTTGATCAAAAGGAAACAACTGTTAAAATATCACTTAACTTCCATTAGAATTAATACTTCAGAAAATATAATGCGTTTACGTTCAAATGTTCTTAGGAGCTTTACATATAATTACTCCTAAAACAGGAAAGCTCAATACTTTAAATAGAATTATGCTGTTTATAGTTTATTTTAATATTTAAATAAGTAGCAGTAAGCTTAAAATAGGTTAAAATACGAGAAACGAAATTTATGCAAAGTGTTAAGAAAAAGCTTTATTTTCATAAATGTTGTGTATTTAATTTCAACTTCTAAGTGAGCTTTACATGTTACATATATCTAAGTTTTTCGAAAATAAATTACCTTTTATTTTAACAAGTTTGTTGTTTTTAAAATAAAAAATTGAATTTAACGAAATTGGAGTGAAAATTAGTTATATAGAAAAAATAAACGAATACATAGAATGAACAATAGAACATTTGTAAGAGCTTTATGCATTGAATATCTCTAATATATTAAGGGAGGTTCGCATGATTTAAAGATATTAAGACAAGTTTACTTAAAACAAGCTTCAACAAATGTTTACTTCTTAAGTGCTTTTTCTAACTTTTCCAAAGTACTACTACTAATATTGATTAGTCAAACTTGTAACCTCTCCTAGTGAAATGATCAAGCTAAACGTACTAGGTTGAAACTTTGAATCTTATTAAATTAGAAACAGAAAACTTTACATATTCTAAACTTAAAAAGTAAAATAATTAAAGATGTTGAAGGTTTTTTAAGAAAGGTTCCTTTTTTGCTACGTAACTTGCCGAATTTATAAATTTTTAAATGTATTAATTCAATTTTAGAAAAAATACCTAAAAAGCTATTTAATCAAAAATACCTAAAAGCTCTTTAAAAAACAACTGCAGCAGTATTTAAAATAAAGGTTAATTTATATTTATTCTTTGAAAGCTTTATTTAAAACTATGAGCTTTCAAAAGCAATGAGATTTTTTAGACCTTAGTTGGTGTAGGCTGTAATGTTTACTGTTAAAATTAAATCATTCTTTATTATTCTTTAAGCTTATCGATTATATGGTATGTATATTTAAAAGCTTAAAATCGGTATTTTCTACGTTTTCGTTTGAACTTTTAAATCGAAAAAATGACACTTTTCAATTTATATACTCGAGATATTCAGTTATGATATAAACCTGTGTTTAACACAAGTGGAAGAAAGCTCGGCAAATTTATTAAATAAAAAAATAAAAGCTTAAGCCCTAATTAAAATTAAACCTAAATTATAATTAAACTTTCATTTAATTATAAAATTAATTTTATAATTAAATTATAGCTTATTCTGAAAACTAAGCTTTATGAATATAAAGTCCAACTTTATGCAATTTATATGCAGCATTTTATCTATCAGAAAGGGTAAAAGCTTAAAATAATCATTTCAAAATATTTGTTTCATTACTTCTCAAAAACAAAAAACCTCAATCGAACTTTATTTATAAATCGAACCTTTATTTTCATTTATTAAATGGTGCTTTAAGGATAGTAGTGTGCTTAGAGTTTATTCAGACTTTACATATTTAAACCTCAATCGAACTTTATTTATAAATCGAACCTTTATGCTATAAACAGAACCAGAGCGACAACGACGAGCGTCGACGCCTGTCAAATTAAAATACACTAAAAGCATAGTATGCTAACAGAAACATCAACGATGGCGACGACGATTTTTTCGTTGAAATAAATTTAGAGTCTATTTCTAATTTTATCGCCGGCGAAACAATGTTGCCAACTGTTTTTTATTTTTTTAAGGTGCTTTTTTAATAAAGAAGCATAATACAGCAGCCATGTTTTAAAATTTTTCTTGTAATTTTTATATCGCGATACGCTGACGCTTTTGTTAGTTGTGTTTACTACAGCGATATCGCTGGCGAAATATATATTTATTCGTTGACGCTCGTCGTTGACGCTCTGGTTCTGTTTATACCTTTATTATCATTTATTAAATGGTGCTTTAAGGATAGTAGTGTGCTTAGAGTTTATTCAGACTTTACATGTTTGACCTTTTAGGTAATTCGTCTTTGTAAAAATTTCTGTTGTATTGATGTTAAGCATATTGATTAAATAATACATGTTAAAGCTTTGACAGTTGCTTTTTTTATAAAAAAATTTGATTTGTACAAGAATATATAACTGAAAAAATATAAAGCTTTCCGTGTTTATTAATTATCAAAGCTTCAGATTTTTTTTCAATATTTAACAAATCTGCTATTTAAATATCACCAGACTATGATTAATAGACTTCTATTAAATCATAAGGTTTAAAAAGAAGAAAGCTTTTTTGTTCAAATATTTGTTATAACTTTATATAAATACTAATATTCTTAACAAAGAAAGCTTTATATTTTATATGGAATTTTCTCTTTATAATTTACCATTTAGCTATGGAGTTTTCAAATTATATAAGAGTAATAAAAGCTTAACATTTCGTGGTACAATTAGCTTAAACCTTGTTTTTAAAGTAAATGTTAAGAATTTAAAGTTGTGAAGCCTAATTTAAATTTTATTTAGGGGATGAATTAAACATTAATTAAAAACGTGGCAGTATTCATTGTTAAATTTATAATGACAAACAATTTGTTGAGATCAACTCAATTTTGTAGTCGTTAAGCTCATCGATTAAATAATACATGAATAGCATAAAATTGGCATTGGAATTTGTTTTTATGGTACTAAAGCTTTCAAATATTTGTAAAGTTCGTTTATTTAATATTATTTATTCAAAAAATAAAACCTTAAGTTTAAAAAATAAATTTAGTTTAGTACTTTATAAATAAGCTTTAATGTCTGAGTTTCTCCACTGTAGCCAAGTTCTGAAACCTTAATTTAACATTAGAAAAAGCTTTTAAGCTTTTAAACTTATAAGCTTTTTTGGTTCGTTTGCTCTGATTTGATCTTATGGTTAGTAAAATTGAGCTTATATTAAACATATCAATTTAACAAAAAATAAGTAAAGCTTTAAAATATAAATTAACATTTGTAAATATTTATATATTATGTAAATATAAAGCGGTTTTGCTAATAAGCTTTATAAAAAACAAAAAAGCTCGACATTTATAAATTAAGTTTCGCTGTATGTAAGTTCTGCAAAATGAACTTTACATATACTTTATGAAACTTTATTCAACAAATATATTAAAAATAAAGCTTTTGCTATTTTCAACCAAATATTTCTTTCTAAGCTTAAACTTGTTTTTCGACTATTTAAAAAAAAACATGTAACAAAAGCTTGATTATAATTTTGTATGAAAGCCCAATATTTAAGATAATCATTACAACATCATTAAAATACTATATACCACAGCTTTAAACTAACCTATTGGAATCATATTCTGATTTGTTAGTAAAAAACTAGGCTAGCATTAAAACATATGAACGAAAAATAAAAAGCACAAAATCTTAAATTCAATCAGATCAGAAAGTAAAACGTGTTTACGTTCAAATATTTGTAAGAGCTCTATATACTATTATTCCTAAAAAAGGAAAGCTCAATACTTTAAATGGATTTTTTCTGTTTATAATTTATTGAAAAGTTGTTTGAGTAACAGTAAGCTTAAAATGCGGAACAATGTATGCTTGATCGATACTTAAGTTCGATATTTAAGCTTTTATGTTTAATTCTATAGTAATTTAAAAGATAAACATTTATCTGTCCAGTTAGCTTGAATTTTGGTTTAAGAATAAATGTGGATTATTTAAAGTATTTAAGCTAAATTTGAACTTTAAAAACAATAATAATTAAAAACATGATTATGTTCAACTTTATAAATAAATAGAGCCAAAAGTCTATTAAAACGAAATAAATTTTTTGTAACTCTTAAACGATTAAGTGGAACATGTGAAGGCTACTTTAAGCTTTTGGTAATTACAGGTAGCTTAGATTAAGTAGAGCTAAACATGATTAAATAAAAAAAAAGAATAAAGCTTAAAAATATAATTTGACATTTGTAAATATATGGTTTGTAAATATAAAACGAAACCGTTTATGAGCTTTTTATAGAATTCTATCTAAAACATGAAAGCTTGAAATTTTAAAATTTTAGTTGAAATTTTTAAATTCAAGTTTTGCATTATGCAAGTTCTGAAAACTGAGCTTTGAATATAATTATTGGTGCTTTATTTAACAATATTTGAAAACAAAGCTTTGCTATTTTTAGCCAAATATTTCTCTCTGCAATTAGCTTATTTCTTGTTTTTCGACCATTTCAAGTAAAAAAAAATTTGATTATAACTTTGTATGAAAGTCCATAAATAAATTCAAAAACTTAAAATTGGAATTTATCATGAACATTTTAAATTTAAAACATTAATTTTTTTATAGTTAAAAGGTAATCACTATTAAAATATCACTAAACTTGCATTATAACATATAATTCAGAAAGTATAAAGCGTTTACCTTCAAATGTTAGTAAGAGCTTTATATAATATTATTCCAAAAACAGGAAAAAAAACTTTTTTTATAAAAAAATTGTTTAAGTAGCAGTAAGCCTTAAACATAAAATACTAGGCTTTATATATGCTTCGAACTTTATGAAAACTATTTAAAAAAGCTTGGTTTTTTTTTTTAATTCTAAAGTAATATAAAAGATAAAAATTTTTATCTATCTAATTAGCTTGAACATCGTTTAAAAAAACTCAAAAATTAAAAGCTTAATTTGAACTTTACTAAGCTTTGCATATAAAAGCTTCACATTCAACAATATTTAAAAAATAAAACTGCTATTTTTAGCCAAATATTTGCCTCTGCAACAACTAGCTTAAACCTTGTTTTTCGACCATTTAAAGTAGAAAAAGCTTAATCTAAACTTTATGATGAGGTTGCAAAATAAATAAGATTACAATTAAAAACGTGACCATGTTTTTATTTTCAAATTTACATTGAAAAATTTGTCGCACAACAGAGCTTACACAGCACTTTTTTTTAACATCTAAAACTTTTGAATTACAATTGCAGACAAGTCTCACGTTGTTTATTAATAGTTTTGTGTATATAACTAAAATTAATAAATCGCGTGATATTATTACTAGTATATATGTATATGGAAATAACTACTATATATGTATAGCTCATACGTTATACATTATGTAGAAGTAAGGTTAACGGAAATTCTAAATGCTGTTCGAAATACAACAAAATACAAAAATTGAAAAAATGAAAATTCATTGAATTGAATAATTTGAATCAAATCACATCAAGTCTAAAACAGATTTATCTAGATTAGCATAGATAGATCGGATATACATACACTATTGTACATACATAATGTATATATACTAATTAAATTAATGTTACCTGCGATGATTAAGGGCATGGAATCTAACCATCTTTTTTTGTTTATCGTTTTAGACATTCAGCATCCTGTCTTGGAATTTATTATAAGGTAATGTGGTAATCTATATATATATATATATATATATATATATATATATATATATATATATATATATATATATATATATATATATATATATATATATTCGAATTTGTCTTCACCAATTATTGTGTTATTGTGTTAAACCTATATTTCCGACGACATAAAACCATAGATTGTGTATAATGTAATTTTGTACATAATAGGCGAGTATATATATATATATATATATATATATATATATATATATATATATATATATATATATATATATATATATATATATATTATACACAGTGAATCCAATTGATAAACTAATAAAAACTAGTATGTTATCGGAACTAAAAACTAGTTCAAACTGGTCATACAAAATGTACTTGTGGATTATAAATAAACGCAATAATAGCTATCGCGTATGGATGAATATTGATTTTGAGTAGCGATGCCAGTTAATTCGTATACACTTTAAATGTTTACATATTTAATGTAAACAAATGTAGACATTTCAAAAAAATTAAAAAAAAGAAAAGTTATAAACAAAATTTAAGATGTTGACATGTAAGGTTTGTTTACTGACAGTGAATTCCTATAGTTTATGTTTTTGATAAATGTTAGTTAAGCTCCTCAATCAAATTGTTACTTCAATCAGCATTGATGGACACCATAAACGGAAATGTCATAACATATGATTGAAAAATCGATTGAAGATGTACGTATATTGGATTAGCTAAAACGGAACTATGAAACTTATTATTTCATTATACCTTTTTCTGAACAACTTGACGTTTCGTTTAAGCCCTTAAGCTACTAAAAAAAAAGGATTGTATACATCCACGCCTTTTAAATATTATAGTTATTAGTCACATTGAGTATACCACATTGAGTAGTCACAGCGAAAATCACAGTCTAATCATCACCTTGTACCACTCTAACTTAATGACATTTGCTAGTTATTTAGACTTTATTAGTGGACGTAGGATATATAACAAATACCAGCGGTAAGACGGCCTTTTATATTCTCTCTCACACAATTTTCATAAGTGAATCGGGATCCGAGGTATCGGAAACTTATCACTTCTTCAATGATGTATCCTAATATGATTCATTTTGTTTTAAAGCCAATGGTAAAATTGTCTAATATAAATTCTAAAATTAAAAGGTTAAAATTGATCTGTTATTTTGATAAATTTAATTTGTTAGATAAGAGGCAAAAGAATCATCTACCGAAAAAGCACATGTGCCCTCTTCATAGATATACAAAGGCATTTGATTTAGTTAACCACCAACTTTTATTAGAGAAATCTACAAAATAGAATTCAGAATGTGCTTTTGCTTATGACATTATTTAGGATTATATTATACCGTTGGTTTTTTCCAAGCTAAATCTTCCAAACACCTCGGAAAACAAGCACTCCACGAACAAAATGTCTAAAATCAAAGCTCAATCATTCCGTGGGAGAAACACATTAGTGCTAAAACCAGAACCCAATTTCGCCTCCCTGCAAGTGGGGCGAGGCAGCACCCCTTTTCACCTCCCTGCAAGTGAGGCGAGGGGAAACTCTGAAATTTAAATAGGAACCTCCCTTCTATTGCAGATTCGAATTTTCTGGCTAAAAACAAGTACGCAACTTTGTCAGCCTTGGTAGAAATCGGCTAAGCGGGGTTTGTATGCAAAAAAATCAGCAAATCAACCTTTTTAAATTTACGAATTTTATTGTACAATACAACACGTAAAAGTAGCCCGATTGTGGTGAATAATACCTTAATCAAAAGCTTATTTCTTAGTAATGCATTAAACTCATAAAAAATTATAGGGGTGCAACTCTGACGAAAACGAAATTACAAAATTGAAAATAATACTGGAAATGTATATTCAATCTGGGACGTTAATAATCTATGTAGAATATAGAACCGTAATTCCTAAGATTCTGGTAATATTTTGTGCTTTCGTTTTTGAAATTTCTATATAGATACTCTTAAATACAGTGTTTCAGATTTGTTTGTTGTAACCGAAATTAAGAATTAATCTAAAAACAAAAAATTAAAAATCCATTAACACTATTAATGTCAAGTCTGTTTTTATTACATCTAAAATTATTTTTCACGTTTGAGACATTTCTATGAGGTAGTTTCGGTGCGGATAAATTGAATCATCGCAGTCATCGTCGTCGTCTGTTCATATCGTGTAAATAAATATACATAGAACAAAAATAATTTTCTATAATTAAAATTCTTGCTCAATTTTGTATATTTTGTTGTTTTCTATTTATTTATATAAACAACGAACGAACCAACCAACCACCGAAAAATTGATTGACCGTGAAAATATTATTATTTGGCTTTTCTATTTTATGTATGCTGTTGAAATATTTTTCATTTGTAAATTCGTCTGTCCGCGCATTATATCAAGTGTTGAAATTAAATCAATATACTATTTAAGACTTAGGCCGGCATTGATGAGTTCATAAAGCGGGAGGAGAACGAGGTCGTCGTCATAAAACTATGTATATACTATATATACCAATAAATTTAATGGTGTTGGTATTGGAAAATTCGTAAAAGAATATAGTCAAGCCACACATATACGGCCAACAATTTTTCTTTATTTCGGGTTGGCAGTTAAAAATAGATGGGAAAATATGTAAATACACCACAAAAAAAATGTTTTCAAAGTTAATGGATGAATCAATATTTGTACGTTATTAGTATACGTACTTGCGGTCTGTCGCATATAGGCATTTCATCGCCGTAATTATTAGTAACTGACTGAAAATGTGTACAGCAAAAGTACTAATGCGAGTGCAATATTTACAAATCTAATTCTGAACCAAAAATACCAGATTTATCTTAATTTAGATTGTTTTGACATTTTAATCGTATCTGATTTATTTATACAAAATGCAAATCTTTAAAAAATTAAATTGAATTTTAAAAAATTTTATATAGTTGAGTTATTTTTTTAATATCTAAGTACTAGGAACTACATTCGAATGTTAGGTTTTATTTGAAAATTTGTGTGCCCAAATTCTGAAACAAAGGACCTTTCTTTACAAAAGCTCTCCAAAATAGAATACAATATTTTTAAAATGAAATATCGATCTTTAATTTTATAAATTTCATTTTTTTCATTTCATCATTTTTTTAGGCATTAAAAGCTTTCGGCCTATTGAAAGTTTTACTAGGCTAGCGCAGAACAACCTAATCAGCAAATTCCGAATCATATAGGAAGGCAAAAGAATGGAAATGTGGTTCAGCAATATTAATGTCTATTGCTGAACCACATTTCCATTTTAATCAAGATTCCTTTATGCAATCTAGGCAGTCGGGTATAAACCATTTTAGCCATTTTAGTTCCACGACTTTGATGTAAAGTATACTGTAACATGGAACATAGTATAATAGCGTTGTCAAAAGGAGAAATAAACGAAGTTTTTGAAACTACAAAATATGGATCCTCATTTGTTTTTTCTCCTCACTTCCACTGAATTTTCTCATCTAGTCTTGACTATACAATATGGATAAGCCAGGGATATTTTGTTATATCAAAAGCAGCATCATGATGCATTCAATCATCAGAGCTGTTAAAGAGGACACAATAAGAAAATGATGCTTCTTTTCAGATGGTTCAGGTGATTCTAGAAACACGTACTTTGATGGCTCAGAATTTTGATGGCATTCATTCGAATGTTAGAATGAAATTCTGAAAAAAGGCAAACTATCAATGGATTTGAGCTTCCATTTCCATTTTTAGACAATTCCTCCTCCTTAATGCATATTAATTTACATACAGATGAGGTTTTGGGACAGGCAGCTCTTTTGCAAAAAATTATAAAATGTGCTGCCTAAATAGTTGGGTAAATCGTTCTTTTACCTATTTTTTAACAGTGTACACATGGTAAATTGAAATACCGTATACTAAAAACCGGGGTAATTGAGTATTTGTTGAGTATTTGTTTCATCCTAGTATTTGTGTTTCATCATAGTATTTGTCTTGCCGCACTCATTTTTTCTTTGGATACCTTACGTCCACTGCTAAAGTTTAAATACATTGTAGAAGTCTACAAGCTAAAGTTGCACAAAGTGTTGATCAGACTCGTTATCATATATGGAGGTAAGAGTTGATCTATGATGGATGATTATGAACGATTACTGATGGCATTTGAGAGAAGTGTAATGCGCCTGATAATAATCAAATAACAGATGTTCATGAAGATCACTTATTAGATAATGAAGCACTTAAACTAGTGAAGGTGGTCCGGTAGACCGTTTCGTAAAAACGACCGACCATCAAATAAATTCCCCAAATTTTCTAAAAATACTCGTCTCTATCACCACGATCAATCCGAGTAACCGACACATATAACCCGCGCACTTAAATCCTTGAAATTAAATTTTATTCAAAAACATAAACCATACACATATTTTGCGGATAGATATAGACATACACGCACATACATGAAATATATGTGCTACATTATGTACCGGTATGTTTATCGAATCTCGTGACTTGTGAAAATTAATAATAATATTTTGCTTTATATATACATCTACTGTTACTCAATGTGTTCTTGTTGTGTTATTTATATATCAATTTTTCCAGTGATTAATTTTCCTTCATTCAAATGAGAATCGGTTTTTTTGGCTTAGCATCATATACGATTGCGGTATGCACATAGCATAAGTATAGATATAGTGATTATAGTATTCGCTATTAAAAATTTAGCATGTGATATCGTCGTATACACAACAAAGTAATTAATAGGACAATAACAAAAAATTTAATCGTTTTATCATATTATTTACATATATACATATATTATGACGTCATTTTGTAAAATACACAACATACACTCGCCAAGTCTCGATTTTTCGTTATAATACTGACCTTTTCTATTTATAAAAGAATTTTTCGGTAGCTTATTGAAAATGTTAAAAGAAAATCACTAAAAATATTGAAATGTATACATGTAGAGCGTCAGTATATATTATGTATATAAATAAACATAAATGTGTTTGATTTATATATATGTGCATAGACCATGGTACATGTATATAGCAATCACTATGACGCAATTACGATATACATACATTAAACTGGAAATTACAATTTTTACGGTAATTATACGCTATATACGCAACATCATCGGCTGCGATAAACAATTATCGATATTATAGCTGATGACAACATATGTATAGCACATGTGATATGGGTCAAAACTGATAGCCACAGCCAAGCACATTAATCAGGCATTTGAACTATAAAATATATACACATAATATATACTACCAAAAACGTGATCGTGCTACGATACAGATAAATATTATAGCAAATCTATAGCCTGCATCGAATTAATATTCACCGCCTGTCATGGCTGTATAATTGAAAAAAGTGTTCAATGTAATACTTAAAAAGTGATTACAAAACTATTTTTAATTGTATACCAAATTAAACTATTATAATAAATTATATCGCCGCGATTGACCTTGATCTTAAAATTATAAATTTACAAAAAAAAAACAATAAAACAAAGTGTTTATTACATAAAACATTATTTTAACGATTTGTGCCATTGAAATTAAAAAAAAAATCTACATTATGCAATGTTGCATTTATTAATGGTCAATCGGGCGACCGTTGCAAGTCGGATTAGTAAATTACGTAAAAATGCAAAACTGAAAATGTTGACTATGGTCATTGGTAGATATTTAAGTAGCAATTTAAATTTGGTATAAACTGGTAACATTATAAAAGATTCAACATTTAAATGAAATCGGAAGTTTCTAATTATACTCATACATTAATCTAATGATAAGCAAAGCCGGTGCAAGTTCCACTAAGCAAAGTTTCAATTCATTTCAACGGCTTGTTTATCCACTTTGTAAAGTTGTATTTTCTAAAGAATTCCTTTCCATCCTACGCCTCTAATTGTTAGAAATACAGTCACAGCTCATTTTTCAAACAGCATTTGATCACGTTCGATTACTAAATGGGTGAGTTAAATTTGCAAGTTTCAAATCAAAAAATTTCAGCATACTCAGCAAAAAAAAATACGGACACGCGGCTTAGGATTTTAAGTGGAATCAAGCTCATTTGATGGCATAATATCAGCCATGAAAGAGAATCACTTGAAACTCGTTGCTATCCAAGAAACTCGATGGCCAAAAAGTGAAAACCATGTGCCTCAAGGCTACATGTTGTTTTACAGTGGAGATGGGCCTCGGCAATCTTGGTGTTGGTTTCTTCTTGGACCCCAGGTGCAAAAGGCTGTTTGGCTTCCAATCATTTGTGTTCATGCGCCCACTGATGTAAACCAACCCAAAGATAAAGACTTATTTAACAACGATTTGGTTGATCTAATAAGATCCATAACAGAGCACGACGTCAGAATAGTGATTGGTGACTTAAATGTCACAGCTGGCAAAAATCGGACTGACTTATATAAAATCATAGGTCAGTACTCCTAACACAATCTAGCGACTCTCTTTGCGATTTAATAATGCTGGATATAATTCAATTAATGTCGGATACCGAATATCTAGACACATTTGTAAATCTTTAAATGGATTGTACTTTAATACAATCATCAATATTCATACCATTACCACGTCGTCTATAAACAGGATATCCAGTCATACTATCACGCATATAATCACAGAAATCTTATGAGAAATCCATTGTGGACTTGATTAGGGCATAGTGGACTTGATGTTATAAGCTTCTGGTCGTAATGTGGGCTGATTTTTACAAATAAAATACAATTTTGTTCCTTAAATCTGCACCTATACATATCAACCATCCATTGAAGAAATAATTTTAGCAACGAACTAGACCCATCACGAATAGCCAGCCGATAAGAAATATTTTGAAGCATTTTAAAAATTTGTTAGGAGCTAATGTAGAAAAAGTACTGTAAGAATGTTATATTGCATATTAAAGTTTTTTGGTTTTGATTGAAGTAAAGTTCTTAAATTTTGAAAGTGGCTTCAGACCAGCGTATAAATTGGAATAAATGTGATTTACGTTAGCAACAGGTGGGACAAAAGCAATGTCATAATATGAATTTGCTAACATTTTTTAAATATAAAAAAAATTTGGCTCTGTTTTTACAGAAAGTTTATTTAAAGGTTAAAATTGATGACATTGACTAAATAATATCGGTTTAATGACCACTCCTATGAATTGATGCACATTTGTACTCGTTTTACGGCATTTCAAATTGTTGCTCTCAAAACGATTGTTGCTGGCTTTCAAGACTTGCAAGGTTTGTAGTTTGTTGTGGTAAGCGCGAAATTTCAAAAATCCCCAAAGGAAAAAAGTTAAAAAAAGTATAAGGGTAAGCTAACCTCATTTGATGGGTAGCACACTTTGATTCTGCTACTATCGATAAAAAAGTAATATCTTTAGCTAATGCTTGCTTAGGGAACAATACTTGCAGAGTATTTAAGTTGGTCCCTAAAAATACCAACCAAGCAGTGCTGGAGTATGTCTGCTTTAAACTGGGGATTGACGAAGATTTGCGTGATAAAGCGCTAAGTCCTGATACTTGGCCTACTGGTGTTTTTGTGCGACCATTTATTGTTTCAAATTTTCCAATTTCGGGCCAGGCAAAACCAAAGTTTCTGCCGTAAGCAATTTTTCAGTCACCTATTTCTAAGCTCATTAATAAAACCAAGTATAACTTCTGTTTTAGTGATACTAGTAATTCTAAAATTTCTTGGAATTATTTAAAAAAACTTGGCGTATCTCGTGGTAAAGCTGAAGTTACAATTAATTTTTCTGCAGAGGGTATTTTGAAAATCATTTCTAAATTTAATGAATCGCATGTTCTGCTATTACCTTTTACTAGTTGTGATAGTTCAATCAAGGAAGATTCATTTCATTCACGGAAAATGATTTGTTTTTCCTTGAAAGAGTAAAGTGAGAAAAAGACACCAAGCTGTACTTATATTCTTTTTGTATGGATAGCGCGATATATATATATATATATATATATATATATATATATATATATATATATATATATATATATATATATATATATATATATATATACATATTAATATATAGGATATATTTAGGAGCATATATCTCCGTAGTAATGTCCACCGGTATAAAGATACAATTTTTTAAGTTTGGATCAAAAATCAAAATGCAGTCAAGCTTTGAACTAATTTTAAAATTTTTGTTTTCACGTTTGCACTTAACGAATTTGTTTAGAAAAACGACAATCAAATTCGATTCAAGGTTTGATGCATTATTGATGCATTTAATGCAGTGCTAATTTGTTTACAAAGTGTTTAGTTTTGGATATCAAACTAACTTCTATTTCATTCGAAACGTTGTATAAATTGAACTTGTCTATTAAAAATCCATTCAAACTGAATCACATAAAAGATAAATTTATCGTTTTGGTGTTGTATATTGTTGTAATCAATTAGTCTAGCCAAGACAGTTACTGTTAAGTTTTATTAAACCATTTATTTCGACATAATTAATAATTTGGAAAAAAAAAATTATTTAAACCATTTGAGATAAGACTTGGCTCTAAAAATTGAGATAGCTCGGGTTTGATTAGGATGTAAAAATATGACTATACCATAAATCCATTTTTTTAATTTTGCGCCTTAACTAAATTAATTCAAATAAAAATTTTAAAATTTTATTGATAACCAAATAATTTTGGTAAGAACTGTACATCGTCGCAATATGAACGACACAATTACGAATTTAAAACTGCATCTAATATTAAAAGAAATGGAAAGAAGTACATCAAAAGCACATTGTTTATTCTAAACGAATATACAACGCATACACAACGCTAATCACAAGATTTAATTGAAAATTATGTGCATCCATTAACAAACCTTTGTACTCACCCAAGATGGACTCGATTAAGCTACAAAACTGAAAGCACTATTTATCTACAAAACTACACTAACCAATAACACCACAATAAATAAATTAATTTAAAATACAATTTTAACTATATTTATGCACTAAACAATTAATTAATTAATAAATATTTTTGCATTAAAATTGCTCTTCACTTTAACACAGTACATAACATTTTACAATACAAACCAACTGATACGCAATTTAGTGAAATTGATCGTAATTGAATGTAAAACGGTAATGCCGAAGAGATGAAACGATAACATTAAAACAATCACAGTCACAATAAATCAACAGCTGATTTATTGGTAACGCATATTATGACGAAAATTATTTACATTTTCATAAATTCCAGTGGCGGAGAACAAATTTACTTCGTTGCAAATGATTATAGGAAATAATGAATACCTTAGTGTTGAATTTCCTCTAGAGCCACAGGTATAGGGACTGTTTTGGATTTAAAGCAGGTTGATAACGTAGTTATCATAAAACAAAGTAATGATTTCTGAATTTAATGTTAAAAGTTGACGTATGGAAAAATATTGGCTCGCAGCCACGAGATAATAACTAGCGACCGGTCACATCTGAACTATTGTAACTCATTATTTTGTTATAAAAATGTGCACTTTAAAACTTTTAACCCACTTTAAAACCGGTCTTGAGTCAACCAATATGTGAGATCATATATCGATCGGCTACCAAATTTATCGTTTAAGTCAATTGAATATTTAGATGGAAAAAGCGTGAATGGAGGAAGGCTGACATCTTAAAGGTTTAGAGTATAACATCTCAGCAAAGAGCATAGTTCACGTAACTCCTTTAAAGTACTTGGTACTTGGAAGGAGCATTTCTCTGATTTACTCAATGTTTAACATGTGTCAAATGCCATTTAAATGCTGTCAAATACAAACTGTGGAGGTGTGGATAGAGAATCCATGCAGCGAGGTATCCATCCAACACTGGCCATGCAGAGGCTAAAAACATCGTTCACCTGGAGTTGATTGTATTAATTCCGAGCTCTTGATTTTTAGCAGAGGATACTTTGTGAAAATATCGTTTCAACCTTATTCAAGAAGTATTCAAAAAGGTCCTGGCATATACCGATGATATGTATGCGACTGAAGAGAATTGCAACGGTATAAAAAAACAACTGGGTCCGCTTGTACGATTCCCAGCTTCCGTTAATCTCAAAACCAACAAGTCAATGACAAGGGACTAAGACCATAATTAGTTTTATGAGTTTCCGATTCCTCGGATCACTAAAAAACTAAACTATGGTATATGGCCTCGTAAACGTCTCATACCGCGTCAATAATGAGACCTTTTGAACCACTTGTTACGAATTGACGAACGAAGTGTTAACCATCGCTATACGACCGGTGACTACTTACTCATGATAGATGTGTGGAAGGGGATATACAAGCAAATCATGTCACTGGCAACCGAACTTTATGTATCATCCCTCTCTGCTAAAGTCTAAATACCTAGCAAATGCCGAAGAGCTGAAGTAATGCAAGGTACCGTTCCCAAATACGACAATCACGACACTTACCGATTTTCTTAATCTCGGAATCAGAAAAGATAGTATTAAAGTTACTTCCCCGTTTTTTCTAAAGACATAATCACACCATTGTGTTATTGTACAGCAGAAATTTACATTCCTGATCTGCTGAAAGCTTTGTACTGCCTTCTGACGTTTTCGGGTTTTCCATATGTTTTAAATTTAGGTTATCCTTTATGGCAGAAATTGTATTGCTTTCATAACAATAATTTAATCAATTTTTAATATTCAAAAAAATGATAATCACGTTGATGACATCACTATCGTAAACATATTAGTCTACTGAAAAAAACCGTCTCAGGGTGACTTTAATCAGTCTTCTTATCAAAATACCAATAATAGTAAAATTGCTCATTCACAAGAAAGTTGGTTGAATGAAATAAAATATTCAATCAATGAAACGATCACCAGAGATTAGATAAAGTTTTTTTTTTTTTGTGAGACATTAAAATTTCCTAATTACTCAATCACTAATCAATTATGATAATGTGATTGTGACTAATGATCTATGTATTTAAAATTTTGTTTCTCTCTCTCTCTCGCTTTCTTTTTACTCACTTTCAACGGCCTATGTCATGGAGATCTTGTTCGACGTGGTTATTCCAGCGCAGTCAAAAGTCTTGCCGTCCGACGTACTCCATTTATTTGTTGTAGTACAATGCCCATCTAATCCGTCAATAATGCAATCTCCGAAGAGTTTTCTTGTTTTCAAATTCTTTCTAACCCGATATTGAGCAACTTTTATGGGACCAAAAATCAATCATTTCTCTCGATTGTAGAGAGAATTGTGCAGTCGTTGGAGGTCAGGGTATAGTTTTCTATAATAGATATTTTCATAGCAGAAGTTTTAGCTGTGCTTAAAAAATTTTGTAAATGACAGTAATGTGGCCTATATATTTGCCTGTAAATCGATCTTCGATGTTAATGTTTCCAGGTATTTAAGGTATTTCACACAGCTATAGTCATGGTCATCAGTTTCGAAATTTGCACTAAAGATGCTCTTAGATGTCGTCTCGGACTTAATATTTTGTTTGTTGCTTTTTAAACCTGACTCCTGATCCAACCAGCCTGAACCTCAACACCAATACTTTCCAAACTTCTTAACCAAAATATCCATAAACATCGAAATAATAAATCATATCACATCTTTAAAACAGTTCTGTATAGCTAAAAATACGCCACGCAAACAAAACTAAAAAACAAATCTACAAACACACCAAAACTGTCAACATACTAATTAAAAATAAATAAATACAAATTTTAAAATAAACTCTTGATATTTAACAAAAATAAATTCGAAATAAAACTACTGACACACAAAAACCCAAAACGAATGAAATACGAGACAAGAAATTAACAAGAAAAGTAAAAAAAAAAATGTCAAATTGAATTTTTCTCGTTTTGAAAATTTCACATTTCCTTAAGTCAGTGACAAGCAAAAACAAAGTATCGCTTTGACATTGAATCATTTATGATTTAACGACAAAACAAAACAAAAATGACAAATTAATGAGAAAAGTGACTATTGCTAAATAAAATACGGTAATGGTTAAACAACAAAAACACACGTGCAGAACTTCTGCATGCAATTCGACACGTAGAACAGACGAGCATCATTTTTTGACTTACATTGATTTGAACTCAATAATTGCGCCCTCCGTTTTGATTATGTTTGCATACAAACTGTCACTGTTAAATATTATCAAAACAATAAACAATATGCCTACTAAGTTAAGTAAACATTTTTATTTTATTTTTTTTTTGTGCAGGATTCAACTCCAATTTTTTCTGGGACCGCAGCTCTCCTAACTTTTTGTTACGAATAGTTCCTTTGTTTTTGATTTTGACAGGAACAAACGACGAGATCATTTCAAAAAATCATTTCTTGTGTGTTTTTCACAGCAAACAGTAGACTTCATAATTTCTTATCCCAGAAATGCGCGGGAGTTGACGCAGACCTTTATTGGATCTTTTTGTTTTTTGTTTTGCATAAACACGAGGTTTTGGCTAGTAATATGTACCGTTTGACAGTTGCATATTACACGATTGGTATTCTTTGTCCTTAGTAATACGGGCAGTTACGATGGAAATAGATTATATTCAATCGATTCTGATTTTAGGGCATCTTGATGAATTGTTTTGAAGAATGAGTATAGCCAATCAAATAATTATATTATGATTTTTCAGGACCTGGTTACATGTATGTAAGTTACATTATGCCGAAATAAAGTAAAGCATTACGTAACAAAATTTTCTGCTCTATAATGTGCTAACTGTAGCCAATGTGTATTTATTGTTTAATAATTAAACGATCACTTTGTACGTTATTACTAATTAGTTTGTTATTCTAGATTTTTCAGGGTTAGAAATGTGTGAATTGTGGCGGCGATACGATGACAGCGGTAGTTTTTGACGTTTTATATGATTTTAAAAAATTAAGTTGAAATCGATTGAAACTAAGTGACGATTTATTTATTTTTGGTTAATTTGAAATCTAAACGATGTATGTCATATATGGGTAAATCTGATTTTGAAGGTTACGATTTTAAATTGTTTTTAATCTCGGGTAGATCAAGTAGTAACTGGAGTTTATTAATTAAATGCTTTATAAGGAACGAAAATATAGAACCAATTTTATGAAACATTATGTAGAATGTAAAAGTATTCTCATGAAAATGTAGATTGTGTTAATTAAAGCTCTACATTTGAAAAATCATTATATTTAATACAGTCTAAATATTTTAAGCTTGAATTATTTTTAAGTTACAAAAAATAATAACTCAAACGCTCAAAAGCTTGAGGATGATCAAGCTTGAGGATGATTATGAGCTGTTAAATTGTCAGCATTTAAATTTAAACCAGTTTGAGAAATAGTCGAATCCTATACAGAACCACACCTGTATCTAATATAGAGTGAACTGTGAAGATTATTAGTTTAAAAAAATGTAAACATTGAAACCTTTGTATCCAAAAAAATTAGAAATAACTTCAGTATTTAAAGCTGAGAACTCACTTAAAAGGTCATTAAGTACAAATTAAAGTTTATCCATCTATAAGCTTACAAGTCTATATAATATATAGAATGTTAAAGCTTTAACAATTTGTCAAAAAACAAATTAAATATCTATTAAACCATTTTTCCAAACTTTTAAAAGCTATCACACTCTCTAGATAAAAAATAATTTAACATACTAAAATTTAGATAGTTGTCAACATAAATTATTTAAATTTAATACAAAAAAAAAACAATTATTCAAAAGCTCTACAATTTTACTTTGAAATGTCAACCTAACGAACGACACAAAATTTGTTCAAAATTTGACTAGTGACTTAAGAATTGTTTTATAAAAATTTAAGCCTTAAAAGCTCAATGGATATAGATTAAAGTATAACTATGACCAATACAAGAGATAACTATTATTATAAAACTTTTTACTCTGCATATATTGAAATAATCAAAGCTATTAATTTTTTATTTAAAAAATAACCAAGTCAGTTAGTCTAGAACTAAACCTAGTGTAAAGTCGAAATATTAGAAGCTTAAAAACTATTCAATAAGAATTCATTATATATATATATATATATATATATATATATATATATATATATATATATATATATATATACAATGAATAATTTTTATGAGCTTTCGAAACTTATCACTTTCTCTAGATGAGATTTAAGCAAATCATTTAATCCTATTTAAGGTTTGATAGCTTTTTACAAAACCAAAGACTTACTAGTCTAGAAATAACAAAATTGTTGGTGTAAAATATGAAACTTAATTACTGCCATAATTAAATCTTAAGGATATATTTACATAAATATAAAGTTTGAAAGTGGTTGTTAGGAATAATCTTGAATAGGCAGGTTCTTGAATAGGTCAAAAAATTATATACTACAATGTAAGCTTTTAAAGCTCTAAATTTGTTCGATTAAGTTTAATCAACTTTATCTTATACAGAAGAAAGTTCTTAGTGAGAACTTTTAAACTTTTTGTGGCCAAGCCGTAGTAATAAATTTAACCGTTCTATACGTTTCTGCCATTAGTAACGTAACAGAAACCAATCGGGGTCTTGAACAATCACCTCAACTGAATTCAAAACTTTAATTCCAACAGACTTTAATATTTCACTAAAGTCCTCCTCATGATGCTCATCTGACATCTGTACCAATTTGCTATGCAAATTACTAATTAAAAAATCTGCCACCTATGCCACACACAAATATTTTTCCAATATTTGCTGCAATATGGATGGTAACCAAGAATTAAAATTACAAATACGTCTAAACTTCATGGGCCTCACCAATCCAAACTGTATAATATTGTTCTTCGGTCGATATTCCATTTATTCTTATAAGTTTCGGACACTAAATTTAGATTAAATTAAGTAAATATTCATTTTAAATCTTTACGGGGTCCATCATTCGCTGCCCATGGTAAGAGCACATCGGTGCAAGCCATAGAAAAGAACGGAGCATGAAATCTACAAAAAGCAGAGTAGCCTGTGGTAGCTTCTGTGCAGCCTGATGCTCTGTTGGCGACGAAGCGGGAACAGCCTAACATTCTATTGGTGCTCTATTGGTTTCGTAGGAACAAAACATCTTCTAAATCATAACTGTTGTTTACGTTTTTGCTTTCTATAAGCAGCCTGACGTTCTGCATGTGTAAGAGACGGCATCGAATAATCAACTTAATTTATGGTTAGGGACTAACTGATCCAATTTGGTTAGTCAACAGTGTTACGGTAAAAAATGTCTCCTTCTCGGACTACAGTGAGTAGAGCTGCGGGGCTAGGAGTGGAAGTTACCGCGTTCGAATTTTAAAAGGAGGAGGATGCAAAAAGAGAATTTTTACACGATTACGATTAGTGAAATTAATTGTTGTGTTAATTAATATCACTGATCGTAATCGTGTAAAAATGATTTGACCCCCTATTGGTGTGCAGAATTCATGGCCAACCCATCTTTCATATTATTGTCTACTGGGTGACATGGAATGTTTGGTCCTGTTTTTTTTTATTATTTAAAATACAATTATATGCTGATGTCGAGAGATCAAATATAGCAGCTGAAACATAAAAAAATTTTATGACGATATGCAGTCCGACTTAAATTTATTAACTTCATGATTTACACAAATAAGAAGATACCGGACCCTGTGATTAGTGAACATGAAATAACTTATTGTAGCAGTTGAAAGATTTTCTCCATTCAAGGACCCAGGATTAATAATAGATAAAAATTTAAATTAGATGCCTCTTTATTTCTCTTTGTTATCGTTCGATAATCTGTTGGAAGCGACTTTTAAATAAATCAAAAAGAACAGGATCTATCTGCAAAATAAATGCAGATTAATCACGAGAAATCTTAACATCCTAACGAATAGTGGTGGACACAACACCACGTCTTTTAAGGAAACCACAATGTGTTTATTGGATGACAAATAACATATATAAGAGTATAAAGAAGTTTATTATTGACAGCTCCACGAATGCGTTCTAGACGAGTCCCTTTTACAGTTAAAAATCGATTGGTTAAACAAAAATAGCCCTACAGAGAGCAGTATGGTAAAAATACTCAACAAACTCAAACCATATATAGGAGCAAAACTACATTCTTGGAGTAATCCTTTACGTATTAAGCCTAATTTATAAGTCCGAAAATAATGCCTGTAAATGTGCCAATAATTAATAGTAGTATTAATGTTGATATCGAGAGCTTTTGATTAAAGTGTCACTCATCAAAATCCGACCACTATTCAGTGTTTTATGGCACAATTTAAGCGAATTCATAATTTTCAAAATCAGGTAAGGAGTTTTTTAATTTTTTTTTAAGAAAATGATTTATGCAAATGTTTCATTATTTAACAGCAGTATTAATGCTGATATTGAGAGCTTTTGGTTAAAGTGCCACTCATCAAAATCGGACCACCATTAGGCGTTTTATGGCACAATTTTGGCATGAAATCATTGAAGCTATTCCGTTTGAAAATAAAATCCTTCCTTATAGTTGTAAACTTAAGCTTATATATACCTCGGAAATGGAAAATCAACTTTGAATTTTACTTATTTGTTTGGGTGGTTTGGTAGACATTTAATTTTTTTTCAATATCGCTTAAACATTACGAATCCTGAACCAATCTGGATTTATAAGTCGGGCGGTTTAGTTGATATTGCAATTTCATCTGTAAGTACGCATTATTTGACAAAAACCGTATGGTGACACAATTTTTTAATTTAGTCATACATCAGTCAGTCACGGAAAACTACTAAGTAATAAACAATTTTCACTGCAATATGATAGATATCTCGTCACACAACAATCATGATATATGCGCGAGTATATCGCTAAATTAAAACTCAAAATGTATTATATATGGAATGCAGTATATATATATATATATATATATATATATATATATATATATATATATATATATATATATATATATATATATATATATATATAATATTGGCAGCGTTCCACGACCTAGACTTGACTTAGATTTTTCAACAAAAAAATATTTTAAAACATTTTTTTTTTTTTGACTTTTTTACAAATAAAAATGTATTTAAAATAACTTTTAACTCTTTCAAGCAGTTTTCAGAAGTTATTTTTATTGAACGTGATTAATTGTAAAGAATTTTTAAGATTTATGGCTGGGTGACAGGGCGCAAATTTTTTAAACATCTTTACACCTTACAACAGATTTTAACGTAGTTTTTTTTGTTTGTATTTCATTTCAGATCGTCAATGAATTTCATGGCACTATAGTTGTCCGAAAGCTGAGCAGTTTATTATATAATCAGGTAAGTCGACGTTTTGACGATTGCACCGAGCTACATAAGATGCAATATTAATTAACACAAAAAAAGATCATTACAAAATGTAATAATGTAAACCACTCTATAGTCGAGTCGCCTTATTTAATTTTTTAAATTAATACAATTCGACTAATTGCCAACAAAAATGTACTCTGATGTTATATATAAGAAAAGAATTCGTTCTGTTTTTGTTTTCAATCTCATTCATACTCGAATAGTCTGTGACCATTAAATTTGCCAAAAAATTTTGAATATCTTTGTATGTATCTTAAATCTCGTTTTAAGAACATGGAACATTCTAATTGTATACACATATGTTCGAATGATAAATGATGACTTGAACTTAAACCTTTTGTATGTCAGCCAATGTGTATAGTATGACATTGGATAAAACTTTGAACTTTATAAATGATTTATCTTTAAACCAAATTCTACAGAAATGTGACTTAACTTTAAGTATAGCAATTAGCATGAAAAATATGTAAATTAGATTAATCCAATTATACACTTGCAATACATGTATATATTTAGCATGATCTTCAAGGATGATAACTTTAACACTATAGATAATTATTTTAACCTCGACAGACGTAGTTACAATTCGTTCATGTATAAAATGAAACAGCTGAAAAGATACTAAACTTCCTCGTACGGTATAAAAAACTTTCAAGTTCAATTATTGAAGAACTCTAACTTAAACATAATCTTCTTGCTCTGAACTTATAATTCCTAGATCTTATAAATAGTAATTAAACTTAAATTTAATCAATGAGGGGGTAGTATATATATCATGTCCTAGAAACTTGTATTGTATGCCATGAGTTCAAATCGATATATATATATTCGGGAACTAAATTGTTGGCACACATATACATTTAGTCATATTGCAGTGTTTAGTTGTGCATCGAATGGCAGTTTATCAAATTACAATATATTATACCTTGTACAACGGTCATAGGTGAAAATTTACTTGGATTTCCTTTTTCATTTATTTAGACTTGACGTCTGCATTTTATATGCATTGTTGATGTTTTATTATTATTTTATTTTATTTTTATTTTTTTTTTTTGAGGTTACTGGAACCGTTCAACTTCGTTATACAAAGTATGTATAATATGCATTATCCATTTAATTTTTTTTATGCAATAAACATGCAAACGATAATATACTGTGGCATGGTGTTTACATGCTATATGTATAATATTTGAAGTACTTTGGAATTGTGTGCTACAATTGAGGTTACAATAGAATAAATATTAGATAAATATTAGCTTAGCAATTTGTACATTTTTATATAAAACGATAACCAATCTTGATTAACTTGTACAAGAAAATTACGAATAATACTAGAGCTTTTATAGAATGAGCTTTAAATGGATGATAAATTGATTTAAAACTCAAATCGATTATGTACCTAAAATTGTAGTGCAACGACAATTTTTAAAAGTTCTAAAAATTCTTACAACCTAAACAAAGCTGCACCTATAGCCTTGTCTAATGCATCAGTTTTAATACCATAATAAACATTAACTGAGGGAAATGCCAAGAGTGCTGAACTAATGCGTTCTTAATATTATTCATAGCCATTTCACACTCTGGAGTGCAGTACTATGTTAAACAGAAAAATGTACTATTTTTCTTTATAAAAAAACTTTTAGAAACTCGTGGAGTAAACCAATTAATTTAGATAAATGTGGTATAAACCGTAGATAATAATTTATTATTCTTATACAAATAGTTGCACTTGACGGTGTGATAAATCACACCAAAGGCTGCCAAAAATCTTGAATATCAACAATTCTGTCTTCTGATGGACGAATTCCATCTTTTGAGATTTTGTGACTCAGAAAATTTAATAAAAGTACATCAAAAATGCACTTAGGGGCTTTAATATTAATTCCGTAGTCCGAAGCCTTTTAAACAAAGTTCGTAAATGTACTTCGTGTTCTCT